>CM052700.1:47118591-47134253 GCA_028551405.1 Uromys caudimaculatus
GTCACAAAAGAACAAACATGGTATGTACTCACTGATAAGTGGATATTAACCCAAAAGTTCAGAAAACCCAAGTTTCACTTTATAGTAACCACTGGACTGAGAGTGAGGTCCCAGATGGAGGAGTTGGAGAAGGGACTGAAGGAGCTGGAGGGAGCAACAATTGTCAACTGGCCTAATCCCCCCCTTTGTGCTCCTAGAGGCTGGACCACCAACCAAAAAATACATATCAAGGGACCCATGGCTTGGACCACATATGTGGCAGAGGAGGGCCTTGTTGGTCATCAGGGGGAGGAGAGGCCCTTGGACTGAGGGTGTTAGAGGCTCCAGTAAAGGGGAATGTCAAGGTAGGAAGACAGGAATGGGTGGGCTGGTGGGTGGAAAGTGGAATACTCTCATAGAGGCAGGGGAGGGGGAGGGGATAGAGGGTTTCCAAAGAGGAGACTGGGAAAGGGGGAAACATTGGAAATGTAAATAAAGTATCAAAAAATAAATAAATAATTAAAAAAACAAACTAAATACTAAAAAAAACAAAAACAAAAAACAAAACAACAACAACAACAAAAACCAAAAACCTGGAAGAGGCTTGCAACATTGGACGAAAATTTAAGCATGACTGCACAATCATATCTTGAACATAAGCACAGCAAGGAGCCTGTGTTATCTTTGCTATTCAAAAGATAGGGCTAGTTTTGGCAGTACAGTTACTAAAATTGGAATGATACAGAGATTAGCATGGTCTTTGTATAAGGATGACAGCCAAATCTGTGAAGTGTTTCACATTTTTAGCTGGGAGTAGTGGCTCACTGTTATAACCCCAGAATGTGGGAGGCTAGAACAGAAGGACTGCTGTGAGTTTGAGGCCAGTGCAGACTATGCAGCAGGTCCCGGCCAGACATGCTGTGGTATAAGAAGACCCTGTCCCAAATATTCAACAAACATAGGGGCTATCCACTAGGTCTTTACCATAACACATACACATGTATCATATGTACATGTACCATAAACACACATATCACACCACACACACACACATACAACACACACACTATGCACATATATATACTACACATCTATATACATTGTGTGCATACACACACACACAAACACACATACACACACACCACTACCATCACCATCACCACACACATACACAGACACCACACACACTCCACATATAAACACACCACACAAAGACCATATGCATGCACACAACCAATACCCATACCCACACACACACAGAGGGAGGGGGAGAGAGAGAGACAGAGAGACAGAGACAGAGAGAGAGAAAGAGAGAGAGAGAGAGAGAGAAAGAGAGGGAGGGAGGGAGGGAGGGAGGGAGAGAGAGAGAGAGAGAGAGAGAGAGAGAGAGAGAGAGAGAGAGAGAGAGAGAGAGAGAATGGCTTCTGGCTTTGGGATAATCACTGACAATCTGATTGACCAAACATTACTTTTATTCCCCAAAGTTGATTCTAATTAGGTCTGACATTTTGTTTGTCTCTGCATTGTCCAATTTTAACAAAAATATTAATTCAGATAACCTGATAACCCTAAAAAAATCTATCTAACTATAACTCTTGGGGATGGAACCAAGTGGAATATTTTAAGCATTTTTTGGCTAAAACTTGAGATTTCAAATGTGTGGTATTTGCCAGACCATCTAGCATCTAAAGTATCTCAATACCTCTACAGTGGGTGGTAATATTGAAATTATATATATATATATATATATATATATACACACACATATATACACACACACATACATACATATATATACACACACACATATGAACATATATATCATACATTATATATACAATTATAGGCTATATGAACAATCTTCAGATTTCAGTTGCTTAAAACAAAGGAGTCCATAGATGTTTTGTTAGAGTTCTTCCCCCTTTTCTATGCTTACATTATATGAATTCAAGCCACAGAGTGGTAGGCCATTGATCTGAACCATCATCACCTACAGGGTCACAGTGGAACTTGTTTATAAGGCTTCCTTTTAGGGAATGTTCTATTAAACCCTAAAACATGTTACTTGACCCAGACTTTGTGCAACCTCCAGAATTTTAGGAAATATAAAACCATACAACATTCCTAGATATGCCTGGACTCTTTGGTAGCTTGTTCAAGTTTGAAGCCTGACATAGTCACTGAAAGTTGCCACTACCAGGTAAGCTATACAACACAATCAGTCCCCAGTAGACTGGCAGGTCCCAGTCTTTAATATACTTGTTGGTAGTCTTGCCTTCCCTCCTCCCTTCCCAGTGTATCAGTTTTCTTTTGTGGTAACTGGGTACCCAGATTTTAGCTAGATGCACAGTTTCCTGGTGGCAGACACTATTTTCAGGTAAATGGATTCTTGTGACTGAATTGGGGTAAAAGAAAAGTAAGAGGAAGTGATTGTCCTTCAGGAAGAAGTCATGCCCTCTGCCATTCCTCTTTTTCATTGGTTGGAATACAACACTGTAGACATAAGTCACCCAGAAACTTTATCTCAAGTTGAAGCCTATATCCAAATAATTTGTAGAGCACCATTGATAAGTTTCTACTTTGTTTCCCTACTGTTGATATACACTGGAGCATATCCCATCCTCAGTAAAGTAGCGCCTCTACCTCTGTCTACCATATTTGTTTTACATGTGAGAAAGCATGTAGATCTGATACTTAAGAAACAAAACTGTATAGAATAGGGTGGGGAGGAAGGGAGGTCCCTGTCCTACTTTCTGTTCATCTTTGCCAAAGCAGATGTGGTTATTCTAAAAGAAGTTATGTTTGAATTAAACACTCCCTCCTCTGTCTGTGTTCCACAAGGCTCTTTACTTCGTGAGCCAGGCTTCTCAATGGTACTGGGATCATCTCATTTTCTCCTGTCGTTATGTATCAGACAGAAGCAGCATCCTACTATTCTTCCAAATATCTCATGCTCATCTTACAGATCCGAACCTATTGATGTTTCTATCTGTAAAGGAATTTTAATCGAGCAACATGGCTGCTATGGCAAGGGATCACATCCAAACACCTTATAGGTTTATATGATCTGGTTAGAATGTAGATACACCCTTAGTTCAAAACACACCTTTAATCACAAACAATGTAGATGAGCTTAGTTTGTAGAAGAAAGCATCCATGTTTGAATGTGATATCTAATTGAGGGGCAGGCAAAGTAACAAATTAGAGAAAGATTTGACAGAATGAGTCAGGATAGGATATGCCCAACTGTCATGAGAACAGCACAGGGAAGAGAGGTGACTTGAGAGAGCAGCACAGATAGATAGATAGATAGATAGATAGATAGATAGATAGATAGATAGATAGATAGATAGATAGACAGACACACACACAAACACACACACACACACACAGAGAGAGAGAGAGAGAGAGAGAGAGAGAGAGAGAGAGAGAGAGAGAGAGAGAGAGAGAGAGAGGACAGTTTTACAGAGACAGGTGGCAGGTAAACACAGAATGAGGGGAAGGAGCCTTAAGATTTGGCCAAGCAGAGGAATTCACTCAGAAGTCAAGAGAAGCCAGTTTAAATCAGTCAACTTGGAGAGGAGTTTTGGCCAGAACAGCTGAGTTGAACTAACCAGCAAGAGTAAGAAAGAACCAAAAAGGATGAGCTTACTCAGCAGTAAACCTCCAAATGACAATTATCTCAGGTGAACAAAAGTTACTTTTGCAGCTATCAACAACACTTTACCAGACAGCCCTTCTCATTTGGTTTTTCACACTGAATATTTATTTTATTTTTAATTGTATGTGTGTGGTGTAGTATGTGTGTGTGTGCATATGCTTGAAGAGGCCTGTAAAGGCCAGAGACATCAAATTTCCCTGGAGCTAAAGTTATAGGCATTACTAACTTTGAATGTGCCATCTTGGAATGTCTTTTCTGTGAATGGAGTTTAAAGGACAAGTCTCCAGTCAACTCTCTATCCCTTTATCTAGTTTTGTTAATCTTGTGGTAATTTCCCTATATGAAATTATCTTAATTTAACATTTATATGCTTCTTGCATTCACATTTACTGTTTTACTCCCATTAAGTTGCAAGCTGAATGAGAGCCTGGGATTTTCATCTGTTTTTTTTTACAGTATATGTCTTCATTCAATATGACACCCTCTATCAATGGGCAGAGCTTGTTCCTATGTATCTGGGTTTGTTCAATATTTAGTACTGATCTATGATTTTTTTGTGAAAGACTGGGATACAAGACACTGATTCAAATCAGAATTCAATATGGAAATGGGAACCAAGTTAATAGGCAACAAAGATGGAGTAGAAGAGCCATCCAATCCAACAGCCAGGGAAAGGTTAGGGACAGGTCTAGAGAGAAAGCCAAACTAATTTAAAAATAAAACTCGCATTTGTGTGTCTATAAAACAGGCTAATCAAAATGGTGTAAAGTGAAACCATTTGATAGAAGCCTTCTAAGTGACTGTATTACACTGCAAGTTGTTGCTATTGAGCCCGAAGTGAAACAGTGGTTTTTACATTATGCTCTAGGAAGTAGATGCTTGCTAAATAACTCCTTTAACTTTTCTCTGGCATCTATCGATTATATCTATAGAAATTAAGAGGAGAAGGCAATTAAGTTTAAAATTTAATAGTGTTCTGCTGCTGTTAATTTACTGGCAGTCTCGATCAATGCATCACCCTGGATAGAAATCTATGCACCCCATGTGCTTGAAAATTCTATGATGCCCTTTCAGCTAAGTTTATAACAATAACATGCAATCAACGATTAAGAAGCAGGTACTCCACAAAGCGGGGAAAGAGTGACTTCAGTTGCCTACAAGTATTCAATCCGTATTTTAAAAGAGATCTTTTAGGTAGGAAAAAAAGAGACTTTGGAATTGTATTTACTTTAGTATCTGTCAATTTGGGGATTTGCTAGGTGGTCCATGAACCACATTCATCAGAAAAAGTACATTTTTTTCTTCCCAAAGAGTGCTAAAAATATTTACGTGCTCTGGGCATTCATTTTGCCTGACAGTGACTGAGGACCTACATGTGTTATGATTTAATTTGGAAAGTATGACTTAACATATAACATGAGTGGATTAGGACACCCCAAAGGCTTTCTCAGTTTACTCTGTGCTAATGGGCTTTCTCATGGTAAGACATCAGATAATACTCATGATAATTAAATATAAGTAACTAAAACACTTCTTCCTGAAAAATCTACCTAGGATAGGTTATATATTGGTTAAACTTAACTTTTATTTTCTCTAAATTATATGCAGATATATATTTATAATTATTTAAAGATATAGAAAAATGTAAAGTACGTTTTGTTCTCCCTTTTACATGTCATTCGATTTTATAATTTTCATAAGATCTTCAGAAATGTAACTTATAATAATAAAAATATATTGTCTTATCAAATGATTTACCATTTATTGCACTGCACAGAAAATGTTCCTGGCTTTCAAGTACTTTCCAAAGCCCTGATAATTAATTGTTCTAGGAGCAATTGATTTTCTTCAAAGGTGATAATATGTTCATATACAACATATTATCAGGCTTGCTCTCTGTGTTTGGGTCCTCCCAAGGGCTTTTGTTTTCTTAAGCTTGTTTCACATGAATTTCATACTCTCGGCCTCTACCAGCCTCTTTCTGATTATGTCTACATGTATTGTGTCGATTCTTTTATGTACAAACTCCAGTAAAACTCAGAAACTGGGGGGGAGGGGGGGGGCAAAAGCAACCCAGAAAGCTGAGCATGAACTGAGAAGAGAAGCAGAGGTAAGCGAAGATAGATAAGATAGATGCGTGCTGAGACTTAGGGCAGCATAGATAGAAGGAACCACACCAGGGGAAGAAAGGCTTTTGGTCTCATCTTTAGACCAGATCACTGTAACTGAAATCCATTTTCATTCCTACTGACATTAGGAGGATATGTTGCTGGAAGCTTGTGCTCTGTCTACCACTACAGTGTCCACAAAACCCATGGCGGTTGTAGTTAAGGAAGGGCTATAGCAATCAAAGCTTCAGTTCCTCTCCATATAGTCATTCCCACTAAGCTAGGAGATTTAGCACATTTAAGGGCAATGATGGGCAAAGCTAGAAACCATTGTATGGGATACGCATATATACATCATCTTCATTATATTGGTAAATATAGTGTGTTTAAGATGGATAAAAGCAGACTCTGAAAGTGAAGAATCCTGCACCTCAGGCCCAAGCATGTATATTTGAAAGGTTTTTAACCTAGATTGGTTCCCCAATCCTGTGTCTGAGAGAAAGGAAAATAGTGGAATGGCTCAGGATTAAAAACACTGCATCCCTGAGAACAGCTAGAAAGCAAATTAGTTCCAGGACAGATTACTCTTGTTTATTCTACAGTATAAAAGTATCTGAGATAGGATCAGGTAATAGCTCATCTGTAGGGAGAGCAATAGGGACTTCTTAGTAGAAACTCGGGCTGACTGCCTCAACCTCTCTGGTTGATTTCCATGAATGTAAACCTCCAGCTTGATGGTGGTACTGTTGTTTGCTCTATCAACCTGGCTATTACAGCCCTCTCTGCTGCAGACCACAAGCTCCTCATTTGTTGATGCTTCGTGCTCTCTTTGCTGCTTCTATCTGCTAGTCATTATCTGTTCATTCACTTTTGCTTGCTATATACTTAATAAATACACCCATTCAAAAGAAAAAAATAGCTACCTTAGGTCATTCTATAGACTTTATAGAATATAAAGTACAGCATAATTTCAGAAGGTTGGAGTTAGGCTATTTGTGCTTGTGGATGTCCCTGTGCTGGACTCTAGGAGGTGTTCATTTTTATTTATACCTTAGGCTACAGAGAACTATTTCATTTGAGATGTGTTTTGAATTAATATATTCTTTAATTTGTTGAAATGATATGATTATCATTACTTTAAAAAAACTTCTAGTACAGTGCTTCTGCAGGTATGGGTCCCAGACAAGCAAGGAAAGGTTTCTGGTCAAATTCTGGGAATGTGTTTTATTGGGCACCAGCCTATGTCTATGCAATCAGAGTACCTGGTAGGAGCAGGATTAGGGGTAGCAACCCAAGTCAAGAAGCTACTCCTAGACCTGTCTTCTCGTACCAAAGGCATCTGGGTAAACATTCATTCTAGTTTTAGTTCCACTGCAGGGAAGGAGCAAACAGAGGTTTGGAGTCTTGAATATAGAAAGAAGGAGGCAAATGTCACAGAGAGATACAGATTATTCCAAATGTAATAAATACCCAAGAGTACAACTCAGCCACTTCTAAGAAGATGTTTATCATGCACCTGTTTGCAACTACTTGCTCTTTATTATGCTAGAGTCCGCCATGTCCTCCTTTGACACGAGAGATGGCATTTTAAAATGTCCGTTTATTCATCGAGGAGCTCAACCCAAGGACTGCATGTTGAGAAAGAAGATGAAAAGTGCTATCTTTGAAGACTCCTCCCATGAAGGAATGGAAGACTGGGGTCAGGAGACCTTGGAGATGAGAGGAGATACTTAGAGCATTCCTTTGAAAGCTGTCATTTTGGGATTTGGCAACATAAACTTTGTCCTTTGTATATATTCCTAAACTTTACAGATGGATTCTCAGCTAGATAAATTTGTTATAGAGAGAAGAGGTGACTTTTTAAAAGCCGCAGTCTTGATTTCTTACAGAAACCAAACCAAACAAGAACAGAAAACTATCTTCATGCTCATTTGTTATGCTCATTGGGAGACTAGGTGGACAATAAAGCCACTCTTTCAGAGAAGGTGGCAATCGACATATCTCTCAAGGATTCCCTTCTGATCTGCCTGTGTAACAAGGTAGGTGTCAATTACTGTGCCAATCTGGACAAAGGAAAGCATACTGAAAACATAGTCAAGTTCAAGGGTAATGAGTGCAGCAACTTAATTAAGTTGTTCCAGAACTGCAGGTATCTGTGAATGCTGCATGAGGACTTTATCTCTATTTATATATTGCTTTGATTTCGCTGGGGACGATGTCATTTTATGAGCATCTTAAAATGAGAGTTTTCTATGGGCAAATGGGGAATTAGGGAAAAACAGAAATGAGATTTCTTTGTATCGATCTTATTACTCATTTCAAAGATGAGATAATGCTTTCTATCAACTCAAACACATTTATTCAACTCCCATAAAAGTAGAACTAGTCCCATTTGATTCTGTGCTTGAACCAGGATTTACTTACATTTACTCAATTCTCAGAACGTGTATTTTTTTCAAAAAAAAAAAAAGAAAGAAAGAAAGAAAGAAAGAAAGAAAGAAAGAAAGAAAGAAAGAAAGAGAAAGAAAGAAAAAGATTCAAGTTCGAAGCATTGCTTACTTCTCCCTGTCCATTAAAAGATCAAATGAATGAAACTCCTTGCTTTTGGATTTAGTCCTTGCATAAGTTTATTTCTTTCTCTCTAAGACTTAGATTTTGAACTTAAAAATCAAAGCAAACCCAGAAATTTCCAATGCTTTTTAAATAATTTTATTTTCTTAATCTGTCTGCTTCTTTTCTTCTCAAACAAAGTTGCCCGCCAGCTCGCAGGCTAGGATCTTTGTCCATGCGGTGTGTGCAATGGTCTTGCTTTCCCTTAGGAAACATATTTATTTTCCTAGCTTCTGCACTGGCTCACTGGGAATGATCCTGAGCCTGAGTTTCATTTTGTAAAGTTATACCCATGCTCAGGGGGAAACTTATGCTTCATAACCATCAAACATGGTAAAAGAATATCCTGGTCTATTGCCTATGAGAAAGACTGTCCACACTTTACCCACATTCTCAGCACCACACCCATTTCTGCCCCCTCTCTCCCATCCATCACTGGCTCCTTCTCTCCAACAACAGCTGATTCTAAAGAGTTGCTCCACAAACCTCCAGAAAACAAATCTGTTTCCAGGAAATTTTCAAAGGTGTTGCCATGTAAAATAAAGTAATGCTTAGGTTTCCCTTATTCTTTAGGAGTAGGTTAAACAGGAAAGAAAGGAAGTAAAAACATCTCTACTCCACTCATATATATAAGACTGTCACTTAAACTTTTCAAGGTGGCCTTCAGATGGTAGGGTTTTGGGGGGTAGTTGAGGAAAGCATCCAGAGACATTTTAACAGTTGTCTTGACTTACTTACTTACTTACTTTATTTGTTTATTTATTTTCAAGAGACTACAGACCTACTTTGCACTCTACAGATCCTCTGAGCATCAGAATTTTGCATCTTAACTCTAAGAAAGCATAAAAATATTAATAAAACAAATACTTTCTTAAAGAAAATGACAAGATAGACAAAACCCTCAGCCAAATTAGCCAGAAGAGAGAGAGAGAGAGAGAGAGAGAGAGAGAGAGAGAGAGAGAGCACAAAGTAATGTAATTATAGCTGAAAAGGAAACATTGCCACAGGTACCAATGAAATTCAGAAATGAGATCTCAAAGACCCACTAAAAAAATATATCTCACTTAATTTGTCAACCTAAAAGAAATGGATGAACTTGTAGATAGAGCTGACTTATCAAAATTAAACCAAGATGAGATCAATAATTTTAAAGGACTTATAATAAGCAATGAGAGTGCTGTAATTAAAAAAATCCGTGTTTCCTGCAGAATTATGGTTTTTATTTTGATATTGGGGTTGGACTGAGGTTTATATGCTTCCTGGGTAAGTGCCATACCACTGGGCTACATCCCTCTAGTCCTGAGCTAATTGCTTTAGAAACATGATTTAGAGAAATGAAATCTCAACACTAAAACCATATCTCACTTAATTTGTAAACCTAAAAGAAAGGGATGAAATTGTGGGTAGAGCTGACATATTAAAATTAAACCAAGATGAGATTACACGACACTGCACCAGTAAGTAGTCATTGGAAAAACAAGCTATAATTTTGGCTTATTAATTGTTCATGTTCTAATTCATAACATATCCTGTAGTAGTACAAGGCCATGTGGTTAAAATGTTTTTTATCTGCCTCTCCTAACCCACAAGCAACGGAGTAAACCGTTCAGAAGCATGGTCCCTGGGACAATGCCATTAGAACTACCTAAGATGTTGACAACAAATTGTAGGATTTTGTGTCTCACTGCTATGTGCATTCTAAAATAGTCTTAAATATGTGATATGGAAGCAGAGTAATGGTTACCATAGGCTGAGTGGCATTATAATCCAAGCATGCACAATGTCACTGAGATACAAAGAATAAGTTCAAGAGATCTATTTTACAATATGGCAACCGTGTTAATAAGAATATGTTGCATTCTTAAAAATCATTAATCAGTTGCTTTTGCACCTCCTTCAAATCATTAAATTTGTGAGGTTAATTAGCTACATTTAGCCATTCTAACACACATACATAATCTAAACAGCACGCTGTAGATGATAAATATGGGTAACTTTTGTCAATTAACAATAAGTGAATACAAAGAAAACAGTTGTGGGTTCCCAGCTTTCATCTCAGCCTTCTGAATCTGGAATCAGCATTGGGGATACAACTTTTAGGTAAACCCTCTTTTTTGAGGTTTAGTCTGATGCTATGTATTGTAATGCTAAATTTTGTACCTGCAGGTCTAGGCCTATGAGTGAATTCTCCCCTTTACAAGCTTTTGTTGTGCAAACCTTGTTCCTTGATTTAAAACTCCTGGTTAAATAAATTGGCTACAGCCAATTACTGGAGGGATTAGAGGTGGGTGGGTTTGAGTTATCTGGTTGGGGTGAAGAAGTAAGAAGGAGAAAAGGGAGAGGGAGAGGGAGAGGGAGAAGGAGAGGGAGAGGGAGAGGGAGAGGGAGAAGGAGAGGGAGAGGGAGAGGGAGAGGGAGAGGGAGGAGAAAGCTACAGTAACGGAGACGGACCATGAGCACATGGTCAGAGAAACAGCAAATATCTGAGGAACACTGCTGGGAAGGTAGCCAGTCAGAAGTTATAAGAGTAGATTAGGGGTTACCTCCCAGTAATTGTAAAAGTCAAATAAAATAACCATAATCTAAGTTTCATCCATTTATAAGCTAGTTAGGGATAAGTTTAGATTGATTATACTACAATTCTTGAGTTCTCTCTCTGTCTCTCTGTCTGTCTCTCTGTCTCTCTGTCTCTCTCTCTCTCTCTCTGTGTGTGTGTGTGTGTGTGTGTGTGTTTCTCTCCCTCCCTTCCCTCTCTTTGTCTCTCTTTGTCTCTCTCTTTCTGTTTCTGACTCTGCCTGTCTGGCCCCTCCCTGCCCCTCCCCCTCTCATTTTCACACAGGGATCTGTGCACAGATAGCCTAGGCTGGCCTTGACTTCTTGAATTCTCAATCCTCCTTCCTCAGCTTCCTGGATAAGATCTTAGCAATCCCTTGCAAACTCTACTGAAGCTGTACACAGGGGTAGTCATGGGGAAGTAAGAAGCAAAGCAGCAGTCTGAAATAGCAGTTGCTATGGACAGGCATCAACAATAACAAAACACTGTCACTGAGCACAGGCAAGGATGGATGAAGCAGTTTTCACAGGGCCTAAACTACTCAAGAAAAGACTGAGAAAGCCCAGAAACGGACTTCAATGTCTCTATTAACCCGTGGCTGGGCTTCAACAATGGGACACAGTGAATGGACATAGCCGATGGCTTCGGAGATCAAGGCTCAGCAATAAGGATGTTTGAAATAGCTGACCTTGAGATCAAAGACAGCAAGAAAGACATTAAGGCCACTGGGAACAAGTGAGGGGCGGGTGAATAGAGAGATTAAGGTGCTTAGAACCAGGTGACAGTACAGACAAGGGAATATATGATAAGAACAGGCAATGTTTAAAGACAGAGATGGCATGTACTGGTTCTGTTTCTTACAGAGGGAGTGAGACAGCCTTACAGAGCTGCCTCAGTTCTTGTTTAAGTCTTCAGCTCACTGGTTAGCTAACTAGCTGACTAATGCCACCTGGTTTGAAGTTACTGACTGTTCCTTTAACACCACAGCTGCCATTGTGCTCTACATTTACAGAGGAGTCCTATTGGAGGAGAATGCTTGCTCTCTTTCCAAACGGTGTGTGAAGAATTCATTTCTCATTTCAGTCCTTCTGCTTAAGACGTTATTTACCAAGCAGTTCCCAAGAGTGAAGTTCTGGGGTGCCAAGGCAAGAGGTCATAGAGAGCCACCAGTGTTTCTGTCAATACAGAGTACGTGCCTGGAGGTCTGTGGGAATGGTACTGCTTCAGCCACAACAGTCCCCTTGTAGTTAACTGTTATTTGAATCATGATGTTGGTGATCAACATCCCGGGAATACTGAGTATAAAGCCAAACAGTTCCTTAAGAGTTATCTAGCACAAATCTGGCATATTGCTGTCTGTCAGATTATCCCTATGCCAGGTGCTTAAACAAAGTCTGCTGCCCATTGCCAAATGGCTTTGCTGCACATTTCCTCACTAGAGAGAACTGACATTCTCCACAGATACTCCATCAAATGGAATTAATGACCACGAGACTCATATTTGCATTCTGCACCTAGTATGCCTGTTGCCACGCCACACCCCACTCACCTGCTGGTTCGGGCTCATCCTTCTCCTGCGGATACGGAATGCACTGGAGTTGCCAAGAACAGAGCTACAGTTTGCATTTTGATCAGAGAAAGAGAGCGACTGTGTGGCACCAAGGGGAGTTGCCTTTCTAATGTGCACCCTTTCTGTCGTGTCTGAAACATGCTGCATTTTCAGATGGCACACACTCTCCCATCCTAATGTCGGGCCTGTCAATCCCCAGCACAAATTGCAGAAGGGCAAAGGACTCCTCAATGGCTTCTTTGTCAAGACAGAGTGTCTGGGACACTACATCTGACCCACTCAAACCCCATCATTCTTCAAAGAACTCAAAAGCCTTGAGTCTGCTAGTGCTCAAGGTCAGCAAATGCTCTTGTCTCTAGAGATTAATCCATTTCTCTCCCAGTCTTAGTGAAATAAAGCATTGCCATAGCAGCCAGAAGGAAAAAAAAAAAAAACCAAACAGCTAGATATGTGTACTGTTTCAGATGAAAATATATCATCATTCAAACAAGGAATATGTGAGCTCATGATTGACAGCTACAGTATTCAACATTTACAATTCCCTCTTCAGGGATATTCAGCATCGATTGAAACAGAATACAGTGTTTAGGAACTACTCAGGGGTACTTTCAATAAAATGCTTCAAATAATGATTGTCCGAAGCTTGCTAGGCACTTTGTAAATGTCAGAAACACATTAAATATGTTAAATGAGCATGTCCAGTATCCAGAAAACAACACGGGTGATTTACAATCAATTTCACACATGCCTGAGAATGTCTCCCTGATGCAAGACAAAAAGGTCCTCCTTGACCAGAGCATCCTGACCCCAAGTTTTGGTCCTGGCGCAGTATTCATGGGTCTGCTCAACATAAACTGTGGGAAACTTTCTTGGTGTTAAGTAGATATGTTTGGAGGCTCAATAGGTGTTTCAAGTTTAAAATGCCTTTTGTGGTTGAGTAAGGACTAGAGAAGATGCCACAATTCATTAACAGATAGAAAGCGGTTACTGCACACCTTAAAGTTAAGGACTTCTGCTATATCCTTACACCCCTGGAGGACCTTCAGACCTCTGTCATTCTTGGCCCCTTCATCTCACTCATGGGTCCTCTTGTGCATGCTGTGAAGGAACCACCGGATCACCCATCACTCAGATGCCCTCTCTATTAACAGCATGTGTGTCTAGGAAGATCTTGATAGTAAAATTTCACTGAGCCTGTCTTTTTTCCATAAAACATTATTTCTAAGCTTAGGCCACCAGTGGTCCTATTATATTGGTATAATTTTTAAAATATTTTTTTATTTTATGTCTATGAGTGTTTTTCCTGTATGTATATGCAATACAGTGCTTGGATACCCTGGAACTGAGTTTATTTAGTTCACATATATACTGTTGTTCATATGTATATATCTGCATATGTCTTTAGGGTTGACCACTTGAGACTAAGACTAGATAACCAAAAGACTGACCCTCTTTTTTCTCAGTATCCAAAGATTATTTGTAACTCTTCATCTAGTGTAGGGGTTTTGTGAAATTTCCCCTATTCATATTGGCATGTCAATTTGTATTGTCATGGTTTGGTCTTGTTAAGGCAGCAAGATTTCTGTACTTGCCTACCAAGTACAGCTTTCCTGGCCATTTATATAGAAGACACAATCTCACAGCAGGCATAGTGGTCTTCTGTGCTCTTAAAATCTTTCTGTCCTTTCTTCCTTGATGATACTTGAGCCTTACCCATAGGTTCTGGACTTGGATTGTAAATGTATCTATTGGGGGCTGGGATCCCCATAGTTGTTCTTAGCAGTTTGAGCCGCTGTGGTTTCCTGGAATGGTCTTTGTCTGCTACAAAAAGAGGCTTCTTTGATAAGGGGTGAGAGTTACACTTTTCAAATAGGATCTGGGCACAGGAGGAATGCCCCATACAAGGGCTGGCGGTTGGATGTGGTGTGAATAGACTAAGGTAGGGCACACAGGACATGCACCTGACACTAAGCTTAGGGGTTGGGACAGATGCAGACATGACTGACCACACTGGTCTGGCACACCCAGACTGTTGTTTTAAACTAGTTAAAATATATAGGGCTTAGGATTGTGTCTGGAATGAAGGAAGGGTTACACAGTCACTATTTTTTCTTTAATACTTTATTTACATTTCAGATGTTTTCCACTTTCCAGGTCTCCCCTTTAGAAGCCCCTATCCCATCTCCCCCCCCCTTGCCTCTATGAGGGTATTCTCCACCCACCCACCCACTCCCGTCTTCCCTCCCTGGCATCCCCCTATACTGAGGCATCTAACACTCTCAGACCCAAGGGCCTCTCCTCCCACTGACAGTCAACAAGGCCCTCCTCTGCCACATGTGTGGCCAGCACTATGGGCCCCTCCATATGCATTCTTTGGTTGGTGGTCCAGTCTCTGGGAGCACCAGGGGGTCAGGCCAATTGACACTGTTGATCTCTCCCCATGGGGCTGCAAATTCCCTCAGTTCCTTCAGTACCTTCTTCAACTCCTCCATCTGGGACACCATTCTCAGTCCAACAGTTGCTGTGAATTGAATCATGGGTGTTCTGAAATTTTGGGCTGATATCTGCTTATCAATGAGTACATACTGTATTTGTTCTTTCATGACTGAGTTACCTCACTCAAGATGATATTTTCAAGTTCCATCCATTTGCCTGCAAATTTCATGAAGTCATTGTTTTTAATACCTGAGTAGTATTCCATTCTGTAAATGTACCACATTTTCTGTATCCATTCCTCTGCTGAGGGACATCTGGGTTGTTTCCAGCTTCTGGCTATTATAAATATAGCTGCTATGAACATAGTGGAGCATGTGTCCTTATTAGATGTTGGAGAATCTTATGGATATATGTCCAGGAGTGGTATAGCTGGGTCCTTAGGAAGTATTATGTCCAATTTTCTGAGGGCTTGCCAAACTGATTTCCAGAGTGGTTGTACCAACTTGCAATCCCACCAACAATGGAGGAGTGTTCCTCTTTCTCCACATCCTCGCCAGCATCTGCTGTCACCTGAGTTTTTGATCTTAGCCATTCTGGCTGGTGTGAGGTGGGATCTCAGAGTTGTTTTGATTTGCATTTCCCTGATGACTAAGGATGTTGAACATTTCTTTAGGTACTCCTCAGCCCTATGAATTTCCTCAGTTGAGAATTCTCTGTTTAGCTCTGTTCCCCATTTTTTGATAG
>CM052700.1:47134353-47170796 GCA_028551405.1 Uromys caudimaculatus
TCTGTTGGTTGCCATTTTGTCCTATTGACAGTGTCCTTTTGCCTTATAGAAGCTTTGCAGTTTCATGAGGTCCCATTTGTCTATTCTTGATCTTAGGGCATAAGCTACTGGTGTTCTGTTCAGAAACTTTTCCCCTGTGCCCATGTGTTCGAGAGTTTTCCCCACTTTCTCTTCTATTAGATTCAGTGTATCTGGTTTTATGTGGAGGTCCTTGATCCACTTGGACTTGAACTTTGTACAGGGAGATAGGAATGGGTCAATTTGCATTCTTCTACATGTTGACCGCCAGTTGAGCCAGCACCATTTGTTGAAAATGCTGTCTTTTTTCCACTGGATGGTTTTAGCTTCTTTGTCAAATATCAAGTGACCGTAGGTGTGTGGGTTCATTTCTGTGTCTTCAATTCTATTCCATTGATCTATGCCTGTCCCTTTACCAATACATGCAGTTTTTATCACTACTGCCCTGTAGTACAGCTTGAGGTTAGGGATGCTGATTCTCTCAGAAGTTCTTTTATTATTGAGAATAGTTTTTGCTACCCTGTGTTTTTTGTTATTCTAAATGAAGGCTACTGATTTGTTTGAGTTAATTTTATATCCGGCCACTTTGCTGAAGTTGTTTGTCAGCTGTAGCAGTTCTCTGGTGGAGTTTTTCGGGTCACTTAAGTATACGATCGTATCATCTGCAAAGAGTGATATTTTGATTTCTTCCTTTCCAATTTGTATTCCTTTGACCTCCTTTTGTTGTCCAATTGCTCGAGCTAGAACTTCAATTACTATACTGAATAGATAGGGAGAGAGAGGACAGCCTTGTGTAGTCCCTGATTTTAGTGGGATTGTTTCAAGTTTCTCTCCATTTAGGTTGATGTTGGCTACTGGTTTGCTGTATATTACTTTTACTATGTTTAGGGATGGGCCTTGAATTCCTGATCTTTCCAGGACTTTTATCATGAAGGGATGCTGAATTTTGTCAAATGTTTTTTCAGCATCTAATGAAATGACCATGTGGTTTTTTTTCTTTGAGTTTGTTTATGTAGTGGATTACATTGTTGGATTTCCGGATATTGAACCATCCCTGCATCCCTGGGATGAAGCCTCCTTGAGCATGATGAATGATCATTTTGATGTGTTCTTGGATTCGGTTTGTGAGAATTTTATTGAGTATTTTTGCATCAATATTCATAAGGGAAATTGGTCTGTAGTTTTCTTTCTTTGTTGGGTCTTTGTGATGTTTTGGTATCGGTGTAACTGTGGCCTCATAGAATAAATTAGGTAATATTCCTTCTGTTTCTATTTTGTGGAATACTTTGAAGAGTATTGGTATTAGGTCTCCTTTGAAGGTCCGATAGAAGAATTCTGCACTAAACCCATCTGGCCTTGGTCTTTTTTTTTTTTTTTTTTTTTTTTTTTTTTTTTTTTTTGGTTGGGAGACTTTTAATGACTGCTTCTATTTCTTTAGGGGTTATAGGACTGTTTAGATGGTTTATTTGATCCTGACTTAACTTTGGTATTTGGTATCTGTCTAGAAAATTGTCCATTTCATCCAGATTTTCCAATTTTGTTGAGTATAGGCTTTTGTAGCAGGATCTGATAATTTTTTGAATTTCCTCAGATTCTGTTATTCTGTCATCCTTTTCATTTCTGATTTTGTTAATTTGGATCCTGCCTCTATGCCCTCTGGTTAGTCTGGCTAAGGGTTTATCTATCTTGTTGATTTTCTCAAAGAACCAGCTCCTGGTTTTGTTGATTCTTTGTATAGTTCTTTTTGTTTCTACTTGGTTGATTTCAGCCCTGAGTTTGATTATTTCTTGCCTTCTACTCCTTTTGAGTGTATTAGCTTCTTTTTGTTCTAGAGCTTTCAGGTGTGCTGTTAAGCTGCTAGAGTATGCTCTCTCCAGTTTCTTTTTGGAGGCACTCAGAGTGAAGAGTTTTCCTCTTAACACTGCTTTCATTGTGTCCCATAAGCTTGGGTATGTTGTACTTTCATTTTCATTAAATTCTAGGAGGTCTTTGATTTCTTTCTTTATTTCTTCCTTGACCAAGTTATCATTGAGTAGAGTGTTGTTCAGCTTCCATGTGTATGTGGACTTTCTGTTGTTATTGTTGCCATTGAAGACCAGCCTTAATCCGTAGTGATCTGATAGGAGGCATGGGATTATTTCAGTCTTCTTTTATCTGTTGAAGTTTGTTTTGTGACCAATTATATGGTCAATTTTGGAGAAGGTACCATGAAGTGCTGAGAAGAAGGTATATTCCTTTGATTTAGGATGAAATGTTCTATAGATATCTGTTAAATCCATTTGGTCCATAACTTCTATTAGTTTCACTGTGTCTCTGTTTAGCTTGTGTTTCCATGATCTATTCATTGATGATAATGGGGTGTTAAAGTCTCCTACTATTATTGTGATTATTGGGTGAGTTGCAATTTGTGCTTTGAGCTTTAGTAAAGTTTCTTTTATGAATGTGGGTGCTCTTGCATTTGGAGCATAGATGTTCAGAATTGATAGTTCTTCTTGGTAGATTTTTCCTTTGATGAGGATGAAGTGTCCTTCCTTATCTTTTTTGATGACTTCTGGTTGAAAGTTGATTTTCTCCAATATTAGAATGGCTACTCCTGTCTGTTTCTTGGGACCATTTGCCTGGAAAATTGTTTTTCAGCCCTTTACTCTGAGGTAGTGTTTGTTTTTAACCCTGAGGTGCATTTCCTGTATGCAGCAAAATGCTGGGCCCTTTTATGTATCCATTCTAGTAGTCTATGTCTTTTTATTGGGGAATTGAGTTCATTGATGTTAAGAGATATTAAGGAATAGTGATTATTGCTTCCTGTCATTTTCAATGTTATTTTTATGTTTGTGTGGCTATCTTCTTTTGGGTTTGTTGAAAGATTACTTTCTTGCTTTTTCTAGGGCATAGTTTCCTTCCTTGCGTTGGCATTTTCCATCTATTATCCTTTGCAAGGCTGGGTTTGTGGAAAGATATTGTGTAAATTTGGTTTTTTTTCATGGACTATCTTGGTTTCACCATCTATGGTAATTGAGAGTTTTGCTGGGTAAAGCAGCCTGGCCTGGCACGTGAGTTCTCTTAGGGTCTGTATGAGTTCTGCCCAGGATCTTCTAGCTTTCATAGTCTCTGGTGAGAAGTCTGGTGTAATTCTGATAGGTCTGCCTTTATATGTTACTTGACCTTTTTCCCTTACTGCTTTTAATATTCTTTCCTTGTTTTGTGCATTTGGTGTTTTAACTATTATGTGATGGGAGGAATTTCTTTTCTGGTCCAATCTATTTGGGGTTCTGTAAGCTTCTTGTATATTTATGTTCATCTCTTTCTTTAAGTTAGGGAAGTTTTCTATGATTTTGTTGAAGATATTTACTGGCCCTTTAAGTTGGAAATCTTTACTCTCTTCTATACCTATTATCCTTAGTTTTGGTCTTCTCATTGTGTCCTGGATTTCCTGGATCTTTTGGGTTAGGAGCTTTCTGCATTTTGCATTTTCTTTGTTGTGTCATTGTTTTCTATGGTATCTTCTGCACCTGATATTCTCTCTTCTGTATCTTGTATTCTGTTGGTGATGCTTGCCTGCTCTCTTTCCTAGGGTTTCTATCTCCAGGGTTGTCTCCCTTTGTGATTTCTTTATTGTTTCTATTACCATTTTTTAGATCCTCAATAGTTTTGTTCATTTTCTTTGCCTGTTTGGTTGTGTTTTCCTGTATTTCCTCTCTAAGGGCTTCTGTTTACCTGTGTTCTCTTGAATTTCTTTAAGGGAGTTATTTATTTCCTTCTTAATGTCTTCTATCATCATCATGAGAAGTGATTTTAAAATCTGATTCTTCCTTTTCTGGTGTGTTGGGGTATCCAGGGCTTGCTGTGGTGGGAGAACTGGGTTCTGATTATGTCAAGTTGCCTTGGTTTCTGTTCCTTATATTCTTGCCCTTGCCTTTGGCGATCTGTTTATCTCTGGTGTTAGCTGGTCTTGCTCTCTCTGACTGTGGCTTGTCCCTCCTGCAAGCCTTTTTGTCAGTACTCCTTGGAGACCAGCTCTCTCTGAGAGGAATTTGGATTTGGAGAGCTGTGGTACAGGGTCAGCTCTGGGGTTCAGACAGAAAGCAGAAGGATCCTGTCCCCAGTTGTTTCTTGGTTCCTGTGTCCTGATGGCTCTATGAGGGTCCATCTTGATTGAGGAATTTGAACAGAAGTAGTGGTCTTCCTGTGCTCAGGTGTGTCCGCACTCCTGGGAGACCAGCTCTCTCCTGGCACGGAGTATAGAGCCCTATGTCATGGGATCAGCTCCCAGCCTTAGAAGGAAACCAGAAGGCCACTCCTCAGTCCTTGTGTCCTGCCGGTTCTGGATGGGTCTCTCTGAGCAGAGGTGCTGACCTTACCCCTGATCATAGGCTTGTCCACACTCCTGGGAAGGTAGTTCTTCCCTGCACTATTTAGGTATGGAGCTCCATGGCACAGACCTCAGGTGTAAACAGGAAGGCTCCTGTCCCAGGCTGTTCCTTTGTCCCAGGTTCTTGCAGATTCTGGGTGGGTCCCACTGAGCAGTGGTGCCCATCTTACCTCCACTCACAGGCTTGTCACACTCCCTGGATGCTAGCCTTCTCCTTGCACTATTTGGTTGTGGAGCTCTGTGGCACAGATTGGGGTCCCTGGCCGCAGAAGGAGACCGGAAGGCTGCTCTCCCAGGCTGCTTGTAGGTCCCTGTGTCCTGGAGGTTCCGGGAAGGTCCCTCTGAGCAGAAGTACTGCCACAATCACTATTATTATCTAGCATTGTCCTATAGGTCCACTGAAAGTAATTAATGCCAACAAGGGAATTCAAACTTCCAAATCGTGGGCCTTACATTCTCCACCACTTGACCATACTTCATCCCTCTTAACAATCCACTTATTTGTCTTTTATGCTACCTACACCCCTGGATTTACTTCCTTCTTATTTGGTTACTCTTTTTTTCAGTTCCATTTTCTTGGATGAATGTGTTGTTGTCTAGGCATCTGTCTATGAGACTTCATAAACCTCAGGCTCTCTGAGAGGTTGATTCATTCCCAAGACCTTGCCTACGAAGTGCCTAAAGCTGGTTATTTAATCCCAAGCCTTTAACCCAGACACATCTGCTGGTTTGAGACTCACATCTCCAACTTTCTGCTTAACATTGATAACTACAATTATCCTGAGTTTACTTCTTATTCCACATGTTCTCTCAAAGAATACATCTTCCTTGCTACAAATCTGCCTTTTCCTCCTTACTCCCCATGGTAGCAGCCTCCAAGAACAAACTAGGAAGCAGGGGACTCCTCCTGCCTCTCTTAGCCTCAATGCAAAAGAATCATGAGTAGCTAGAGTCTTTATCAGTAAGAAAGTAAATATGGTGTCTTCTACTTTTCTAAAAACACGTAGAACTTTTGGGATTTCATTTTCCTACCTTTGGCCTAATTTTGAGTACTAAGAATAGTTATGTACTATACAAAAATGTTCTATAACTCTGATAATAAATGGTTATGAAAATGGGGCTCTATGTTGGTAAAGAAATAGAAAATAGAGGAATCCTGGTCTCTAGGAAACTGTGCTAAATCAGACATCATTACTTAGGTAGGGTCAGTGGATGACATCTGTCATGAAAATTCAGTTATTAGTTTTTTTGGAGAGGGAGAAGTCTCCTGATGATTTAGATATGAGAAGAGTAATTGAGATTTAATATAGTTGCCAAATATACATGTAAGCAAGATTTTTTCCATAAGTCCAATTTTTGATTCTATTATAAACCATAAATGATAAACATTCAAAAACATGTGTCCCTCTCCCACAAAATACTGTTCAATATTCTAAACATGAATGGTAAAACCTTTCAGATTCTGTCCACTCCATCTCCCTTCTATTGTCAAAACAAAACAAAATAATCACCTCTGCTTCTTCTCTACTACTTGGTTTTCTAGTAAAAAAACGAGGTGCTATTTCCTATATGCTTAAGTCCACAGCTTATTTCTGTATTATTTTTATAATATTCTTATAGTTGGAGCATCAATACCTCTTTGTTTTATAACTATCTGGTGGCTTTGTGGATCCTTCCCTGTAAGAACCCACTCCTCCCTCTTGCTATCTCCGTCCGTCCTTTAATAATGAAGATGGACTGTTGTTTTCTCACACTAAATTTGACTTCCTTGCAAGTAAAGAACTATCTCATTTATGTTTGTACCTTAGCATGAGAGCCATTCTAGAGTGAACACACACTGAGCAGCTGAGAAACAAGAGTGTGTTTTAAACATCTTGATTAAAGTGAAGTAGAGGTAGCATGTCTCATACAGACATGTGACTATTTACCTAATCATCTTCAAGTTCTCTAAGGATGAAGAAGAGCTTGCAGATTATTCTGGGTGGTTTTCTTCAGGCTACATAAATACAAAACTTCTGAGACTTCTCTTTTCAGTTTACTGCCTAGCTTTCCTTTGGCAACATGGAAGCCATGTGTAGCGTGTTCTAGTTCTTTTGCAGGTAAAATATAATGCATTTCTTTTCACTCGTGTTAGCACCCTCCTTTAAATTATGTTAGACAGTCTCAGCACACCAGATTCCATGGTAGCTATGGTTAGACACGCAGAAACCACAATAGTTTTCATATAATTCCACAGACAAGGTGGGTCCACTGAAATATTGTTGATGTTCTTAATTATTTAAAAGCTACCCCTGCTATGAGAGTCAAGATTAGAATTAGCTATTTACTCTGGGAAGACGGCACATACTGATCACACTCACAAGTAAACATATAAAGTGTTTTGAGAACTGGATTTCAATATGATTCATTATCTTAGTTGCCTGTGTATTTCTGGAACCTTTAAGAAGCATGGTCCTGGGAAGGGGTTTGGAGCCTTATATCACTTAGTTGGGCTTTAGGACACAAAGCAGATGAAGAAGCCTGGAGACTTGCTCCTTACTTGATGTCTTACCCCAGGAGACCCATACAGTGATGGAGACATCTTCTATGCACCCTCTGCTCTCCATGGAAGAACCTTCCACTCCTTCCATATTTAGCAGAGGCTCTCCTGTTTCATTACTCTGTGGTGCTTCTTAGTAATATGACATGGTACACTGGGTCAGGCATTTACCTCCAGGGCCTTTGCTCTCTCCTTCGGCTTAAAAGATGGTTATGGGATGGTCCAAGACAATATCCTTAGAGCGTGTAGTTTTAGCTAGCAAGTCATGTTGTCTATGCTCATTCTTGTGATTATTATCCACAGTCTTGTCATTCTAAGGCAGAAAATGGCTTCAGAATCTACAACACACAGCATCACAACCATTAACAAATGCCTAGAGTAGACTTAGTGATAGAAATTATTGGATAGTAAATTACTGACATTATTTAGTTCATGGGCTTGGGAATGCTTCTCTATGATTCTAAGTTATGTCCTCTATGGAACCTTGCCAATCCTTTAAAACTTTCCAGTCATTATCTATACTTGTCTACATCTTGTCTACACTTTTGAAACAAACTTTTGGCTCCTTAATTGTCATACAGAAATTAGAGTGTTGGAAGCAGTGGTTATAGATAAGAGGGCAAGCATGTTTTCTACAAAAGGCTGGAATTAGTGGCATGTCTAGAAATTATAAGAGAGGGACTTGACAGTGGCAGAGGGAAGCAGTCCCCTTCTGGTGTTACCCCACCTGGTAGAATGGACTGCAGCAAGGCTTTTACCATTGTAAATATCAGAGTCTCTTACTGTAGAACGGAATGCTCTCACTAATCTCACAACAGTGTGGTAATGAGGGTCGGAGCTGAGAAAAGTAAATGCTGCAATTAACACAAACATTCAACTGGTTGCCTTGCTTCAAATCACCTTTTAACTGTTGCACCACTCCAGTGCCTTACACATCCTTTTAACTCTTCTTCTAGTGACAGAAAATGATGTAGTGCACCAAAGAGAATCTGATTCTTCAACCTTTGCTGTCACACAGACGCAGAATGCCGCAGACAGATCATTGATGCCCCCTGTGCTAAATCTTTGTTACAAAGCTAAAAAGCCACCAGAGTGATATGGAGCTCTCCCTGCTGACTGCTTCATTCCACTCCAGACAACCTCATTAAGGAACAATTGTATTCAGATTATTGGGTTCTGTGTAACAGACACATGGTTCTTCTGCTTATTGTACTTCAGATGCAAATGAGCATGTGTGTCTAATTAACTGGACATGACAGTGGACCATTCATCACACTGATGGAGGAAGCCTCTGCAACCCCAGAGGGAAAGGTTAGCCACTGTTTCTTTCTTGGGAGGGATTGGGTTGCCATGAAAGCTGACTGTGTGATTCGTTTTTGGACATAAGTTTTCTATCTGTATAGTAGGCATTGGGTACCAAAGTGTATAATTCAATCCCTTTTCATTTTCAGACTTTAGTGACAGGCATACATAAATGATTTGTCTTTATAATTAAATGTGCCCCTTATGGGCTTGTGGAGGATCCCCAATTGAAGGCAATAAGGACCTATACAGAAGGGTCAGAGGACAGGAGAGAGGCTGGGCCTTTCTCTTCTCTTTACCCACATCTCTTTTCATTGGCCAGAAATTTTCTATAAACATTTTCTACAGAAACAAGCATTATTTTTGGCCTTCCAGGCTTATGACCTTCATTTTACCTACATGTTCGTGTGTATGCGTGCGTGCGTGTGTGTGCGTGTGTGTGTGTGTGTGATTTAGTGCAAAAGAAGATACAGAAAATGCATAAATAAATAAGTGTAGCTGGATACTAATAAAGCTATCTATATAAAAAAGCACAATTGAGTGAGTCCACACAGGGACTTGCCTACAAGGTGTGCCCACTGCTTACTTGGCTCAAGGTCACTGAATTTCCCAAGGCGTACTTGAATTGTCTGCATGTATTTCATGTTTGTTTGTTTTGCTGGTAGGAGTACTAAAGAGTTATAGATGCCAGGGGGTTCTTTTCTCTTGCAGTCTCAGGCATAACTTCCCACTTCCTGTGTGAGGTGTGTTTTAAGCAGCCTTCTAGGAAATTCTGCTGCATATAATTTTGAAGGTCATTCTGTTGGGTCAAGGGACCATCTCTATTATGATCCAAACAGAGAACTTCTTTGCACTCAATTGACAGAGAGAACCCATTTCAGATGCTATTGTGGTGAGTGTTACTTTCAATGATTAGAGTATCAGTATTTATGCATTTTTTAATATAAAGTATCCATGGAGAATTCCTCAGAGAAAATGCTTGCTCTTACTTCATGGCATGGAGCACTTGTTCAATTATTGACTGACTGAGACAGTCACCTCACAAAAGAGATACTCGCTCAGTGCTGACTTCTAGAAGGATGAACAGCCTCATAGCTATGCATGTCTGGATCACAGAGTTCAGAATCAAAAGATTTTCCTCCAACTGGATTGAAGCATTTGACATTCTCAAAAATGAAAACTAAAAATAGCAGAAATAGAAAAAGCACTAAATATAATCTGTTAAGCAGATGTTACAGTAAGTCAGTTGGTGGCTCTCCAAGTGTATGGCTTATAAATTATGAAGTGCCTCAGAGGTGCAATCATCAGCTCTGCAAATCTTAGGTGTAATATCCTTGGGTTATAACAAGAACTAAACATAAATATGAGCTACAGACATCAAAATAATGTTTTACTCTTTCTTTGATTATTAGACCACTGTTGATAAATCATATATATATATGTATATGTATATGTATATGTATATGTATATGTATATGTATATGTATATGTATACAAGCTTAACAAACTCAGTCTATGGAGTAAAATAGTGCTATCAGTATTTTACAGCTAAGAACATGTGATGGTCAGAATGGGTAGAATAGCACCTGACATTATGGAGATTAGAACTGGCAAAAGAAGATAGTCCCATTTCTATCAAGTTAAAGGAAGAGCTAAGAGTCCCGACTTTTTATCTACATGTGCACATTCCTGAAAATACCCTTGGGAAGTTACAGTACAGTGGTCAGCTCTGCCCCACAGATGTATTCCCTTCCATGATCTAATGTTGTCATGGAAAGCCCAGCTATAGGCTCCATTTCCCAGCCTTCCTACCATTAGGTGAAGTCACTTCAGTGTTCTCAGGCAATAATATTGTGTAAATGCAAATAACACACGTCCCAGGAAGATAAGGATGAGAAAGCAACCAAAAGGCAGAATTAGCATCATAGGGGCATGATGGACCAGAGCACGCCTTTCAGCAACCAGGGCAGGTACAGCGCAATGCTCACTGGGTAGGATTACACATCCTTGGGAATGCTACTCTTTCCCTTTCTTCTCCCTCTGAAGGGGATTTTTCATGTGTTTGTTTGTTCGTTTTCATTGTAGTTATCCTTCTCTGCTCTTATGAATTTGATGTATAGGGATTGGGTAAGAATATACCTCAGGTTTCAGTTATTAAGGCATCCCAGCTATGAGGAAGTGTCACCGTCCATCTGACTCTTACACCCTGGATATCTTAGACAGGGAGCTTTTGGGAAACCAAAGTCTAAGCTTTTGGGTTGCCTCTTTGTAAGACGTGGAGACTATGTTCTGCATGGGAGGAGGGTTGATATAGATGTTGGTGACTAGAAAGGAAAGCTGTAGAAAAGACAAGCAGTTCAGTCTAAAGCAGAATGTTCTCACTTTGTAACACACAAACATACACACACACACACCACCACCACCACCACAACCACCACCACAACAACAACCCAAGAAAATCTGCCTTATTTTTAAGGCCTTTTGTAATGAGGTAGGACCTTTCAGCAATGAAACATGGACTGGTCTGGATGTGAAATGTCCACCATAGCCTCAGGGTTTAGAGGCTTGGTCACTACCAGGTAGTGACTAGGGACAGTGATGGACAATCTACCTGGTCACTGGCAAGCCTCTAGGAAGACACACAGCACTGGGGTCCTGGGTGGTGATGAGACTCATGCTGTTCACACAGTGTGATGGTTAAGATTAATTGTCAGAATGGCCGGATCTAAAATTACCCGGGAGACAAACCTTTTGCGATGTCTCAGAGAGAGTTTCTAGATTGGGTTAATTAAGGTAGGAAGATGTACCCTAAATGCAGTGGTATTATGCTATGGGTGCCATCCCAGACTGAATAAAAAGGACAATGTGTGCTGAGCTACAGTGCTTGTTTCTTCCTGAGCTTCCCAACTATGGGTGCAGTGGGACCAGCTGCCTCAAACTCCAGCCACCATGGCTTACCTGCCATAAGGAACTGCATCCTCACATCTTTATTGCCCTTAAGTTCTTTTGTCATAGCAACTTGAAATCTAACTGATACGTTTAACATGCTCTTTTCTCAAACCCAGAACTATAGCTCTGTCTAGTACTCTGCTAGAAACAGCTATTCCTTTCTCAATCCGCTGTCTGGGTTAACCTTGGAACACTCTCATGGTTGCAGTAAATCTTATTTCCACTCACCACTGCCTGTGGGCAGGCTTCAGCATGTAATCTGCATGCTGTAGGTTTACACAGGCTCCTGCAGCCTCCTCTAGGTATGCTAGCTTCCCTAAGACTTCCAGCAGAGCACACCATTCCTGTTCCTCTGCATCCTGATTTCTTGCTTATCTAGATTGTATTTCCCTTTACTTTGTAAAGGACTTCTAATCTGCTTGGAATATTTATGAAAGAGTGAAAGGAAGAAGAACAATTTGAAGCATCATGTGTGGTTTCCTATAAAGGGAGCAGAGACCCTGACAACAAGCTGGAAGCTGACTCTGTCTACCAAGAAGATGCAAGGCATTCCAGAGAGGTATCCCTGTCCCCTGAGTACCAAGACCTAATGATACCACTGTTTCTTCTCTCCGTTTTAAAGCTCTTTGATGATTTAATTTCAAGTCTTCACATAGACATCTGTTGGTTCCACATTTGAGTTAAATTTATTTCAGAGCCCAAGTTTTGGAATACACTCTAAGCCATCCACTCATTTAATTCAGTTTGGTATAATACACATCTGGCTTGCCTCACCTGCTTGGGGACTGTGTTATTAGATGACCAATTAATGAACATTTGTTGAAATTTAAGTATGAGCCTGGAGCTCAAGAAAGCAATTTGGCCCCAACACACCTTTGCACATTTTTTCTCTATTATTCCCCCAGGCTCCAACCAAACTGATTTGTGTTCTTAGAGTGAGCCCTGTGATTCCTGTCCCTTCTGTCCTGATTCTGCTGTCACCTTCATCTAGGGTAAGGACAACAGCTACATTGTGAAGCACAGGGCAGGAATTTGTAAACTACCACATGTGTTAAGTTATTTAATCCTTACATTGATCACATTACACAGGCAGTATTATTACTCCCAGTTTACATGTGAGAAGATTCAGGTCAAAGTTGGATTTAGTATATTCTGAAAATACTATACTTTTTTAATACATGGTTTTAGTGTACAGTTCTCACTGGCCTGGAGCTCACCGTGCAGGTCAGGCTGGCCTCAAACTCAGGTTCACCTGTCTCTGTCTCCTTGTGCTGGGATTGAAGGCATGAGCCACAGGGCCAGGGGAAGTTCTCTGTTACATTACTTTTAATGTTTTATGAAATATTTATAGATGAAAACTTTAAAAATATTAAGGTAATTCTGCTTCTAGAAAGGGGCGCAGGTCCAGCCCACATTTCTATGCTTCCTACCTCTACAGCTTTAGTTTTTCCCTATTTGTATATTAGTGTCATCGAAAAGTATTTTAAAATGTCCAGACATCACATTGGCCCAATTCATCCTTATAAGAAAGTACTCTTTAGAAACCTGGTTCTATGAATGAGGACCATATGCCAGTGTGGTGTGTGACTATAAACAAACAACACCTAGGGGCAAGAACAAGACAGGAGTGATTTTAGGACCCTCTGTAGGTGATTCTAATGTGTAGGCTGGTAGAGAGCCAATGTGTTCTTCAGTTCCCATAGTGTGATATGCTTTCTCTGCCTGGTTAAGACATTATCCCAGACCTCAACACCAAAGGAGTTTTCACAAGACCTTTGGAATAGTCTCTCCCTCTGTCTCTCTGTCTCTCCCTCTGTCTCTCTGTCTCTCCCTCTGTCTCTCTGTCTCTCCCTCTGTCTCTGTCTCTCTGTCTCTCTTTGTCTCTGTCTCTCTTTGTCTCTGTCTCTGTCTCTGCCTTTCTCTGTCTCTGTCTCTGTCTCTCTCTCTCTCTCTGTATGTGTGTATTCATGTACATGCATAACAGCAAGTATTAGGAGAAATGAGAATCACAGGTATTGTCCTTCAGGTGCCATTTGTTTATTTGATTGTTTGAAGAGGGTCTCTTCATTTGGTATGAAGCATGCCCATTTGGCTAGGCTGCCTAGCAATTGGTCTCCAGAACACTGTGCATATCTACCTTTCCAATGTTGCGGTTACAACCATATATCATCATACTTAACTTTTAATATGGAAATCAACCTCAAGTGCTCTTACTTGCACAGACAACACTTTACCATCTAAGTCATTGTTCCAGCCCAGGAACCTTGGACTCTTACCCTAGACTTTGTGGGTATGTATAATGCAAGAGTTCACAGTCAAGCAGCTCAGGTGCTGGAATGTTCTCTGGGAGGTGTTTCCTTTCCCAGGATTATTACTTTGATATTTTGTCAGTAGAATTGGAATATAAATGTTGATTAGATGTCAGAACACAGAATCAAACTGACTGACATCATTCTGGCACTTCAGAGTTTTATTCTCTGTATTAGTTAAAAATCAAGGTCTTTGTTTGCATTAAAATGGATTTTAAAAATCCTTGGCATACAACGACAAAGAAGGGCCTGTATTACATGATGTTCTTCAGTGTAGTATAAAAAATGGTGAAGTGTGGGGTCTGCTTAGGTTCTTTGGTTGAATCTAAGTACATGTGATCCCTTGTAGTAGCTAAGAAAGTGTTCCAACCATCTTCTGCTGTTTTCAACAGGACAATAGATAGGAGAGGACATATTTATCTTTTAGGTTTTTTTTTTTTCTAAAATTTCAAGATAATGTCTCACTATGTAGGCCAGGTTGACCCTAGATTCCTGGTCCCACTCCCTTAACCTGTGACAGATGGGCTGTACCACACCTGGCAAAAATATTTGCGATTTTTATTTTTATTCATGGTTCTGGGGATGTTTTTCAGGGTCTTACACATGCTAAATGTATAGATTGGGTTACAGGCAAACCTGTGGGACATTTTCTTAATTATTGATTTATGGGGGAGGGCCCCACCCACTGTGACTGGTGGTCCTGGGTTCTATAAGAGAACAGAATGAGCAAGCCATGAGAAGCAAGCCAGTAAACAGCACCTCTCTATGGTCTCTGCATCAATTCCTGCCTCTAGGTTCCAGTCCTGCTTGAGTTCCTACTATCACTGCTTTTGATGATGTGCGGTTATATGGAACTATGAATGAAATAAACCCTTTTCTCCCCATGTTGCTTTGGTCACAGAATTTCATCATAGCAATAGTAACCCTAACTAAGATCATATTTTCATTGATTTATTAATGCATCATTGTTTTACAATGCTTGATTACAGGTGAGAAGACCATGGTTCCAAGGGAATAGCATGCTGAAGAGTGTGAGAATAATATATAGCAAAACTAGTAGAAATTCAGGCCTCTCTGTGCTTTAGGCTGCAGGCTTCTCAAGTGCCATTAAAAGTTCCCATTGGTCTCTATGGGAATAAATGCAACACTCTTATCCTATGTGGGTGTTACTTTCCAATTGCTGAGGTTAAAGTCTGGTTCTACCATATGGTGGCTTTGTCATCTTGGGAAAGTTCATTCTCATTTTGTACTCAGTTTTATCATCAGAAAGATGAGGATAATAAGAATTTGCAAAAGAAGCTGGGGATATGTGTGTAAACCACTTGCCTTGCAAGTGTGAGAACCTGAGTTTGCATCTCCAAAACCCATACAAAGTTAAGTACAGCAGTACATATCTGTAATCCCAGAACTTCCATTGTAAAATGGGATGGGAGGCAGAGACAGATTCAGGAGCAACCCCACACCCAGAAGCTCATAGATGGCTATATTCAGTAAACAATGGAAAGAAAAATAGTATGTCAAACAGGACAGAATGAGAGAACTGACCTCTGAACTCCACACACACCATAGCCTGCATGTGTGTGTTCTCACACACATGAATGGGTACAGATAAAAGCACATACAATGTATCATACACATAGACAATGCATCTCACACATCACTGTAAATATGAAATGGTATAATGTTAGCAATTTTTTCAGTGAGTAAGTCACATATTCTTTGCTCAATAACTATTCGCTCCTGTAGTTGTTATTACAATTTTCCTGTAAGCAATGCTAAGGATAGTGGAGAATTTCTGCAGCATACAAAGTGTTTTCTTATGTCATTTTTCAAACACATGGTGTTTGATGATTTTAAATGGCATGGGAGAAGCTATGGCTTTCCCACAACTTCCCTGCTCATGTGCACACTTTTCTGAATTTCACCCACCACTTGAGATTTTAGGAGCTGTGTCATAGCATCTGCTGAAAAATGTTTTATGGACATTTGGGGGAGGAGTGTAGATACACAGAATATGGTGTTGTCAATGCACATAGAAATGACTGTTACAGAAAGCCACAACTTGTCAAAATGGAGAAACAACTAACTGTGGATGTCCAGCCCCAGTTGATACATGTAGTACAAAACCCCTACAACTAAGGCTCAGGGGACATTGACAAAGAAAAGATGGAAAGATTTAAGAGCCAGAGGGCCAGGATGTCTGCTGAGAGACCATGTTGTCTATATAGGACAAAGAAGCTACATCCATGAAATCTTAACAATATGGCTTTTTAAATAGAACCAGTGTCAGTTGACACACCAGTAGGGAGGTGGGAAATCTTAAAAGGAAAAGATGTAGGCAATTAATGACTGCACAGAGAGAGGCAGAGAAAGATGGAGAGAGGGAGAGGGGGCAGAGAGAGAAAGGAGAGGAGAGGAGAGAGGAGAGAGAGAGAGAGAGAGAGAGAGAGAGAGAGAGAGAGAGAGAGAGAGAGAGAGAGAGAGAATCAGTGTTCTCCAGGGACAAGCTTCCAATACTAAGTTGTCAGTCCTAAATACACACACACAGGAACAACACCAAATAGACTCAGCAGTTTGTATTTATATATTTATGTGTATGTATAATACAACAATAATAATTTAAGAAAAAAAGAAGAAAGTAGAAGGAGATCTTAGAAGTAGAGGAGTGGGGATAGTGGAAGGAGAATATGATAAGGGATTGATAGCAACCATAGTATGTTATATACATATGAGATGGCATAATGAAACCCATTGGTCTGTACAAGTAATCAATAGCAATAAAAAGCAAACAATCATACAAACAAAACAAGAAATGTATTGGTACTAATTAGGGAAAGAAGAAACGGGAAGATGAACTGACATGGCGCTGGAGTTTGTTGCCATGTTGGATGGCTACCTATGCTGATACCTCTCTCTGAAAAGAACCTTCTTGCTAGCTAAAATATTACCTAAAATAGGAAGGTGGACTTGAAAAGCAGTGGCTAAAAATTCCATCCAAGTGTTTGTTTGTTCTGTTTGATTTGGGAGTGGCTGTGAGGGTTCTTTGTGTCAGGGTGAGGGGTCAGAAGTGAAGAGCATGTGAGATAAGGTGGCAATAGCAGTCACGGAGACAATGACATGTGTCCAAGCTACTGATGTCTAAAAAGATGCTATCGTGTGCTTTGCTTTGGCATGGTATGAAACAATATTGCTGAAGTTTTGAAGTCTGTTGTCAAACACTGCATAGGAGTTTCTGTCTCAGCAAAGAACCCTTTATGCTGTCTCCTTAATCACAAAAACTCCTGGTGGGTTCACTATCCAATTTCTCTCTGCAGATTCCTCCTTTGTTGTCTTGATTAACACATCTCCGATTTAAGAATCATATTAGGAAGTGGTGATGCCTAGCTCCGTTATGTCACCCTTTAATGTGTGGCCCCATCTGTCTTTCCACCTGTTCTTGCATACAATCTCACAGTTCATTGGCTTTTAGCCATAATAGCTTTCTCTCAAGGTTTTGATCAAAACCAATGGATTTTGCCCATGCCGTTTTCTGTCTCTAATGCTCACCATGCTACCTGCATCTGTATGCTACACCTCAGAACTCTTACCACCGAAGTCTCCTAGCTTCCCAGTCTCCTCTACTTTCCCTGCTATCCACCGTCTTTAGGGATCCACTGCTTTTCCTTCAGAATGTATACTTTCTATTCATTCACTTTAACACACGTAGGTTAATGTCTGTCTTTCTTCATAGATTATGTGCTACACGGAAACAAGGAATTTTTCTTTCATCACTATGTGTCAAGAATTTGGAAAAATTCCTAGCACACAGTCAGTGCTCTCTAATAACTACTGGATGGATGGATAGATAGGTAGATGGGTAGATGGGTGGGTGGATGGGTAAATGGTTGGATGGATGGTCGAATCTCTCTAGTAAAGAAGATTTCTAGTAAAGGGTTATTAAAGACACATTTTACATGAAGCAATTAATTAAAGTCAAGGTAAGTGTTTTGTGAAGTTTCAAATTTAAGACATGGAGAAAAATTAGTGAATTTGAAAAATGGAAGGTGGAAAATGACGTATGTTGGAAAAAGGTTTAAGAATGAACCTGGCATGATTTAACAGTGGTGTTCTCCTAGAAGCTGAACATGAGAAATGGGCAGGTCCTCTTAATATTCTTAATAATAGTACGTCTGACTCACTGCCTGAATAGTGCTTCTAGCATCTCTTCACAGGGGCCCCATATGAATCTCTACCATGTCATGGAAGAAGCTACCAGGTTCCTCTTCCATCAGCACTACTTACCATATACACAGCTTTGAGAGGATTACAGGAAATAGTACATATGACACATGGGGTCAGGCCCAAAGTGAGGACTCAGTACTGTGAACTGACAGTTCATTGGAATTTTAGATTTAATGTGATAATGAAAATACCAAAAAAAAAAAAAAAAACCCAACCCAAAAAAGAAGTCCTCTTTTGAGTTGTCAGGATTGTCCAAGAGACTCCCAAAACATTATAAGCTCTTGCATATTTCCAGACATGGATTGTAAGTCCTTATTGCTGAATACATTATGCAGTTCAGACACAGAGCCCAGAGGATCTGATCTGAAAACAACACCCTGAGGATTAGCCTTCATTATATCAGTCAGTGCTATCCAAACTTTCAAAGAAGGGAAACAGCCAAGAGTCCTACCCATCATGATACCCAGGAATCATAGAGACCATCATGGCACCAATATCCATAATGGTATAATAGCAACATGAATATCTTGTTGGTAACCAACAGCTCTCTCACTGGACTTACGATCTATTCAATACATGAAATTATGCCTGCTATAATAACTGAAAGCCTTGCCAACTACCCATGTCTAATGAAGTCAAAGATCTTAGAGGAGAACTTGCCACCACCGCTTTACTAAACCAGCTCAATCCTTAACTGTATTCTAAACATTTGTTCTTGTACCCACAGATGAAAGTAGTTCTTATCCCTTATCAAGGAAACTTCTTTTTCCAACAGAGACCATCACATGAAACAATAACCTATCAAAGTGCAGACTTGTGGAGTCTTAACTAATACATCTACAACGCAATGCCTGCATCTCACGCTCAGGGATCATTTCAGAAGAGGTGACCCAAAGATCATTAAGAGCCATAGGAACAGAAAGTTTGTTGAGAGATTATGTCTCCTAGGAGTATAAGAAACTACATCATTGATAATGAAATCTCACCAACGTGGCTGCCTAAAGCAAAGAGCAGAAGAAACAGTCTTCCTCAGGGAAAAGCATACCAATTGTCTGTCCAATATCATATGGTCAGCCCTGAAGACATATACATACAAGTACCATTATAGAGTTGAAAAGTTTGTATTTATATATTTATGAATACACACATATATACAACAATAAAAATGAAAGAAAAGAGAAGAAGGGTAGGGCATACGGACAAGTTTGGAGGGGGAAAAGGGAAGAGTGAACTGATGCAATTGTATTAAAATCTCAAAAAATTTAAAAAAATTTTAAAAAGTAACATAATGGACTTATTTTGGCTCATAGTTTCAAGTGGGGAGGTCATAGCAGGAGGAATTTGAGGGAGCTGGGGACATGAGTGACATGTTTGCAGTCAAGAAGTGGCAAATAATGCATACCTGAGTTCAACTCTTTTTCTCTTTCCTATACAATCCAGGATCCCAACCTAGAGAATGACACCACCCACAGTGGGCAGGTCTTCCCATGTCAGTTAACCTAATCATGATCGTCTGCCACAAGCATGCCAAATGGTCCATCTCTGAGGTAATTCCAGACCTCATCACCTACCTCATCAAGTTGATAATTAAGATTAACCATCATTCTCTCTGACAAGTGAAACAGGGCACATTAGGGCTAATGAGAGTGTTCTACCCATGATTTTTGTTTTGTTTAGGTTTTTGGATTTGTGTGGGGGGGGTGGGGGGGTTTGTTTTGTTCTTTTTGTTTGTTTTGGGTTTTTTGTTTTTTGTTTTTGTTTTGTTTTGGGTTTTTTTTGCAGGAGGATAACTCTAACCCATCTAGAGAGTCATGAGAAGGTGGTGCATAAGATTTCCACTCTGACTCCTTTGTACCTCTTGGGGCCCAGGTCTCTCATCTCATTTACTAAAGATAATATATGTGGGATAGTAGAGGCTAGGAGGTTTTGAGGTGCTGGTGGTTATGACTTCTGCTGGAGAAGTAATGTGTGACATGCTATCTGCTGTTGATAAGTGCTCCTCACTAAAAGGCAAGGGAGAGGGCACAGGGTGTAGACCTAATAATTATGAATTCTTGTGGCAGAAGTTTACAGAGCTGGTCCTATAGGTGAGGATAATTAATCTGCCATTTTAGGCAGGTAGCCAGGGTTCTAGAGGACCATATTCCTATCAGTGAGGCCATCTTGCCTATCTGGCTCAGCTCACAGAAGCCTGAACGGGTTTGGGGGAAGACAAGAAAGCCTGCATTCTCCAATCTTATATCTAAATAGCTTCTGAATGTAGATATTTCTCAGAATCTGCTGTCTGGTTAGCATGTATTGCAACTCCTTGTTACTGTGGCAAAGGAATCTTACAAGAAGCACTTAAGGTTACAGCTTCTCTTACAGTTCACAGGAATGTGGCCCATTGTAGTTGGGAAGTGGAGGAGGCAGTAAAGTGAGGCAGCCAATAACCTTCCATCTGTGGTTCAGAAGCCGCTAGCAGTGGATGCTGGTTTGCCTTCTTTTTATGTGGTCTTGGATCACAGCCTGTGAAATGGCATCACCCATATTAGGGTTTTCCTACATTTACTAGCCTAATCTAGTACCCCCTCTCATAGGTAAGCTTAGAGGCTTGGCTCTTTGATGTCAAATTGGCAATCATCATTAAGCATCACAGCAGGCAATTCATGCCCTGTGTGGGTTAGGGGTAAGCTTTCCAGAGATTTAAGAAGCCTTAGAAGATGAAGGAAAGTATTAATTTTTTAAAGTAGTATTCATCTCTGTGAATTTATATGTGGGTGTCAGAAGGGGCCAGCTGCACTGCTGTGTCCTTAGTCGACTTTATCAGAAGGTATCACATAGAAATATACTACTATGCCCAGCAGTGTCCAGTAGTGCTGCAGAGGACAGGGGCATAGCTTTTCCCAAAAGTGTGAAATAATTCACAAGGCTTGCTGTTTTTCATACAGAGAACATTAATAACATAAGACCCTGAAGCCCTGCCTTCTGAAGGCTGTAGCCCAGCTACAGGAATCAGGAGCTGGCTCCTTAGTCTAAGGGCAGCATCTCCCCCTTTGGGAAAGGAAAAGAATTGATTAAAAATGAACTCGTATCCAAGAACAACAGGTCTATGAAAACACTGGGCTCTTTAGAAATAAATGATAACCAATGACTTGGAGGCTGCTTTCGGGAAAATACCTTCATTTATGAAAATGAAATTGTGTCACCAAATTTATAGCAGGTAGGCAACTGATAGGGATTAGGGATATATTATACCATGATCTCTGTAGCTCTCTCACACACATGCATATATATATATATGTATATATATATATATATGTATATATATATGTATATATATACACACACACACACATATATCTTACACATGCACACATGCATATACACAAACAAATGCATACATGCAAACCTTATACTTCATGACATGTGTTTTGGAATGCTAATGTTTAAACCTGTATATATGTACCAAATGTAATTTCATACATAGCTTTCCCACCAAAATGACAGCAAGTTCTCTGGTTTCTTGGCTGCTGTCTAGATCCATGGGTCTAACATGTGTGAAAATGCAAGGATATAAATGCCCAAGAACTGTTGCTAAATAAAAGTAAGCACAACAGCTATAATACATTCAATTTCTATTATGTTCTCCAAACACCCAGCCTCATTACAAACTTTCCTATTTATCATCCTCCCTTTTGGTGAGCCACACAGAGAAGAGTGGCTAACTAATTGAGTTTGTAAGCCGTTTGTCATTGAGTATGATTTAAATGTAATTTTTCTCTCCTCCCTCCTTAAGACTGGATATTACCAAATTTTTTCATCCCTGCCTACTTGATGGATGACACCGCATCTCAGTGTTTAATTTACATTTCTCTAAATGAGTAATGTCTAGTAATTTTTTTATGCTTGACAGTCATTTCTATTTCTCCTTCAGTGACTTATTTGAGGTATATACCTCTGCTATGCTATGACATTATAGGCATGAATCATCATTCTATGGAATATGATAACATTTGATTTATAAAGTTTTGTATATGTGCATCATAAGTCTGTGTGTGCCTAATTATTTTTGGTAAAGATGTATAGGAATGTAATAATGGTTACTACTGGCAACTACATCGTAACAGGGAATGGAGGAAAGAGAGAGATGCTTTTCTTTTTACTCTTCCTTTGCTGCACCTATACACATATGTTTCTTTTGAGTACTTCTCATTGGCAAATAGTTATATATTATATGGGATACAGTGTGAGGTTTTGATGTGTGCTTGTACTATAGAATCTACATATACATATTTCTGTATGTATCATGTTGACTATTACTTTACATTAAAAAGTAAATTATGAAATTTGCTTATTAGCAGGGGAATAATAGGAATGTGGCTATGTGAGTCACATGCCACTCATCCTACAGTCTTTATGACATCAGTCATGGCAATGTGCCAGACACTTAAGTGCCTATAAGGAAGAATGAAGGCTGAGGGAAGATGGGGTGGACCATCCAAATACAATTCCAAACTTACGCTACTTTGCTGGCCTAATGACTGGTGTGTGGATAGTTCTTTTGTTCAGCAGTAACTCCTTGTACAAACTGAGCGAGGAGAACAGGAAGAGCATGGAGAATAGAACAGTGGCATCTGCCCTGAGAGCCCAGAGGACTACTGCCAACCAGCTTCCTGCTCTTTCCAGTATGAAAAGGAGCAGATACAGAGACTGGCCTTTGAGAGATGCAAAAGCTCCTCCAGTCTTGTGATTATCTCTTCCCACTTCTCTTATGGATGCAGCCTCCAGTTCCTTTTGCTCACAGGCAGGTTTTGTTCTGAAGGTGGGAGCCAATGCTGTTTCAAAGAGAACTTGTATAGGATTTAGAAGCCACGTTTGCAAGTGCCCCATTTTACTCACAATACCACCCAAGACTCTCTTCTAATGAAGCAGTGGGGTCTCCTTTCAGAAATCACAGCTCTCCTTTCTGAAGAAGTCATCTGAATTTGGTGGTTCTGCCTACTAAGCAAGGTGGAGTTGCCCTTCTAAAAGCAAGAGAGTGGTCGCAAGAGATGGTGGAGAAGGACATCTCTGACCCATCATATCAGCTCCTCACATGGTGCTTCACTGAGCGGACGACAAGCAACAGTGAAGAGTTTCAAAGAGGTCATCTTTCCATCACTAAAATATTTAATGTTGTAAATAAAAGCAAGCAATTTTTTCATGCTATCTTTTGAAAGGTCTCTAGATGATTTGCAAACTGCACCTGAGCCTGACATGTTAGTGAGATATTGGAAATATCAGTTCTGGGGTCCTATGCATTGTTTGGTTAGCTGGTCCAAAGAACTCTGAGCCACAGGCACAGGAAAACAAACACCAAACCATAGCATCTATAAAATCATGGTCTTATGTCTATATCATGGAGCAAATGTGTCTATGTGAATGCTTATAACAGAACAAAAGTTTATCATATAAATCCTTTGACTTATACTGCAACTTTCACAATCTGCTTGCCTGCAGAACTTTTAATACAATACCATGGATTGAAGGCTACCATGGGGCTATTTAATGTCAAATTGTGTTTCGTGTGTGTGTGTGTGTGTGTGTGTGTGTGTGTGTGTGTAACTTTATTTTATGGAAAAATTTTTTAAATTTAAAATTTATCTCTATTTTCAGGCTTTTCCCCTACCATATTGTGTTTTGGGATTAAGATGATATATGTCAAGTGTGCCAAGAAAATTCTATCATGTCTTTCACTCGGAATCAATTTCCATAAAACATTTGTAAGAGTTCTGGTTCTGAATATCATATAGTACAACTGTATGGGACTGTGCAAGTACAAATATAAATCTGTCAAGTAAAATAGTTTGAGATAGAAACTTACTATGCAGCCCGGGTCAACCTCAAAATTGTGATCCTCTTGCCTCAGCCTCCTGAATGCTATAATTAGGAACATATATTATCATGCCTGTTAAAGTTTTCTTTAATTGTGATAAACTGTTGTCCTTATAAACACAGATAAATGTAGTCTTTTCTCATCAAGAAAATTCTTTACAATAGACAAAAGACCACTACAAAAAACCACAACCAGCCAAAATATAGAGTTCTGGAGCTTAGTTCCTACTGGATATATCTATAGAACACTCCCTCACCTAAGGCTAAGGGAATGTTCAGGAGGAGGGGGAAGAAAGAGTGGAAGGGCCAGAGGATCAGAGAATTTGCCATGAGATTGTGGCTCCTAGGAAAATCAAATGTTATGCTAATTTAAGTCCCACCAACTGTCCAAACTTGAGCTGAGCAAAGATGTCACCAATAGCCATGGCAAAGTGGGCAGAGAAAAGCCCATGAGGACTCAACCGTACACAAAGAACTATGGGCAGCCAAGGAAAGCTAGGAGAGGAAGAAGGTGCTCTTCCCCAGGGAAGAGCACACCAAATGCTTGTCCACTACCAAATGGTCAGCCCTGAAAACATACATACAAGCAACACTATATGGCCGGGCAGTGGTGGCTCACGCTTTAATCCCAGCACTTGGGAGGCAGAGGCAGGTGGATTTCTGAGTTCGAGGCCAGCCTGGTTTACAGAGTGAGTTCCAGGACAGAGAAACCCTGTCTCGAAAAAAAAAACCAAAAAAAAAAAACAAAAAACAAAAAAAAACCAAAAAAAAAAAAAAAAAAGAAAGAAACACTATATGGACTAAATAGTTTATATTTAGGGAGATATATATGTAGAGACATACACATATACAATAACAATGAGTAGAAAAGGAGAGGCCATGAATTTGAACGAGAGAGAGGAGGTATATGGGAAAGTTTGGAGGGAGGAACATGAAAGGAGGAATATTGTAATTATAGTATAAACTCGAAAATAAAAAACAACTCCCCCTTAACCCCTCAAAAAGCAAAACAACAATAACAAAACTGAATAAGACCAATTCTTCAAGACAATGACTGAGGCTATTCTGTGGATAAATCTGCCTAGTGTTTGTGTTTAGAGTCTGTGGGACTCTGGCTAACTCACAACCTTTCTATTCCTCCCTATGCCCTCTCCCCATGTGGCCTTTCTCCTCATGCCTGCCCATCTGCTAACCTGGGAGAATCTTTTTGTCCTTTTCTGTCTTTCTGTCTAATTGTTCTTGTCTTATAGGTTTATGATAATCCAGTAGCAAATTGTAGTAACATATAATGGCATGTTTGTGTTCAAAATGAGTAGGAATGCATTGACTGTTCCACTGTATTAAGGAAGAGTTTAAAAAGACCCTGGGATGCTCATTGGTGAAGTCTATAAAGGTCTCCACATGCCTGGTGACAGAATGTAAGACAGGAGACCAGAAGAGCCTCAAGTCAAAATCTCCAGGAATAGATGTCACCAAAACAGTCATCCTTTTCTCTAGATGAGAAGAACAGTATAAGAAGTTACAAAGTCAAATCAGACGTTGACTAGTTAGGATTGAGGCTAATATCTATAGTCTACAATGCATTAAAAACTTCCCTGTTTATCTAGAGAGTTTGCATCTTACTAGAAAGCCTTTGCTGATTTAACGATATTTGATGCAGGGAGCCTCCTGGTGCTCCGCAGCCCAGGCTGACCTTCTGTCTCTGCCTCTACTAGTTGTTTGATACTGAACCAGTCACCAAAGCTTTATGCCCTTTTACCTTATGAAAAAAATAGAAATAATAGGATATACCTTACAGAGATAGCTGTAAAATTAACTATGTACACTGGCTCATAGTACATGGAAGAGTGTTAAACCTTAAAAATGAATCAGCATTCTTGTTTTCATTACCATGTTGTATTATTTTTAAAAAATTAGACATCCTAATTTATATCTTGATGGAGCACTAAAATTATAGATTATAACTTCTGAAGTTCCCTACAAGGTCAGTTTTCAATGTTTTAGAACCTTTGCTTGGACAAATTCTTCCCTTAAATGGGCATGTTTACTGTATGTTTATCATCTTCATGTTTGTGGATGTGTGCTTGATTTATTTTAGGCTCTGTGAAGCACTTAGAAGTACCTAAAAAGAAAAATTACAGTTTTAGTTTGTTCTAATCAGAATCCAAAGTAAGATTTTAAACTTAGTTGAATTATAGGCTTAAATGATAGATAATGTGTAACAACACATTTCTTCATAGAATTCCTTCATAGATGTAGTTACATCCTAAGCACGGGGACAAGGGAATGATGATTTTATACATATGTAGAAATAGGTGTGCCATAATTTGATAAATGTGTATTTTATAGGTTTCAGTTATTCACTGATCAGATATTATTTTAAAACTAAACAGTCATCACTTGAAAATTTTCCTCAAATACATAATAGGCTTTGAATACATGGCTAAGATTTTACTTTCAAATTTCTCATTTCAAATAGTTTGATATTAGATTTTGAATCTAAACTAATAAACCACATGCTTCATTTCAAGTCATAGCTACTCTGCTTTTGACAACAGAACAGATGAAGACTAACCTTCACTTCAGAGCAAAGAAAATAACAGCATTCAGACATTTCCCATGGAAAATACACTGTGTAAGACTGTGTGCTTGAACAAATGTGGAGCATACATGCATATACCGTCAGCTACTGCCATGGAGAGATGCTCATGCCTAATTACTCTTAGAAAAGTGAGTCAGAGGAATGCAAAAAAGATACTAAATGTGTCAAAACAGGGCAGTCAAATAAATGATGGTACATTTACCATTGAGAATCTTATTTAGCGATTAAAAATTATGTTTGGAAGAATATGTGCAAGTGTGGGAAATATTTATCACATATTAAGTGAAATCGATGTCACAGCATTTAAATCTAGCAAGTATCTCCTTTCTGCTCTTACTCACTAGTGCTGGCCTGAGACTATGAGGCGACCATGCAAGGCATCACCATCTCTGGGAAATGCTAGCACTGATATGTTAATGTAGGGATATTTATATGTCTGTGGCTTTAAAAATCCCTACAATGAATTTGAACTCCTAAGGAAAAATTGGTGATATCCAGGATGATTGGCTGGAAGAGATTCTCAGAACACATGAGGGCCAAGATGTCTCCAAACTGCATTTAACAGTAAAAACAGTAAAGAGTTTTACAACATTTTGTAAGTTGGTATCTCTACCAACTATCCATACCTGCTAGTAAGATAAGAAATAGAACCTATAATTTAGAGAGCATTTGAGGGAAGCCAATGTGGAAATCAAATTACAAGGATCATTTTATTATTTCTCACTTCACCATCGGGAGGCAGAAATCCTTCTCACCCTTACTTTGGAGAAGACAACACATTGTGGTAAGGCTTGCTTTCTCAAAGATCATTCTATTGGAACTAAGTACAGCAGAGGTTTTGCCTAGATGTAATATCTCACCCCAGTACTCTAGTAACTACATCAAAATGATTGCTTCATATTTATTTTTCATATACGGTGTTAGATCCTCCAAACAAATTTAATGATAGCAACACGTAGACTTGTCCATGCAAGCCCTTAGATTTGAGAATTTATTTATATATGCATATTCATCATCAGACTAAAGAACTTTTTTATTGGCTTTTGCTTGGAAGATAGAGGTGGCCATCCTTTTGTTTGGAACAAACTGACGTTAGAGTTTCCAAAATGAAATAAACTTGTCCTAAGAGTAAAATATTGCTGTCATATGGTTTATCACCTAACACAAAGACAGAGCCAAATGCCGTTTCTGCTTCTGTCAGCACAGCCAATACACTGTAAGTCGTGTTTTTCCTCCAAAATCTGAAGGCAATTCCATCCTAGGTCATCAGTGACAAAAATTAACTAGAATTGGAATGGAGATTTATAGTTAACAACCTCAATGCTTTCTTTGGCCAAGAACTTAAGAGACTATGATAGCTTTATTCTGTAGAATGCCTCCTGCCTTCTTGGATCAAGAGTTTCCTCCTGGAAGAGGCCAACAATGGCTTTAGTAGGCTAGCTTCCTGCCTTTTGCTCATTAGCAGTGCTTCATGGTATTCAGTGTGATATGGAACAGTCTGAGTCACAATCCAATTGAGTCAACCTCAATACCACTTATATTAATGTTCTATATGTAGTGGGGGAGTCCATTGTACTATAGACGCTTGGTAGTATTCTTTGGTCTCTGTCCACTAAAACCAAATAGTAGTAATGTTCCCCATAGTTTGATAAGTAACTAGAATAAAAATGTCTTCATATATTACCAGATGACTCCTGGAAGAAATTGTTCCAGTGCAGAACTGATTGCACTGTTTTCTCCAACTTGGTTTAATCACATAATTTGAGACAAAATTGACTTCTTTGGGAATGAAACGACAGCTATGCTGGTCATGTAAGCTTGTCCCTATGGCTATAGTTGACTAGTCAAAAGTTGCCCTCTTGACCCAAGCTGGACTAATATATTCTGTTATCTCAGAAATTATATTTACAGAATATTCATTAAATATTCTTTATTGAAGATTTACTCTCATGCAAGTGAGATCAGAAGAGCGCCTTTTCCCCATTTCTAATTCATATGAGAGTGTTCATGTAAATGCTCAGAAGAAGGAATTGGGCTCTATAAAAGAGAATGAAATAAGCAAAGATCAGAAATCAAAGAAAGATGATGGTTAGCGGCTACCAAAAAACTTCCCTGCCATTGGTTGTTGTATAATTATATTACTTCCTAAAATATCTTATATTTTCTTTACCATAGCTTCTCTCTCTAATTACCTACTGATCCATAAAGAACACAAAGCACAATCATATCTTGAAAGTGTCCTCATTATGCATATCTAGACAAAGAAGAGTGGACCTAACCCAAGAGATGGAAGTTCTCAGCCCTGCTCTAGGATCCGGTACAAATGGGTCAGTTCCCTGAGTCCTAATTCTTTTGGTGAAAAATTAGTAGATCAAATCACACTTACACCTTTAAATTATGGTAACTGCAGAAAACCACAGGTTCACTGCATGGCCATAGTATATTATCTTAAAGGTAGCAGCAAGATTTAGGATTAAAGTCTGTTATACTGTCCTTAAAAGTCAGACAAGAAGTGATTTTCAAAGCATGTATCAAGGGACTTAGCCTACTGTTCTTACTCTGTTCTTTATATTTGCATTGGGAAGAAATGGAGCCTCCCCTGGTATGTATCCTCCAACGTGATCTCTGACAGTGATTTGTGCCTGCTTGTTTTCATGTCCTGGCAACTTACCTTTACACCGAAGAGGGTGGGCTGATGTAACCAACAGGATAGTAACAAAATAATGAAGGGTAAGTTCTGAGTTTTAACATAAAGGACATTGGAGCTTGTAGGATTTTCTTATAAATGGTCTGAGAAAACCTACTATCATGTTGTAAAGATACCAAGATTACAATGGAGAGGTCCGCATGGTGGAGAACAAAAGCATTTGCCAACAGCAATGCCAGCAGCCATTGTAAAGCTGTTCCCATCCCAGTCACTATTTTAGATCTCAACCTCAGCTACACGGGAGCTTGGGAGCCAAAATCTCCCAGATAAGTTTAATTCTTGATCTGCCAGCATAATAGGATAATATTTAGAATTTAATTCCATCTATTTATTTGAGACAAGGTTTTGTTTAGCCCGTGTTGGTCTTGAACTTCCTATGTAGCCAAGGATGACTTTGCTCCCCTGTCTCTACCTCTTCAGCATTGGGATTACAAACATTCACAACTATGCCAGGTTTATGCCATGCTGGGAACTGAATCCAAGGCTTTGCACATGGTAGGCAAGCATTCTAACAACTGAAGTACAATCCTTACCCAGTGTTTTGTGTTTTCAGCTATTAAATTTGGGTGTTACTTATAACACAGAAATAGACAACTCATATAATACTAGTAGGATTTTTGGCAGTATTAGATAAAATCATACGAGCAGTGTGTACCAGATTTTAGCACATAGGAGCGCTCAAAGCAATTTTGGTCATTCACACATATATCCATAGCAGCTAGAGTAATACCTCCAATGCTCACTAAATATCCTTTAAATAAATATTAGGTACTGTCAACTTCTGAATCACTAACACTGTCACCATCCTATACAGGTTCAAGCTAAACCACTTTCCAAATACACTGAAACCATACATTTCTTGTTCTAAAATTCTTTTACTTTAATTTTCTTTTAAAATATCAAAATAATGCTATCTGACACCTACTCTCCCAAAGACAGATGTGTGTGTGTGTGTGTGTGTGTGTGTGTGTGTGTGTGTGTGTGTGTGTCTGTGTCTGTGTCTGTGTGTCTGTGTGTGTTTGCTGCTATAACAACAACTGTGACTAGGTAATTTACAATTGTAAATTAATTCCCATAGCTCTAGAGGCTTGTCTATACAAGATCAATCCATGAACAGCTGGTTGAGGCCTTTGGTAATACATCCCCACACAGTGGGAACCTGAAAAAGAAGGCCACAAGAAGAGGCTGAATTCACCCATTTAGATGGCATTAACCTCACATATAATGGTGTAGCCCTCATAGCTCAGGCACCTCCTTGATGCCTCACCTTTCTGCACCAGCACCAATGGGCAGTCTTCTTTCAACACAGGTTTTGGAGAAGACACTCAAAACAAATACCAGAGGAACCAAAGTTCATGTCTATGCTGAGTTCTGGCATTTGACTGCACAGCACTTTAGATATGCCTCCGGCATGATCCAGAACCACAGTTAGTTTTCAAGAAACTCAAGTTAACAAGAAAACATGTTATTCCCAGTGAGCTCATGAATGAGCAACCATGTGAGAATGCTAAAAATCCATTGCTCACCATCCACACAGGAAGGTCGGTTTCTTGTTGTCCCGGCCACTTTCCCAGGTAGACAGGAACACTTCACTGTTTGTGACCGCTCCTCAATACGGTTCTTGTTACAACACCTGTGGGCCGCGATCACTTCACAGGTCCCTCCTTCTGGCAAGAGAATAAAAAGAAGACCATCTGTTAGACCTAACCCAAGGGTTACTTAGACATATCAGAATATACAGACAGGCTTGGAGAAAAGGACGGAATTATAGAGAGATCCTGTGAAATACAATTGCTAAAGAGCTCTCTTTCATGATCCATACAGCCTTAGAGAACACAGGCATCTCACTGCTATACTGAAAACAGTGAAAAACACCAGCGAATTATTGGGCATCTCAAGATGTGACTATTCTGGGTTGGATGTAATAGAAAGCAGTGGAGCAGCAAATGCCTGCAGCTAAAATGCCAAGTAAAGAGACCTGATTTAGATGCACTGTGCTGAGCACTCTTACCTGTCCTATGTGCATTTAAAATTCTCTGAACACCCACTACTGATGAGCAGAAGAACGCCAGTGATGCAGAACCCACAGTGCTAGGAAAGTGGCCAGGATACTGTTCTCCATCCTACTGCCTGCCCGTGTTAAGGAGGCTGAGCCGAATGAAAATCCAGTCTGGAATCATTGCCAAACCCAGGCGGCATGCACAAGTGAAAGGGAGAATTTCTAGAGAAAATGGTATGTGCTTTCCATGGCATGGCTAGACTCAGGGCTTCATTTACATTGTTAGGGCTCACCTAGGCATGTATCAATGCATATGGGCATCCCAATGGATTCCACCCTGTACTAGCTCCTGCAGAGGTGAGCTGCTGGCTCAGTAAAGGCTGGTTAATATCAAGTTACTCCTTTTACTTTGGATTTTTTGTTGTTGTTAAGCTGCCCATAAATTAGTCATCTTTTTTTCCCCATCAGCTTCCCCAATTACAGCTATTCGTTGACACAGCTAGCTTGGGTCAGTTCCCCTACCCTGGAAGCAATGGCTTTCCACATTATGAAATATATCAGAAATTAACTTTCCCATCTTCAGCTTTTTGATTCAGAGACAATAGGCTTTCATTTTACCAAAATGGGCTCCTGTCCTTTAGAGTCCTTGACTTTTGGCATTCGGTCAGCAGAGATGACAAGATTCTGTTGAACAAGTGGTCAACATGTTGCTGTTATAAACTCTCAGGGAAGTATATGCTATCTAGATATACAGAAGACATGGGGGGCACATGGGAAAGTGCACAACAGAAAGGCAACAGGGGAAAGAGGCTAATTAAGGCAATTTGCTCTCTGAGAACTTAGTAGCAACACTGTGTACCAGGGCGTGATTGGGTTCCCTCCAACCAATAATTGGGAAGTTTAGAGGCACTTTGTTGCCTGGGATCACTGGGGTGAGCAAGATGTTACTTGTATCCTTTGGGTAGAGAGCAGTGATGTCATTAAACATCCTACAATGCTCCATGACAGCCTGCTGCAGCAAGGGAGAGCCTGGTACAAAATATCATCAGTGTTGAGAGACCTTCCTCTGCCTTTGAAAAAAATCTACCCAAGTGACCCAACATAAGGTAGTTAGTTCTGTCTCTAGCAAGAGAAGGGAAGACTCCAAAGCTTAGCTCAGTTAACTTTCATTAGAATTTTACTCAGTCTCCTTAGTATTTGAAGGTCTTAGTTTCCTCATCTCTTAAGTGGGAATAATAATTACCGTACCTGCAGCAGAAGCTGTGTAAACAGAAACAAGAGAGCATACTGTAACCTACAGGGGTTGCCAGTGAGCCTGATGTATGATCAAGAGCCTATAACAGTACCACCCAGTTGTAGAGGAGGTTTCTGTATGGACATTCCTTCCTTTTTTGTTTCTTGTTTGGTTTTGAAAATGATGAGGACTAAAGCCAGGACCTTGTACATCTCGAGTTCAACTACTCTGTTTCCTGTCTCAGCATGTATGGTCTCTCCTGAAATAGCATCCCAGCTCCTAGGCACCTCCCTCACTCCAGCACATAGGAAAAATCCTGAAGTCCTGTCCCTTAATGATATTCCACCCAACTTCACCTCTCTCTAACATGCATGCATACATAAACATGAAGAGAAAGAGAGAGGGGGAGAAAGAGAAGGGGCCACATGCATATATAGGTAATAAATACATATGTACATTTGTGCATACATGCTTGCATGTGTGTGTGTGTGTCTGTGTGTCTGTGTGTGTGTGCAAGTGTGTATGAGAGAGAATGCCTATGAGCTCTCTTTAGAGCTCAGTGTCAAGATCAATTCCTTAGAGAATGCCTCATCATCTCTACAATTATTTATTCCCTTAGTATTCTATGCATTTCCAAGTACCTGGTAGTCAGTGATTTTGGTGCTTTCCAGCCAAGCTGTAAACTAACATAGGATCAAGGTTACTGTTTATTTCTTCTTAGGCATATCAACATGGAGGATATAGAAGTCTTTTCTAAATGATTGAGTAAAATATATGAATTAACTAACATTAACAGCAAGAGTGTAAGTCCCATGTTCTGTAAACACGTAGAATAGGAGATGCATTTGTGTATGGAGACTCCATGGTGAAGATTCCCAAGATTCTGAGTTGAAAGATAAGGCTGCAATGGCAGTTATGAAGACCAGGCCTCATAATAACATGACAATTGGAGGCATCTTTTAAAAAACTCATTTCCTTAATACAAAGCAACTTTAGATTTCCAGAAAATTTATGAAGATGGTATCGAGACGCCCCAAATATGCTATGCTTTCCAGCTTGTATTATCTTATTATTGACCTCTTCCATATAGTGCATTTGATGTTTCTTCTTCTCTGGCATTATGAGCCAGTGCTACAGTACCTGCCTGCTTGACAAGTTCTGGCTTTGACAACTGGGAGAGCTTTCATTGGCTTGTGCATCGCCTGACATGGGATAAACACCGTACATTTGCTTGGCTTTCTTTTTGGGAACTCCCTCACTTTCTGACTCTTCACCTACTCCAAGATCACAGTCTCTAACATATTTGTATTAGCCAAATTCTAAGCTCTGTTACATTTCCTTAGTTTTAACCTTTTCTATGCCAGGGTCCAACCAGAGAGACTACATTGTGTTCCTTTTCCTTGTCTCCCTGGGTGTCTCGTGGCTGTGACATTTTCTCAAACATTCAATTGCTTTTTGATAAACTTGACATTTGGGGGTAGACTGGTGAGGCATTTTGAAGAGTATCTTCCAACTGGGATTTGTCTGATTTTCTTATGATTAGAATGAGGTTATGTGTTTTGGGAGGAAGATTGGAGAAGTAAATCTACTCTGGGCCCATCCTATCATAGGTATGCACTAACAATCGGCTTTGCTTGTTGATGATGAATCTGGTCATCAGGCTGATGCAGCAGTTGTCAGATTTCTCCATTGTTATCGTATTTTTCCTTACTTCCCGTTTTGTAGTGTACTCCTTGGAAGGAACTTGCTATGAACAGTCTATCCTTTCCACCCTTAGAAAGTGAGGAGTTACAGTCTGGGTCTTGGAATTATGATAATGAAGAAAAGTATTTAGAATTCTTCTGCATGAACTTGGTCTCTTTATCTCCATTTCACGTACTTATTTATACCTATGTATACTCATTTTAATTATCTATGGTATTATAATGTAGTCAGAGGTCATTTAATTGTTTCAAACATCCCAGCTTTCACTATTGTAAGGTTTCTTTTGGCTTCTATGTCCCTTTGCCACAGTGACCATTGTAAGCATGCTTTGTTTTGGTCTTTATTCTGAACACTTCCTCACTTCTTGGCTCTTCAAGATGCTAGAGAATGATCTTATACAAGTCATTGTTTCACATTATAATTAGCCATTTCTCCAAAGCAATGATTGGGGCATTTCAGAAACGTACTATAAACAATGAACTAAGGCTTCCAGACCAGCTAAGACAGGATTAAAGTGGAGGGGGCGCCTCATCCTTCTCTCAGGAGAGTCATTCTGGTGCAGTGTAGCCTGCATAGCAATTTGGAAAGACAATGGCCAGTTCCCATGTGAGTGTTGCTTCAGTGCCATCTCTTTCGTAGCTATGTACAGGAGGAATTGGAGAAGAAAAAGGTGGCCAGGCAGGAGGGACAAACATCACAGCACAATACTGAGCAACCAACAGGAAAGTTTGAACTTGGGTGAAGGGAAAGTATCTTCCTATCTCTACAGGTCTGGGGTTAGAATTAATGGAACAGGGCCAATGGTATACTACACCCTCACCCAGACACTATGATCATGTTGCTTTAGCTAACAATTGTCAACTATGGATACCTTCAATCAAGTCAGTAATAGCTAGGTTGACACTTCATGAAAGTACCACAAATTTAAGTGAATATTTGGCTTTAATACAGACATCAGCAGCACTTGTGATGGGAAATAGCAGAAGGTATATGGATGCTCCCTGGAGGCACTTTGAATCTTACTTGATTTATAGTCAAGTCAATAGCTATGATAGATATACACGATCGTGAGTCTAGCATGTTGGAAACCTTACATCCTATCACCCCCAGCATATAGATAAGTCCCACTTACAACTAATAACTTGCTTAGATGCACAGAAGAGTGACTCCAGTCCATCAGATTTCAAAGTTCATGGGGTTTGCATCTTGTACAAAAATGGTGATTCTTCACTGAACAAAAGCATCCAGAAGTTTGTCATGCCTCTCATAGGGGCTATCAAAGATAAGTGTCCAGAATGCCTTTTGTCACACCCCTGTGTATGTCCTCATTTGTCAACGCTCTTCTTTGCTCTTCTGCCTTCTCCATGGACACTGGTCATATTGCCTGGGGCAATCAAGCTTAACCCTGGGCACAGTCCTTCCCAGTTCTTCCCATATTACCCAGGACACTCTTCCTGCAGATCTCTGGCTCACCCTTAATACTCTTCATCTTTACTCAAATGCCACTCTGTAAGATATCCAATTGATTACTCTATTCAAATAAATCCTAATTTCCTTAGCAGGCACATATGAGAATCCTTCCTTTGACCTGTATCTGATCCTCATCCTCTGCTAGAGTACTCGTTACCTTCAAATGCTGTGTGCAACTTAGTTATTGTCCTTACTGCCCCTGTGTTCCTCACTGGCATGCAAACTTCTTATGGAGAGAGGTCCCTATCATTTTATGTTATTAAATCATTTCTGGCATATTATCAGAGTACAAAAGTGCTTTGAACACAAGCCTACTTGTGTTTTCAGAATTGCTTAAAGACCGAGCTAGGAAGATAGACACCCAGAGAACAAAAGAGCCCTGCAACTAGTGGGGACAGCAATGACAATGAAGTAGTTAACTGGGGTTGGACTGCTGGCTCAGAAGGTAAAGTCTTGGGAGCCTTGGGAACTAGTTCAGATCACTAGCACCCATGTGAAAGGGGAAGCTGGTAGGCAGCAGTAACTCCGCACTGTCAGGGCAAAGACAAGTAGATCCCTGGAGCTCGAGGACCGGCTTGTCTAGGCAAACCAGTAAGCCCCAGAGTAACTGAATAGTCATATGAACCTGATTATATAACCCTGGACCATTTGCTTATATTGACAAAATGAAATATAAAACATTTGAAAATCAACAAGATAGATAAATCCTTAGCCAGACTAACCAGAGGGCACAGAGACAGGATCCAAATTAACAAAATTAGAAATGAAAAGGGAGACATAACAACAGATTCTGAGGAAATTCAAAAAATCATCAGATCCTACTACAAAAGCCTATACTCAACAAAACTACAAAATCTGGATGAAATGGACAATTTTCTAGTCAGATACCAAATACCAAAGTTAAGTAAGGATCAGAAAAACATCTAAAGAGTTCCATAACCCCTAAATAAATACAAGCAGTCATCAAAAGTCTCCCAACCAAAAAAAGTCCAGGACCAGATGGGTTCACTGCAGAATTCTATCAGACCTTCAAAGAAGACCTAATACCAATACTCTTCAATCTATTCCACAAAATAGAAACAGAAGGAACACTACCCAATTCCTTCTATGAGGCCACAGTTACACTGATACCAAAACCTCACAAAGACCCAACAAAGAAAGAAA
>CM052700.1:47171296-47187118 GCA_028551405.1 Uromys caudimaculatus
CTATGTTCATAGCAGCCATATTTATAATAGCCAGAAGCTGGAAACAACCCAGATGTCCCTCATCAGAGGAATGGATACAGAAAATGTGGTGCATCTACACAATGGAGTACTACTCAGCTATTAAAAACAATGACTTCATGAAATTTGCAGGCAAATGGATGGAACTTGAAAGTATCATCCTGAGCGAGGTAACTCAGTCACAAAAGAACGAACATGGTATGTACTCACTGATAAGTGGATATTAGCCCAAAAGTTCAGAATATCCAAGTTTCACTTTACAGTAACCGATGGATTGAGAGTGAGGTCCCAGATGGAGGAGTTGGAGAAGGGACTGAAGGAGCTGAGGGAATTTGCAGCTCCATGGAGGGAGCAACAGTGTCAACTGGCCTGACCCTCCCTGGTCCTCATGGAGGCTGGACCACCAACCAAAGACTACACATTGAGGGACCCATGGTTCGAACCACATGTTGTAGAGGAGGGCCTTGTTGGTCATCAGTGGGAGGAGAGGCCCCAGTAAAGGGGAATGTCAAGGTGGGAATGGGGGAGTGGGTGGGCGGATGGGTGCCAGGTGGAATTTCCTCATAGAGGTGGGGGAGGGGGGATAGGTGGTTTCCAAAGAGGAGACCTAGAAAGGGGGAAACATTGGAATGTAAATAAAGTATCAAAAAATAATAAAAAAAGAAAAAAGAAAAAAGATATAAATTTATTGGGGAAATGAACTTTAAAAAAAAGAAAGAAAGTTTAGAGCATGGTTTGATATTCCTTTTAGCACAATATTAGTAGTAGGTTCATCCCTGGGCCTTGTGAGCCAACCATACATTCTTGACTAGATTAATACTACAAGACAGGTTTCCTTTTGTGGCGTGAGCCTCAAATAATGTTTTAAAAAGCAATTAGTTACCCACATAACATTGAGGCCAGTATTTTGCTCACGGGCATGGTTGGCCACGACCGTGTTATTTAGCCCCTAAAGTCATAGCTCGGTGACACTGCTGGTGACTTTTGCCTCTTAGAGTCATAGCTGGGTGACATTGCTGGTGATGTTTGCCTCCAGCAGCATACACACTACCTTTCAAAACTAGGAAAGCAAGTCTGGCCTCCTGGCACACAGCTTTAGTCCCAGCACTTGAGAGAGAGAGGTAGACAGATCTCTGTGAGTTCAAGGCTAACCTGCTCTACATAGTGAGTTCCAGGCTAGTCAAGGTTACACGGTGAGATTCTGTCTCAAAAAAAAAAAAACAACAACAACAACAAAAAAAAAAAACCCAATAAATCAGTGCTAGCAGAGCTAAGCACCAGGGAGGAACCCTCTGGGTCAGTACTAACTTGATTTCTCCATGTGCTGTCACCAAACTGTGTGTTGTCTTTAACAACAGAGTCTTATCACCAGGTCCTGTTGGGCAACTAAGAGCGATGACAATGTCCTGTATTGTTTTGGTGATCTCTGGGATACCTCTGACAACAACTCAGGAGATGTATCCTATATTTCATTTTGGGCATTTTATTTGGCAACCTATGTTTTCTGAGAGGAGCATAATCCTCCACGTAGGGAATATATACATACAATTAAACATGTATATATGAAGTTTAAAAAAAATAAAAATAAAGTAGAGAGTGTTCTTAGCCTTTTGGCCATACATGATTGGGCTAATAGGCCATAGTTTGACATCCGTAGTTCACTTAATAGCCACTCCAGAGTGCTTGCTCCTGATTAACTAAAAACAAAGCTCACTGTTGAATCATGGCTTATGATCAACTAATAAACATTGTTCTGTTTTTTTAAGCGAATGATGCAGGGAGGAGTTGTTGCTGACAATATAGCCAGGTCCATTCGTTATATTATCTTTTAAGATGATGAGACTAAAAGATGTACGTTTCACCTTTAGCATGCATATGAAACTCCCACCAACGTGTTTGACCACAGTGATCATGATGACTGGAGATGCCTCCAAAGCTTTTACTCAGTGAAAGAGCTTTCCAAATCTCTGCCTTCTGTGAGCCACTCTAAGGAGATAATTCTGCTTAGCGCTGGCTGAGTCTGACCCTTTGTCATCTTGGTATTTTATTGGCTTGGCTGAGAGGCAATAATAAAAGTCTATATTTATTTATAATATGAGACTGTGCTTCACAACAGCAGTCAGGGAGATCAAAGCATCACACACATTTACGGGAAAAGAAGGCAAACAGGAACTGATTTGTGCTACACATAGTAGAAGTCATTAAGGATGACTCAGGTAGAGAAACTTATTACTTCTCTTTTTGACAGTGATGACAATTTAATAGTATTTGACTCCACCGAGTTGCATATGGCATCCCAAGGCATTGAAAGAGACGGTTTATCAAGATGATAAACAAGGTTTCATTTCCTCCCTAGCTGCATGGATGTGATCAGAAGTCTAAGGCCACCTGAATTCACTTAGGCTGGCCACAGGCAGACACTAAGCTACAGGGGACCATCTGTGCTTGAAATGAGCCTCCCTTTAATGGACCTCCAGCAAGCAGGCCAGCAGCTGCAGAGGCATGTTTGCATGTGCGGATGTGCGCTGATTTCAGGGTAGATGAAGGGCAGAGGGAAGAATGTTAATTGTTTTAGAAGCTCTGATATTGAGGAAATTCATGCAGTCCACTTTCAAAATGCAGAGTGAGTTTTTCTTGGTGAATGGGGTAGCTATTGCAAAGCAGAGTGTTTAGAATATTGTTTCATGAAGATTAGAGAATAAGTTTGTATGAGGAAGAATAATCAGAGATGCTTTTTATGATTTAGTTTGACTGCTGTCATCACTCCTGTGAGACTTCCAGCAGTAGTCTCTGGCCTGCTACTCCTTTTGTTTCTGTCTTGGGTAAGCCAGAAGCTTTTCTTCCTCATTCCTAGCTCAGGAAGTTGGGTAGGGCCTGATTTTAGCCCCAGTTCTATAGGACCTGGTGCTGACTGTGCCAATCCTGCCATCCCTAGATGCCAGGGGCTACTAACAGTCAACTGACCCAAATTATTCACGCTGAGATCCAACCACAGAACATTTATACTTGGAAAAGAAGAAAATTTTGCTACCTCACTGAGAGAGAGAGAGATGGCTGGAGCTTGCACCTACATTAGTGCTACAGTAAAGAAGCCTGAAAGTGAATGGATCCACATGGTGGAGGGGCCGAAGCCTCCTTAACACCATTGTTAGTGCCCTTTGCTGCAGCTCTGCCTGAGTCTGGGAGCTGATCTCCCAACATCAATCCCTTTATGTCTTTCTCTAGATTTTGAATTTGATAAATTTTTTTGGTCACTTACAATACAAAGAGCCAGGAAGGGCAGGTATACTAAAAATATCAAGAAAACCATTTTTCATTTTCTCTTTTCTTTGTAGGTAGGTGTCTAAATTGAATATTCTGTGTCAGCTAACATCTCCCCCGAGAAGCCTTTCTTACCCTTTCCGTTAGGTCAGTGGTGCCTTGTTCCTCTCAGACTGCACTCTCAAATCACTATGACCTTTACTTGGGCACATCTGCAATCACACTTTTTAAAATATGTGCTAAACATTTTAGCATCACTTGCTATAAGAAATAAAAACCCCATAGGGCAGTGGTCATGCATGTTTTCACTGATGGTGTTATCTCAAGTGGTCAGCAGGATGTCTGACTTTGGAAATTGATGTTGTCAACAAAATACATCTCTCAGTGTCTATGGGAAACTGGTTCTAGAAACCTGATATAAAACACCCCAGACACCAAAATCTGAGGATGCTAAATTCATTCTATAAAATGTTGTAACATTTGCAGAAAATGTACATATACCGTCACACACACTTTGAACTTCTGTGTATTAGAAGAATAACTTAGGCCAATGCAGAGTCTAGTGTGGCCTCCCATTGTTTCCCTTTATAATTCTTTCTTCTTGTCAAGAATAGGATCTGTGACTTACTCCTAACCAATACAATACAGGATGATTATATGTGACTCCTAAAACTAGGGCTGGGGTGATGGTTTATTAGGTAAAATATTTACCTAATATCATGAGGATCTAGGTTCAATTCTCCATAACCACATTTTAAAAAGCCAGCCTTGGGATCTATACCTGTAATCCCAGTTCTGGGGAGTGAAGACAGGGGATCCTCATTTGCTGACCAGCTACCTACTCTAGCTGAGTCAACCAGCTTCAGTTTCAGGGAGATACCCAGGCTTGAAAAATAAGGCTGAGGGTGATTGAGAAAGATGCCCATCATGGGCCCATCAGGGGCCTCCGTACACACAAACACATACAAAGATTAAAATCAGGTTGTGTTACCTGTAAAAATTGATAAAATATACCCTTCTGATAATAGAGCATCAGATATGGGTAGATGGATTCTCTGTTGCTGGTGCTGTGTAAGTGAATGGTGGTGCTTTAAAGAAATGTGTAGGTGGAATGGAACTAGGGAACCTGTAAGATGCCTGAGTGTTCCCTGACCCCTTCAGCAAGAAAATAGAAATCCTATAATTCAGACAAAAGATATTTAATCACCACCCTTAGGAGACAGAAGTCTTCATTTCTACACTGGGGCATCTGATGAGAACATGGCCTGAGCTTGCACCTGGGAACAGTCTGCTGCGACTCCAAAAAAAGAAAGTTTCTAAATCATGCCTAGACTCTAATCCAGGGGCACTATGAGGTAATGAATGTGTGTTACTCTAAGCCATTATGTTTGCTGTGTAGATACCTAGTACAGGATTTAAGTGGACCCATGTGTCTATCAGAATGTTGACACCTCTTATATCCTGGCCATGTGTTCTTAGTTAAGGATGAAGGAGCTTCAGTGTAAAACTGACTACCAGGTTTGACATTTGAATCTAGTTAACTAAGAAGATCATCAAGAGTCACTAGTGTTTATTCAATTTCCAAATGTAAAAACATCGATTTTGCTTGTGGAGAATCTGTTCAACAATGGAAAGGATTTTCGGAATCTGCTTTACTGGTTGTAGCCCCCTTTTCCCTTATAGATGCTAGGGTGACTGTTGAGAGCAGTGTTTCCTTATTAGGAATGAGATAAATAGCCTTGATCACACATGACTCCACAGGGATGGAGAGGGTCTTACAAGTACCCTGAGGATCTTTGGATAGATTATTGTCTTTATGTTTTATATCTGGCAAATGTCAACAGCCATAGCATTATGTATACCTTGATTTATTTGTCTGGGAAATGGAAATGCCACTGAACGGTACTGTTTACATTAACAATCACCGTTCCCAATCATCTGTGTCTCATTTCTTTTTTTAGTAACAAAATAAGCATTTATTTCTCTGTATTGAGTTCACACTGCAGTGGACAAGAGCACTGGGGTGGTACTGTGACTTAGATATGGACAAACAGTGGTCTTTCCCTAGCCACAGAGAGGGGCCAGAACGTGAACTTTTAATCCAACTTGGTTTAATCAACTTCCACCTGATATTTGTGTGGAAATACTGGGTTAAAGGGACATTTATTGCTGTTGAACTTGAAGATGTGACCTGACCTTTGGAGAGAACTTCAGCTGATGAAGAGAGAGGTGAAAGAGGTGATCATGAGGAGCCTAGATCTTGTGCCTGTTCAGCTCTAAATACATTGCTGCTGGTTCCATCTCTGAAATTTCAACTCAGTGTGCCAATATATTCCCCTTCTATTTGCTTAATCCATTTGGAATTAAGTCATCAAGCAGTTCTGGGAATTGGTAAGCAAAGACCCATAAAACATTCGGTACAGTGCTAAAACTTCTTTCAGACTGGGGTATGTTGTAACCACTGTTTACTATCGCTATTATAGCTGCTATAACAAAATGATTAAAATTTTACCGTGCTAATATGCATACGGACCCAAAAGAATTACTGATAGTCTCTACATTTACTGAAAAAGATTGGGAGAGAAAATCAAATGCGTACTGGTTTCCTGAGACAATTAGTATACTCAAAGTCCTAAGAACACACCACATCAATTGTAGCAATTGATAATAATCAGCTGAACTAACCATGGTCAACAGGATGGTTGAGTCTTTATTGTTATTATGAAATGGCAAATAGCAGAGTCAACAATGATGAGAACAGGATATGCTAAAGACCCCTGAGTTCTGCAATTTGTCAAACAAGGGATCAAATATCAACTCTGTAATTCATAAATCATATAGTTTGGATTTGCACCTTAAACTCCGTGAGCTTCATAAAATGTGGCTATAAGATAATTGTGGCCGGGCAGTGGTGGCACATGCCTTTAATCCCAGCACTTGGGAGGCAGAGGCAGGTGGATTTCTGAGTTCGAGGCCAGCCTGGTCTACACGGTGAGTTCTAGGACAGCCAGGGCTACACAGAGAAACCCTGTCTCGAAAAACCAAAAAAAAAAAAAAAAAAAGATAATTGTGAAGAATCAATGACATTGTAATGATGAACTTCGCATGATAGCCTGGCCCAGATTGTAAAGTTCCACAGTTAGTATTAATTTTGATGTTTGAGTTATATTGACAATCAGAGATAAAGAAGTTCAACTCTAAAGTGATGTAAATTAGACCTTAACATTTTAATGGTCAAAAATATTGATTAACTATTATTTAAGCAATATAAATATGATGCATACAAATAATTGAAAAGTTCAGTTATGAGACTAAATGAAAATGACAATATATTATGTAATCTAAAAGAATGCAACTCTGAAATATTAAGCACATGTCTACATATAAGCTATCAATGTATGACCATGCAGTAAGTTGCCTGAGAATATAGGAACTCTTCCTTGGTGAGCTGTAAGGTGATGGGCAAACAGCCGATAATGCTGATCTGATGAGCAGAATATGACTGCTAAAGTATTCAGTTCCCTGAAGAAATGTTCATGAAAGTTAATGATGCTAATGAAGTAACACTGGGAAGAAGCTGGCCCACAAAGTACAGACAGTTCAATATAAGGCTAAAGTTTCCTTCTTTGAAGCAAATCATATTCAGGTTAATGGGGTTAATGCGGGGATTAGAACTGTGGAAACAGCTTGCGTGGCTCATGCTATGCTTCTACCATAGTCAAAGATACATAAAAACATGGAGAGGGATGCTAGCTCTGGGTGGAGCTTGTGAAAATGCCAGGTCTTTAAGATAACAGTGTCTGAGACAGAATAACTTTCTCTTTTTCCTTCCTAGTTTCACTTGATTCTTTCTAGGTAAATAAAAAGGTCCTCACCCCCAACAAAACAGAAAGTGACTCATAAATGACAGTGTTCAAGTCACACCTGGGGAGAGTTGTCATTAAAGATGAGCTGAAGGGGAAAGTATGAAAGAGAGTCTTGTGTAAATGTGTAACAGACCTTAAAATCTAAGTAAAATGGTCCTCTGTTTATTGGAGGGACACTGTGTAGCTCATAAAAGATGTCAACAGACAAAATGACATGAGTCAGGAAGTGTTTGTACCTCTGTGGAAAACTGTTAGCTCTCTTGTAAGCATGTACCCAAGAATAATGAAGGCAACCAGGCAAGAAGCATATAAAAATACTCACAGAGGCTTTGTTCACTATAGTCCCAAAGGAAGCTACTCAGATGTTCAAAAGCAGCAGATCTAAACTAGTATGTTGATTCACTAAGACAATGGGTCGCAATGGAAGCAAGCCATCTACTGCTGTATTCAACAAACCCAATTAGTTAAGCCAAATACAAAAGAGAAGGTAACATGTTGCTCATTTTTAATAAAATGACTTTAAAAGGTGAAATGAGTCCATAGATTCAAGAGCAGTTTCCTTGGGAAGGTAATGGTGCCTGAGAGAAGTCCTGAAGGAATTTTCTACCTTGCAGGCTATACTGTGGTTCTTGTTTGAGAGTTGCATTGTTATGGATAAGTTCAACATTCACTGGATTGTGATTTGAATGCTTTTCTCCACTATATTATACTCTAATTATAAATATATCTGAGGCAGACTTAGTAATACAGGCCTGTAATTCTAGGTGCCTAGGAAAGTGGGGCAGAAGAATCATAACTCCCTGGCTTACTCTGGCTACAGAGTTGAGCTTAAGGACAGCATGGGGAACTTAGTGAGAAATGTCTCTCAAAGCTTTGTAAGATGAAAAGAGAGGCCAGAATATAGCTCAATGGTAATGCATTTACTAAGCAGATGCGAGGCTCTAGGATCAATCTCCAGCACCAGCACCTCCTAAAACAAGAAGGAAGGAAAGAGTAAAGGACGTTAGAACTCTCACTATGTGCAGGCCTTACTTTAGCAGGATTTTTAAATTATAAGTGAATAAATAAAACAACTGAAATATGGCAATAATGATTAAGAAACCTTTTATCCAGCTTCCAAAAACTTCCAAAGAAGGCTACAATTCAGAGTCAATGAAGGTATCTAGGAACATACACACCTAACATCAACTGGCGTATAAGCTAGATATTGATTTTTAAACATTTTGTTCCACATGACTCTACTACTGAGTTTTGCTAAATATTTAAAGGATAGACAACAACACATTTCCTGAGTTATTAAATGAAGAGATGCGTGAGAGCACACTCTGCAAGCCTAAGTTTACGCAAATACTAGAGCCGCACAGAAATAAAGAAGAAGAGGAGAGAGGTCGAAGTTAGGAAATAAAGCTACCATCCACAAATCGTGACCACGTTATCATCACCCTATGGGAAATTATCTGAAATAGAAATCAGGAAAGCAATCCACCTATAAGAGCTACAGAAATATTAAAACAATTAGGAATAAAAATAAACCCAAAGCATGAAAGATTTCTATAATGAAAATCATAAAACCTTGATTAAAGCAATTGAAAACACACACACAAAATAGCAAGACAACCCATTTAATTCATGGGTTAAGAAAAATCAGCTTTGTAAAAAGGTTCATACTGACCAAAGAAATCTACAAATTCATTAAATGCCGATAAGAATACCAATTGCCTTCTTTGGAGATTAGGAAGAAACAATCCAAAAGATGTGTGTGTATCCACAAAATACTTGAATACTCAAAGCTATCGTGAGCAAAGAGAGTGAAGCAGGAAGTGTCACATTTCCTGATCTCAAAATGTACACTGAAGCTAAAGTGACTTTTTGTAATAGTGTGACTCTATGTAAATACAGACATATAGATGGAGGTTAAAAAGAGAGAGAGAGAGAGCATGAGAGAGATAGAAGTAATTCCTCATGACTACAGCTTACTTTTCAACAAAGATATATTAGAACGAAATGATAGTCTTATCAATTACTGGTGCTGAGAAAAATGAACACCCTGGTGAAGAACAATGAAACCAGCCTTCTTTTTGTCTTCAGTTACAAAATCAGTTCAGAACGTATTAAAGACTTATGTGTAGGATCTACAATAGTGAAACTACTATAATAAAAGGAGAAAATACTTCATTGGAACACGCACTGTTCTTTTTCCCCCCCTTTCTTTGTTTCTTTGTATGCTTGCTTATCTGTTTGTTTGTTCTTTGTTTCTTTAATATCACCCTAAAGCAGAATAAACCAAAGCAACTGTAGTCAAATGTCTAACTGAACATTCCTGCACTACAAAGGAAACAATCAGCAGAATGAAGAGACAGACTTTAGAATGGGAGAAATAGGAATTGATATTTAGAGTATGACAAGAACAACAACAGTAACAACAGAATAACCCTCGAAAGTGAGCTATGAGTTATCACTCCAAGTGTATGTGCAAAGGAAATGACAACTGAGTGTCAAAGAGACAGCTGTTCCCATCTTCCTTGTTCTCATTTTCCATGCATTGGAAGCAATGGAGAGTCACTTCAGTGACAAAAGGAATTCACAGTGTGATAGATGTATGTATGTATGTATGTATGTATGTATGTATGTATGTATAGATATAGATGATAAAGATAGAGATAGAGATGATATAGAGATATAGATAATATAGATAAAGCTAGAGATAGATACTGAGATAGATACAGAGATAGAGATATATTTTGAAATACTACATAGCTCCCCGAAAGCAAAGTCCTTAAATCTCAAACAAGATGACTGTAACTAGAAATCATTATGTTATATGAAGTAAGCCAGGCATAGGAAGAAAAGATCTGCAAAATCTTGCCCATAGAGTATGAAACATGGGTCTTGTCTCTTCCATTTGAAGAAAAAAAACCCAATAACTGGATCTAATAGATGGTTAGAGTAGAAATAGTGTTTACTAGAGACAGGAGAGCATAAGGAGAAGGGACTCATGGGTGAACATTGATCAATGCATCCTCAGTCATAGTAAGAAAAGTTATAATAATACGTTCTGGTATTCTGTTAACATTAGGGAGACTGCAGAAAACTGTCACCTACTGTTCCATTTCATAGGGCTCCAAGAAAGGGTCTCTATCACAAAGTGACATATGAGGAGACAGAGGTGTTTAATCTGAGTTAAACATTATTATCTAGTGTAACGCTGCCTGCTCCTGTAGAGGACCCAGGTTCAGTTCCCAGTAACTGAACGTGGAGATATGATGACAATTGATGATGATTTTAGTTCAAGGACATCCTGTGTCCTGTGGCCTCCATATTCAGTAGGCATACAAGTGGCACTTATGTAGACATTCAGGCAAAAAACTCATACACATACAATACAAATAAAATGTAGATATCTTTGAAAACAGAGAGGCTTTCTATATATTTTTTAAAATTTAATTTAATTTCTTTTTTACTTATTCAGTTTACATCCTGTTCACTGCCCCCACCCTGGTCACCACCCCCTGCCACAATCCTTCCCCCATTCCTCCTTCTCCTCTGAGCAGATGGTCCCCTGGTTATCCCCCCACCCTGGCACTTTGAGGTGCTTCCTCCCCCACTGAGGCCAGACAAGGCTGCCCAGCTAGGAGAACATATCTAAGTACAGGCAGCAGCTTTTGGGACAGTCCCCATTCCAGTTGTTCTTTTGATTAGATAGTGGGAGGAGGCTACAAGGGAGGTCAGGAATAGCAGGGGTTGGGGAGAGACAAGGTAAAGGAGAGACCCTAGAATACCCTGAGTTTGAAATGTCATAATGATATCTAACACCTTATATTCACATTTTTTAAAAAAAACTTTGAAAATTTAAACTTGAAAATAATTAATTAGTTAAGGAAGAAAATAATAGAGAATAAGTGAATGCGAATTATGTATTTTATAATAATACACTGGTTTGTAACATGAATATAGGTCAATAAAAATTGTCTTTTGTGAGGGCAGGAGAGATGGCTCAGTGGTTAAAAGCACAGCTGTCCAGAGAACCTAGATTCAATTCCCAGCACATACACAACAGCTTATGACTGTCTGCAACTAGAGATCCCATGCCCTCTTCTTGTCTCAGAAGGCACTGGATACATGTGGTATATAGACATTCATGCAAGCAAAACATCCATCCACATTTAAAAACTTGTCCTTTTTCATTAAATGAGCAAAGTTCTGGGTTTTGTCAGTAGTACAACAACCTACTTTGTTCTAAAGACCACTCTGTGTTTTCAAAGACTTTGCTGATGGACGGTACCAGGAAAGCATGCCTGTGCGGTGATGTGCTTTGCTCTGGTTTGTAAATTAACCCATCTCACATTCAACATGGTGGGTACTTGACAGGACTCTTCAAGCTCATGGATTGTTTCTTATTAGATAAAATATATTTTTTTCCTTTTTAAATCAGTCTGACTTTGTTAAGACTAAATTTTTAAACCATTTTACATCATCTTCAGTAAGTAACTCATTTTTTATTATGACTAAATCACTACTGAACATAAAACTTTGTAAACATTTTGGCAGGCATTAGTGAAAGAGCCACTTAAAGGTACCACTCTTGAATCTGAGAACACATACACTATAAGACTTATACAAAGTCTCAAATTATGCTATGTTGGAGTTTATTTTTAATTAAATTTACTTTTAACTAATGCATGAAAAACAAATATTGAACATATTGATGACATACTGTGCTATTTTAATACACGTGTTTTGATCGTTACACTGTATAATGTTTAAATCAGGTTAAACACAATTGTCTCCTCACACCACACATGGACCACACCTTTATGTTGAAGACCCTCACCACCCTTTCTTAGAGCCTTTAGAAATGGGCTAGTGTATTACTGTCATCTGAGGTTTGCCACGGTTAATAACACAGCAGGATTTCTTGTTGTTTTCTTTCTATAACTTAGCATGCATCAATCAACCGTTCCCCAGCCACCCTTCCTCTTTGTTCTCTCCAGCCACAATTTCTATTACTTTTAATTTAAAGGTATTTAATGTATGAGGCAGCCCATATTTAGGATGAGAAAAAGTCACACAGGAAGTTCAGCTAAAGGGATCCTGTGATCGTGAACTTCCACATCAGAAAAGCCCTTCCCCCACCACCAATAAACAGTGACCATTGCCAATTTCCAACCTAAACATCTCTTAACAGGGCAAAACAAAGTCAACCCACTCTTGCAAAGAGATAAAGTGATGAATCGATGAACCTAAAGGCCACCACAGGCTGCTCTCTCTCTTTCATCCTGATAGTTGTTGACTAATGTTTAGAAATGGACCCTTTTCTACAACTGCATTCTTTTAAAAAAAATGAGGTGGCCAGAAACTCATTAAATAAAAAACAGGATGTCTTCATTAAGAGTGCCTTGGACTAGTGGAGTTGTCAATTTCAGGATTTGGAGTATGGACCGATGAGGGATGAAGGGACTTGGCACACTGGAGATGCAGCTGGAGAAGTTTTAGTAAATGCTGGGGATTTTCTGGGGATAGCACATAAACAGAATGGGGGCGCTGAAACCAAAGAGCATTCTAGGCAATAGGACAGGCTGAGCAGAAGGAGACTAATAGAGATAAATGTTCAGCATGACATATCAGAGGAAAACCAGGGGAGACAGAAAAGAGAAGTGATTTACACCAATGTTTCCCAGAACCTGAGAAGCATTATTGGATGGTGATTTCAGAACAAAGCCTCGGTGGGGCGCGCTTACGAAAATTGCTCATGTGGTTTCAGGCTTCATTAGGGGGGAGTTTATTACCTGAAGCAAACACAGCTGATGAGCAAAGCCATTTTTCTCTAAGTCCATACTCTCTTAAAAACAATAAATATAAAGTTTATCTAGCGATTTCAGTGTATATGTCCTCAAACCCCACAAAGAATCACTATTTTTCTTCATGCCTTGCCAGCTAGGTTTTTTATCTCCATTTTGTAACATGAACTTCAAAGATCAACTTTACATTTTTTTCTAAAAATAGTGTATTGAAAAGTTGAATGTAAATTCCATAGGATGTTCATTTAAGGTCCAGTGGCTACCATTCATTTATAAAGCAACAAAAGTTCCTTTGAGGAAATGAGGGGTAGGTTAACTGAATTGGGGAATACATGTTAATGGCGTCAGAGTTTGGGGACTAACGTGAGAACTTCTTTGTCTTCTATCTTTTATGTCCTCGGCTCCCACTATTCATCAGCAAATGCTGAGGTTTAAACATATTGTAAAGCCTAATCAAGATGTTCCATTGAGACCGTGTCCATGGTGAAATGCTATAAATTAACATGTACAAACGTTGCCTAAGCTGGCGCTGGTTAATATAAAAACCATAACAAGGGGTAGAAACACTTCAATGGACACAATGCTTCTTGTGCAAGATTGAGGACTTGAGTGCAGATGCCCCCTGAGCACATAAGCTAGGCACAGAGCTCTACTCTACAATCAGAGGCTCTATGACAAGAGAGGAAGCAGAGACAGAATGCCTGGATGCTTCATGGATCAGATCGCCTGATACCTGTTATACACACAATGGAATAAGAGACCCTAGGTTGATCAAGGTAGCAGGAAAGGATCAACGCGCAAGGTTGTCCTCTGCCCCCCATAGGATGCCGTAGAACATGAACATGCTCACAAGAGATAGGGAGGGAGGGAGAGAAGGATGGAGGGAGCGGGGGAGGGAGGGAGAGAAGGATGGAGGGAGCGGGGGGAGGGAGGGAGAGAAGGATGGAGGGGGGGAGGGAGAAGTTACAAATAAATAGCACAAAATAGGCATATGACGATTATATTTTAATCAATAACCCTAAAAGATTTTTTTATTTGTGCATTCCAAGTGATCACTGTACTTTACACAGGTTTCCTAGTGTTGCAAAACAGTCCCCCTTGCAAATTCAGCTGCCATTAGCCGTCTTGAGTCTAGCATATTGGAAATGTGAGGAAAGATAATGACCTCGAGAAGTGTGGGTTTCTTGTGGCCTGAACGTCTGGTTCTTCTTTAGAACAAAGAGCTTCCAGAAGTCTGACCTTGTGATGAATTCCCCTTCCCTGGGACCTTAGGACTTTATTGTTAAAGAAAATGTCTCCAGTGTTAATGCCAAGAAAGGAAGGCTGAGGCACAGAGTGTACAGGGTAACTTCTGGGTTTATAAAGAAAATCTCCAGCATATTAGCAACTAGATGTGGAGCAAGCACATGCATTTCCATATCAAAACAATATACACAGAAGAGAATGATCTGTCCTTATAAACTAGAGAATCTCACAAATTGATCTCATGGGAAGTTTTCCTAGGACCTGAAATTTATGCATACATTTCAAAAATGAATCAAAGGGAAACGACACTACCCCACATAAAATTAGCCGTAGGCAGGCAAAGTTCTGAAATCACACATTTTAACAGACTCTATACCTCATAGCTACTAAGAAGACATCCAGAAGGCTAGCAAGAAAGCAAGCCACAGTCTACAGGGCTAATTCATCAGCTACACAGCTGGGGTTGCAGAGGTAACTCTGTTGGTGAGGTTGGAGTTTCCACTATGGGGTGCCCATCAACATGGAAGCAAGTAGCAAAGCATTTCTGTAGCCAGGCTAAGTCTCAACACAGAATGCTAGGCCAGACTGTGTACACAGCACCCCACATGCGTCCTCAATGCAGGTAAAATGGAAATGAAGGTGGACTTGCTAGCTATGTGCTCCTTATACTATCTATATGACGGGGTTATGGCAAAATAAATCAGTAGCCTGTAGCAACCCACTCAGTTACACCATCATCAAAGTAGAGCTGGCAACATGGTCAGGATTATAGGTTTTGATTCTTAATAAAGTTCTTGGAGTTCAGAGTCTGTCAGCTATTATTTTTCACTTCGGAGCATTTACAGAATAATTCTTACACCTTTGCATCCTCATAGGCAAACAAAAATGACTCCTTCTTACTACAGACAAAAGTCAGTCTTTAGGTTGTAAGGACTCAGGTATACTGCTTTGCTTACACTGAAAACCACAACCTTTTCTCAGAAAGACTAGATAGTAAGTAAATGTGTGAAGCTTGTGGGGGGAGGGTCAGCTTGTGAACTGTCAGAACTACACACTCTACTCTGGTGGAGCACAAAAGCATTCACAGAGAAGTAAGTAATGAGTGGCCGTGTCTCACAAAAACTCTACATAGAAGCGCCACATGCTGCTCAGCCTGTAATTTGTGATGGTTTACAGACTGCCTAGCAATATTATTATACTTTGTTCAATTTCAAGCATTACATAGCTGGGCATAATTATAGGCACACACCTATAATGCCAGAACTTTGGATGTAGAAACAGCAGGATTTTGTGTTCTAGGCCATTCTTGACTCCACAGAGAATTTAATGCCAGTCCAAACTAGAGAACCTGTCTCAATGAGGGTAAGAATAAGAATGAGAAGAAATGATATATCAAAAATAAATCTAAGCACAGCAAATTGTTTGCAGCATCCCCCAAACTTCATGAAGTGCTTTGTGTATATTTGTTTATCAAGTCTTGGGCTGGTATGCTCTAAGATCAAGAATAGACAAATGGGACCTCATGAAATTGCAAAGTTTCTGTAAGGCAAAGGACACTGTCAATAGGACCAAACGGCAACCAACAGATTGGGAAAAGATCTTAACCAATCCTATGTCCGATAGAGGGCTAATAT
>CM052700.1:47187618-47269547 GCA_028551405.1 Uromys caudimaculatus
CCATCAGGGAGAAAGGAGAGGACTTTGGGCCTGAGGGTGCTAGAGGCCCCAGTAAAAGGGAATGTCAAGGTGGGAATATGGGAATGGGTGGGCGGGTAGGTGGGAGGAGGAATTCCCTCACAGAGGCGGGGAGGGGGAGGGGACACGGGGTTTCCAAAGAAAAGGGGAATCATCGGAAATGTAAATAAAGTATCAAAAAAAAAAAAAAAAGAATATGCAGTTCATTATTAAAAAAATGTTCTAAAAATGTTACTTAAATTTGATTAAATGTTTATTAATATAATTTATATTTTAAAAATTAAAACAATATGTGGTACCTTTAAAAAAAAAAAAAAGTCTTGGGCTGGAAATATAGCTCAAGTGACTGAGTACTTGCTTAGCACACACAAGGCCCTAGGGTTGGTTCCCACACTAATAAAGATTGGAACTGTACACCTATAGTAGAAGCAGATGTATCAGAAAGTTATCCTCGACTACACAGTGAAGTTCAAAATCATGCTACATGAGACTGTGTCTCAAAAGATTAAAACAAATACTCAAACTAAAATGTATTCATTGTCTGTCACTTTCAAGGTAGAAATGGATTCTATTCCCATTTTATAAATGTCATTTTAAGTAATTTATACAATGCTACACAGTTACTGACCTTGTGCATAGCGTGTAACATTACTAAGGATCTTTCAAAATGACAATCAAGATTCTGTGTGTGTGTGTCTGTGTGTGTCTGTGTGTGTGTGTGTGTCTGTGTGTGTGTCTGTGTGTCTGTGTGTGTGTGTGTGTGTCTGTGTGTGTCTGTGTGTGTGTGTGTCTGTGTGTGCGTGCGCATGTGTATGTGTGTGTGGTCACAATAGCCTTCATGCTTATGTTACCTTACTTAATCCCAAATCCCCAGAGAGTGGCTTCTATTACTATCTCCATTTGGTAGGTGAAAGAGCTCCAGGCTGAAAGACATTAACTTTCTCACCTCAGGTCACGTAGAAAATTACAGAGCAAGGACAGAATCCCAAAATATTAGATTCCAAGGTCTAAATGTCGAGGCCTTTAAACTCTGCAGCAAGATGTCCCTTTCAGCTCAGAAATATCATATAATTGATAGAGACTTGATTGGGCCTCAAGGGCTCACATCCTGATTGTTTCTAAGACCTTTGGAGATGGGCTGACATAGCAAACACTAGTGTCCAAGTCAGAAGACAAACAAAAGACAAAGGTTGGAGCTCAGCAAAGAGTCAAAGGGAAAAGATCATTCCCCTGATGCTTCTAATCTCCCTCCCACCCCGCCTGAGCAGCCCATGGGAAGCTTCCCAAGGTGCTTACCTCCGCACAGGGCCTGATCATATGGCCCTGGGTAGGAGATAAGCAGAAGTTTCCTTAAGCTGCTGCCTGTTAGGATCAACTGGGGTACATGGGTGGGCATACATCCCAAAAATTATAAAAAATAAAAATAAAAGGGTAATGTCTTCATCCTTGGTTGCCCACTTGAGTCACCTATATATGTGAAGTAGTTAGCAGAAAGTCTGACACAGAAGCACTTTTAAGGTTTTTAACTGGAAGTGTTAGGAACGGTGATGCAGATTTTGTATTCGTATCAGTGAACTGAGTTTAATAGAGCAAAATGGTCCGTGGTACTCCTCGGGAATCATGGGTAAGTAAATTTGCCATTGACTTTCCCCAGACCTGAGAGTTGGTTTGGTATAGTTCTATACAGAAGGCGTTGATCATGACTTCTTAAGGTTAGACATGATGACTCCATTCCATTTGCTCAGTGACTTCCATTGAGTAAAGATACCAGTAAGTCTTGAACTGACTCTAAATCTGTGTTGTAGAGGTAAGTCTCACTTTAATTTGTGATTTGTAGTGGGATGGTCTGATGCTGCTTGTATTCAAATGCTAAATTCTGTACCCCAAGATCTGATTGCTCCAAGATCAGTAGATCCTCAAGCATACCAGCTTTTGCTGTATAAACCTTACCTGCCACCCCAGTTATCTGTGATTGGTTAGTAAATATGTCTACACCCTGTAGTAGGCAGTGCTTCAGTCTCCAGGCTTGGAGTCTGAGGCAGGGACCACGGGGGTGGGTGGAGGAAGAGACAGAGACAGAGAGAGACAGGAACAGAGAGACAGAAAGACAGAGAGAGACAGAGAGAGACAGAAAGAGACAGAGAGAGGAGGAAGGAGGAAGCCATAATGAGGTAGGTGGATCGTGAGTGCTTGGCCATGAAGGCCAGTCGATTGAGTAGGAGTGGCCCAAGCAGAATATGGCAAGTGATCCATCAGGGTTATTGATAGAGAAGTAGATAAAATAGCACAGAGGGTTGATATCTGCTCAGCTCTGGTGCTATAAGGATTATTATGAATATAAAGGTTTTGTGTCTTTTATTTGGGAACTAAATGATCTAAGGTGGGGTAGAAACCCCTGAATAATATTTACCACAACAGTGATCAAGGCCCACAATTTTAATCAGTTGTATTTGAATCAAGAAAGACTTTGAAATTAATAGCAAATTAATGGAAATTCCCTATATATATACAGACATAAAATTGACAGAGTAGGATATATAAGTCGTGGTAGGAGCAAAGGGAGTGCTTGCCTCTGAAGATGACAGCTGCTTAGCAAACAGGAGAAGAGGAATGAGGTGTGTTTATGTTTGAGATGATTAGAAAACATATTGGAACACAAAAAAAATACAGTCTGGTGGGATCAAGTCAAAGAGCATCTGCTTATATAAAGACTGGGTCCTGAAAAGATGGGCCAGATATGCTCATCCCAGTTACATACCATTATCTTGAAATGTGATTTCCCTTGGAAGACTATCGATGACACTGCCAGAAAAGAATGGAGGCTAATGATGACATGTTCCTTTTACTCTCACAATGAAGGATGATTCGTGTGGGCAGTGAAATATGCTATATTGAAAGTCATGTGATCCATACTGAATGCAGAGAGACAGCCAGCCCGAGATCTCCCAGATAACAGCAAAAGACTGGGTTGGAGTTCCTAGCAAGGACAGGGCCATTTTTCTCACAAGAGAGCACAAGTAATTCCATAAGAATACAAGAAAGTAAGCAGAGTCCATCAATACAAAAATCATATAACAAGGGGAAGCTTAACACAATGTAGTGATTTTTAGAAACAGCAGGAAGGAGGGGTTTGGCATGTAGAATGGTGACAAGTCACTTTATGTACCAAAGCCTATGGATTCGAGACTACCTAAAGAGCAATGTTCTCTGATAAATATTAAAGTGTTACACTTTTATAATAGGAGAACTTGTACCCGAATTTTCTATATTTGGGTTCACATGATAGGGGATTTCTTTCTTTTTGTCACATGGGTAACAACATGGAACAACTGAATTTGGCTGAAGTACTCTGGATTCATTGTTCCTTACCTCTCTTCTTTGTGGAGACGGTCATTTCATACTCCTCTATCTTTATGATCATCACACAAACAAATCTGTCCATAAAGTAGGATTCCTGCCTTCCAGCCTCGTTGGTCTTCCCAGGACTGGCCAATTGGCCCGAACTAGAACGAAATGTTTAATTCCCTGTTCTGGTGGTCTCTTGAGTAAAGAGATAAAACTGCAGGAGTGGACAGCTATTTTTACATGAGGACTGAGGTACAGAAAAGATATTGCCATCTCTTATGCAGAGTCTCCAGTTCTAGGGGAATACTGTATTTTCTTATAATAAATTTCATCCTTACATTTTTATTCTTGCTCAAGTGGGTCTCCACTTCTGCCAAATAAGAGCCTGAACTAATACAGAAATAGGATTGAGCTATTTGCAGAATCTATCCACTTTTACTCCTGAACAAGGGTCCTAACAAAATGAATGTTTGCTAGGCAGAATGACCCAAGTATTCGGTTTGAATACTGATAAGCATTTTCCACACATTGCAGTTAGATATAAAAAAATCTGGTCTTATATTAAGATTGGCGTATCTGGGCTTCCAGATGGTGACTTACATCTTGAAGTAAAATGAAATGACTTCTGTCTGGTAGTTCTGACATCACCATTTATTCCAGAGCCAGAGTATACTGTTAGCCGCTGCATAAAATCTTGTCAAAAGGGACTTTTGTCAAGAGTTTTAGTAGGGTTAGGGAGACAAATCCAACTTGGGGATAGAGTATTATAAAAGGGTAGGATTGGGAGCAAAGAATTTGGGTATACCTCTTCTGTTTCTTTCAATAGCTTGAGTCACTGCTGATATTATTTGGATGAAGATAAACAAATGTCCACAACAGTCTTATTTTTTTTTCTTGCAAGTGCATTTTTGGTTTCAAACATTTCAAGACCAAATAGTACAAGGTTATATATATTCTTCAGAGATTCTCAGCAATTTGGCCAGGCCATAAATATATCAACAATGTAATACCATCCTTGTCACATTACATGTACATATGTGGTATACATTTGTGTGCATATGTGCACACAGGTTCAGAGGCCTAAAGTTAATATTGGGTGTCTTCCCATATCATTTCCCACTTCATTTTTTAAGACTCACTGAAGCACTTTCCCCACTGAGCCATCTTTGTAACCTAATGCACGTAATATTTAGAAAGCAAAGGTATGGTACATAACGTCTCTGATTACTGGGGACACCCTAAGTAACTCAGATATTCATCTATACTTGTGATAAAGCATTTATGTCTTAGACCAGAGATCTCAAACTCTTTGCGCTTAAAGTTTTTCCATAGATGTAGGTCAGTCAAAATCTAATTGCATATAAGAAACTAGTTTTTTAGTTTCTTGAAAAATATTAGAAGTTTCTCAGCATGGGGCCATCATGCACTCAGAGGAACAACTAACTAGTTGATGGTGACAGTCATTAGTGATCACATTCTGATTAAAACCAGCATATCCTGTGGTGGGTGGCCCTGGTGCTGTTTGTATTCTGATGTTAATTCTGCTTCCTCAAGAGGGGCTGCCCAGACAAGGAGTGGATCACATACTCAAGTGATTTCATGTGAACCTTCTCCGCATTTTAACTTCTCCCCATTTTATTTAATTCAAATAAAGGATAGAGCCTAAGACTGGGCAGTGGAAGGGAAAGGTGGGGATGGAGGTTTTAGAGAGTGGGGGAAGGGAGGAAAGGAGAAAAAGAAGACAGAGAAAGAGGAGGTAGAAGGAAGGTGGAGCAGAATCATACGGCCTGGAGAAGCCACAAGTAGCAAGGCATCTCATAGCTGGGGAACAGAATAGTGTAGTGGTAAATCTGCCCAATCTAGGCATGCAGCTTATTAATATTGTAACTGAGTTGTGTGTTTTTGCATGGGCTTATTGGGAGTGGAGATTTCTGCAACATAGCCTCTCCAGCTCTATTCCTCTATCCTTGTCTCCAATTTGGCCATCTTAACTATTTTTAAGTTTCTAAATTCCTTGTTCATTTGAAGTTGTAACCCCTGGCTTAGGTGATCTCAAGCATGTTAACTTAATAAACTCCACAGAAGTAGTACTTCAGACCACCAATAAACAAACAGAAGCTCAGTGATGTAACAGTGGACCTATGCTGATTGAGACATGGCTGGTAGGGAGAGGAAATAACAAGCAAACAAACATAACCAAACAATAGAACAACAAAACAAATACAACCAAACAATAGAGCAACCAACCAACCAAGCAAACAAACACATACACACAGTTAAAAGATGCTCCAATCATAAAACATGGCTTCTGATGTATGTTCTTTTTACTAATTCTAGGTTATTTTGATAATTAAATTTTACAATTAAGAAGAATCTGAAAATGGAAAAAAAGGAAGCAATGTTTAAGACGATTATATTCCAAATCCCTTCTTCAAACTCTAAGATCCGACCACATGATTTCAGTTAATTAAGTTGATTGAGCTAATTACATCTTCCCCCTAGACTAGGGAGAGTCTCTTGGCCTGAGGGAGAGAGAACAGGCATGGATCTAATGGATCTGAGCATCAGGGATGAGTGCTGCAGAGCTTTCTTGCTGGCACTCAGCAAGGTGACATCCAGTAAGGATCGAATCAACAAAATTAAACACAAGCACAAAGACCAAAGAGATTCAACAAACTGAACAGCCGTTCTCCCTTTTTCTAATAGAAATTTGGACTTTTTTTTCTTTGGGCTATTTCACAATGTAATTTCACAACTAGTTCTTGGATTTTTTTTTAGCACATCGCATTTTTTCCCTCCTGCATATTTCAACAATGCCATTTTATTCGTAACCTTTTTCATTAAATAGTCAACAAATTATTTTTAATTTTTGAAATAACACTTTCATTATATTTTCAGGTAAATTCAGGATGAAGAGTTGCATTTTATTGTGATTACTCTGTGGTTCAGAACAAATACTTAGCCCGTGAGTCTCCTGAGCATTTTGATAACACCCGAGTGATCTTTTATTCCCTCCTATCTTGAGGAGATCATAGCTTGTCTTTTGAAGGTGTGGTGTTTGAGGATATCTTAGGAAGGAACCTGGGTATCTTCTGGGTAAGACTGTAAACTACTGTTCACATGGTTCTAGAAAGAGAAGCTCTTGTTTGGCCAAGAGGGGGTATGGGGGAACTGATGCACAAGGCTGCACCAAACTGCACTGCAGTTGAAAATAATTTGGGAGGGAGTGGTAGCAAACTCATCAGAAACTGGGGACTGTAACTAAACAAAAACTATAAAATGGACTCTGTAAAGAAAAGTGCATCCAGAAACCAGAGAGCACGTGGCCATCTTTGAACTGTAGCTATCACTGGCTCAAAACTAGTAGACTGTCATGCTAAGAACAGCTTTACTTAACAAAATGAGTCTCACGAAAATGTGGTAATTCCAGTCACTTGTTTAAATCCATTTATAGAAGGAGAGCCTTTTCTGCAAAGAAAAGAAACTTTCAATTTTTAAAGTGCCTTAAACATTTGTAGATTAACATGTGATAAAAACCAATATGCCTCCTTTTCTACATATCCATTACAAAAGATATTCTGATTAATGGCTTTGTAGAAGTCTCTTCAAGACTGTTCCAGTGTTTGCTAGTGTTGTTTCCCATTTCTCAAAAAAGGTTTTATATTTATTATTTTATTTATGAGTATGAGAGTTTAACTGTGTATACATGTGTGTACTGTGTGCCTGCCTAGTGCCCATGGAGGCCATCAAAGAGCATTGGATCTCTGGGAACAATGCTAACAAATAGTTATAAGCTGCCAACTAAGTGCTTGGGACTCAGGCTCCTACATAAGAACTAGTGCTCTTAAACACTGAATTATCTCTGTAGCCTCTGGCCTTTCCCTTTAAGGTAATTTCTGTACCACTACTAGACTCTTTAGTTCTATTTTCGGTGTAAGTGCTCATGTGAATCAGGAACAAGGGTGTCCTAGACTAGTGGGTCAGAGCATCTTTTACTGATAAGGTATGAAAAATCAGAGTTCTGACACCCATCTTAAAAAGATAAATTGTCTTTCATCACAGAATGGAAGTAGTATCTAGTCATCTAAGTATCAGGAGGTCAAACCAATTAATATATACCTATGTATGTGCATATATTCATCTATCTAATACAATATATTTTCATCAGAGGATTCTATTAAGTGATTTCATATCTGTATCATTATATCCTATCTTGGCTATTAAGATATCTACAGAGAAAACATCAAAGGAAAAGAGTAATGATAGGCCATGAATTTAAAACACATTCTGATGATACTCTCTTGCTCCAATACAGTAACTCATAGCATGGGTTGTTTTTCATGTTGCCCCTTTGCCTGGATTCAGGTGAGGATGAGGTAGGAGGAAGGAATGGTTTCTATTTTGTATTATTCTTATTTCTTTTATTTAGAAGGAAAGAGGAGGAGAAGGAGGAGGAGGAGGAGGAGGAGGAGGAGGAGGAGGAGGAGGAGGAGGAGGAGGAGAAAGAGGACAAGAGGGATGAGGAGGAAGAGAAGGAAGAGGAGGAGGAGGAGGAATTTAAGGAAGTGTGGAGGAAGACAATCAGAAAGCCTCCTGAGTACTCCCCCCAACACATACATGTAGTATAAACACCTGGAAGCCTCAAGATGCTGGTATTTTAGCTATTCATTGAAGCCTCATATTCTAGGGGTTCTCTTTCCTTAGACTAGGTTTAAGATATTTGAAAACTAATAGAAAGGGTTCTGTGGTATAGTGATGACGCTGCTAGATCTATATGGCACAAAGATGATTTCTCACTAGGAATTAATAAACTTCTATTCTCTATCTGGGACACAGACCAGCACCTCATTTGTTTATCAACTCTAGGACAGAATGATGGGTTTATCAGAGAAAATCCTATGTTAATGTAATATCAATGGACTATATTTGCTTCATCTCATAAATTTAGTTTCATTGCAAGTAGACATGAGTTGGTGGTTCAGACGACACAGTTTTCTGTTTCTTGGGGAAAAATAACATTTGTAGCCTTCTCACTGGGCATGTAACAAAAATGAAACTTTCAGACAATTAACCGGCAGAATTGCATGTATATTTACACACAAAATGGCTTATTTTTCATTGTAATTAGCTTGCAGAGCATCACTGGGGACTCTAAATAAATGTATGGGAATGTCTACATATAAATAAACTGTTTGCACTGGAGGTAATTTGCTTCACCACTAGATACAGGCAGAGGCTAAGTGAGCCATTAATGTTGAGCATTAGTTTTGTAGACAATAGAAAGAGGTCTCCAGTCTAGCAGCTGTCCTTTGTTTTCCTGCCTTCATCCTAAAGAATTAGCCTTTCTTATGTCTTATTAGCGTTTCCCATCCCATTTCTTAACCTTGTTCTCTCATTTAATCACTGGGGAATTTTAACAGAAAGAACATAGCAAGCAAGTTAATATGTGGGTCCTACCAGAGAGCTGATTCTCCTTTGGAGTATGTTTGGCTTAAGTGTACATCTGAGGTGCTGCACCGCTGACTCCTTCTGTAAGGCCCAGCAGAGTTAGCAATATCTCCTTGATGACCATAGCTCTTCTAGCCATGTGTCCTTGTTTGCAGGTGACCTTGTGTTGACAATAAGTATCTATTCAACTAGAGAAAAACTAAAGCACTTTGAACATCAATGGACATTAAAGTAGCGCTAGACCTGAGGACAGAATGTTTCTTCATCTAATTTTTGCTTCTCTTTGCCTCATATTTATGGCACTCCTGCAATATTATTAAAGCCTGAAGAGATTTTGCACACGTACAGACAACTGTACCAGTTAATCACAGGGCTACTAAATAGATGGAGGTGACTCCAGAGCAGCCTGGGGCATTTATGAGAATTCTGATTTTCTACAGATGAACAAGAGCACATTGCTGTCTGAGTGCCTTCAGGAGGGACCAAAAGGAAATATAAGTAATATCACTGCTTCAGTGCTGGCAATATCAAACTGATTCATGGGTAGCAATCCCCTAAGTCCTTAGATGAACTCTGTGGCATACATAGTTTATTATACCTGTTTAAGAAATGGAGAAATTGGAGTAAACCTAAAAGAGGTGGAGAGTGGATTGTGAGTTCTGGAAGCAGCAGATGTGTCATGGTCAAGATGCAGGGTGTACCAACCAACACAGAGGTGAGCATACAGACATCTTTGAATGTGATCTGTAACCGATATGGAGGTCAGAACACAAACATCTTTGAACACAGTCAGTGTCTGGAGAGGCAGCTGTGGCTGAAGGCTTCTCATTCAGTTCTCACCTCTCATAATTGCACTGGGTCCTGTCTACTGAGCACAAACTAGCCATGTGTACATCATGTACATTAATCCACTTAACACCTACATATCCTCATAAGTACAATCATTCCTTCTAATTTATAGATAATTTAGATGTGGGGATGTTTAGTAATTTGTCCAACATCTAAAATAGGGTCTGACCAGCAGAAGGCTGTGGGTTACTTTGTGTTTCAAGATACTGAGAGATGCCAGCAGCTATTATAGGTAAACAAATACATTTGTTTTCTCTACAAGACCAAGGAAAGTCCTTCCAAAATAATCAGTCAGAAGGTATTGTTTTTAATTTAAAATATTCCTTATTTATGCTTCTTCCATTTCCCATTTTTCTCAGGAAACACTTGCTCAGCATAGATTCTTGGTCATGTTGTGAGTAGGCTAGTAAGGCCTAGGGGTCAGGCAAACATGTTTTAGATGGTAAATTGACATTTTTTTTCATGAAGATTCTGATGCTATGCAATCTTAGAAAAAAATACCAGGGTCCGAGAAGAACATCTTTCCTATTATCGAGTTGGGCAGAATTATTTACCTTGTAAAATTTGCTTCAAAAAATGGAATGAATTCTGCAAACCATTTAGCCCAGGATTATCACAAAGAAGAGAATAAATAAATATTTTAACCCAGCGCTCCCTGAACTTATATTCTCAGCCTTGAAGTCACTTCCTTCTTTTTGCTATGAATGTCAATCTCATTTTTCCACTGAGACTCAGAGCAAGTACTTCTTCCCTTCTCACTCTTCCTAAATGCACACTGAGTACCTGTTGTGTACTGGGTGTGTACTTCAATAGTGGCCCCAGTCTACAAGTGTGTGTGTGTGTGTGTGTGTGTGTGTGTGTGTGTGTGTGTGTGTGTGTGTGTTCTTGCTAGGTCTCAGGCTTTGAAGATCACAAAGTAGTGTAAAATTCAACCCCACATAGCTAAAACCAGGAAAAAGTTTGGTTCAATCAATTTTGAGCCAGAACAGTTGAAATTAATTAGAAAGAAGCTGCAGTACAAGCTTTATGCAACTTAAATGAAAAAGAAATCTAATTTGGGATGAAGATGGATTAAAATGGTTTATATTCTTATTTTATTCCTCATTGTTTACTAACATATTTTCATATGTTTCTTTCAAAATAATAGTTGTTTGGCACTAAATGTATTTGCAGTGCTGCTTCCTGCATACCTATCTCTTACTGAATAAGTAACTCATTCCCAAGCTACTTGCTGCCCAGGCTTTTGGTCCCATTTTTCTTAAAACAAAATACGATTTGTTATTAAATAACAGCTCTTAGTTTGCTTTCTAACACCATTACCAAAAGCAATTTAGGGAGGAAAGGGTTTATTTGGCTCATAGATTACAGTCCATCTTCAGAGGAAGCCAAGGCATGAACTCAAGGGAGGAAGCTGAAGGCTGGAACTGAAGCAGAGGCCATGGAGGACTACTGTTTTCTGGCTGGCTCCTTGTGGCTTGCTCAGCCTGCTTCCTTAGACAACCCAGGACCACCTGCCCAAAGGTGGCACTGCCCATAGTGAGCTAGGGTCACCACATCAGTCATCAGGAAAGTGCCCCGCAAACCTGCCTACAGGCCAATCTGATAGGTTGCATTTTCTCATCTTAAGCTTCATCTGCCCAAACAACCCTGGCTTGCGTCAAGTTGACAAAACCTAACCAGAACAACCTACTTTTGCATTTTCTATAGGAACAACTCAACTGCATCCTCTCCCCATTTCTGTATCCATGCGGCAAACCAAAGCCTGTACAATTGTGCTGTGACATCCAGCCAAGATGTTACTTTTTAACTCTTCAGTCAATGAAAATTCTTTTTTTTTTTTTTTGATACTTTATTTACATTTCCAATGTTTCCCCCTTTCTAGGTCTCCTCTTTGGAGACCACCTATCCCTTCCCCCTCCCTCCTCTCTATGAGGGAATTCCACCTCCCACCCCACCCCCGCCCACTCCCATATTCCCACCTTGACATTCCCCTTTTCTGGGGCCTCTCCTCCCTCTGATGGCCAACAAGGCCCTCCTCTGTCACATATGCAAAGGATAAACAGGCTGAGAAAATTCTAATTGCTCAAAGCTCAACCTAAAAACTGTCTGGACGGCGGCAGGAGACTGGGAAGCTACAGAAAAGGGTTGGTGGCGGCAGACTGGAAGGAGTGGAGGGAGAGGAAGGTCAGAATGTATTATATGAGAGAAGAATAAATAAAAATTAAAAATACAAAAAGAATTAGCCAGTCTGTAGCAGTGTAATTACAGAGATGTCTTCGCTAACACTGTCTGTGGGGATTCCCATGCAAGCTTGCCCCCCACAGACCCTGCAGTCACGTGAGGCCTGTGAATATCAAAGGCAGGGAGACTATTTCTATCTCATCTAGAAACCAGCTCAGAAGTTTGCACTTCAAGAATGCATCCCATAGGAGCATGTCGAGCACAAACTTATACCACTCAAGCCCTGCCCAATAGCATAGCTCATCTCTTGTTTGACACACAAGTGTAAAAATCATTCCATTGACTAACCAGCCAATCTAGTATGTTACATTATTTAATGATAAGCTGGGAACTATTTGGCAGATGAGTGACAGAATATTAATGCAATGGTCATTGATTTTATAATATGACACCACTGTGACTCTAGCTATGTGAATGCATGCAAATCTACCACCCTATAACATAGAAAGAAGGCACATATCTTCATGTCACAGCTGAATTAAATAGTCACCTGATTCAATGTATGCCCAATTAGCACACATTAAGAAATGATGGCTCCCTCTATATATCGCATTTTCTCAGATCTCACCAGTCTACAGTTGATCCCTTCTGCTTCTTGCTCCACACTAGTGGAGGCAGCTAGTATCCGCTGACTTCCCACAATAAAATCATTACTTCAGTATTTTCAGAGTGTATGAGAGGAGTCAGTATATGATAACAATTAATTTGCACTTACAGCAAATATCTATTTTCCTTATTACCTCCCTAATATAAAACCATACCCCGCTTTAATCCATCATCGTTCAAGAGACTGGAAACATAACATTTACTTCTTGTGAACATTAAACTTAGTGATTTAAAAGCCTCTCACAAGCTCCTCTAATATTTGATGAATAATAACAGATACCAATAAATTTTAGTTTTCATTAGAGTCTAATAAAACTTTTCTCATGGCTGCAGTAAGTTGACAGTTGGGTACAATGATTTCTGTCTCTGCATAAAATGTGAGCATTTCCATAGGAATCAAGGATTTTAGCATTGTTGTATCTTCATGTGAGGCCAAGCTGTGAATTTAAATAGTAGCATATGTCATACTTATGTGTACAGACAGTATTTCAAGTGACTAACTGTGACAATATTAGTGCTACCAATTTGAAATTTCCAACCTGCAGAGTGAGCATTTGTGACTAAGGAAAAGAAATCAACTCTGCTCCAGGAGGTAGTTAAGGCCATTGTGAGTTAAGATGGTGAACTCTGACCTTGCCTTCTAATCCCCTTGTCAGGGCACATCAGATAACAAGTGAAATTGGCTTTCTCTGCCTTGAGGAACATTGTGTTGGCAATTCTAATGGTGACATTTGAGTACCAGGGTATATACCATGGCACATGAATAACCATTGTATTGTAACCATTGTTATTGTAACCGTAACTAGGCAAATAGCTTCACAGAGCAAATAAATGCTGATATTGCCCCAATCTTCCAGACTGTTGTCATAACAACTTTCTGTTTAGTTGAGTGGCTACTGAGAAAGCCAGTGCTTACTGGTACTGTCTGAAGGTTACACAGTGGTGTGGATTTCTAGGAAGACCTGTAGAATAAACATTTTTCACAAAGTCACCAAGACACCTGAGCAGGCAAGGACTACAAGACCCACTGACGCTGGTTATTAACTCTTATTATTGAAGAAGACAAATGAACGAACATTACAGCCATAGGTGAGAATGATGGTTGACATACACTGATCTTAATTCCTATGATCTGAGGTCTATGACTATACTCACCTAGAATAGTGAACCTAAGGGCCCACTAAAGTCAAGACCTTACAAAGGAGCAAAGAGTTGTCATTTATTGTTCAATGAATCCAGCATTGCTAATATGGCTCTTAATAAGGTGCCAGCTGAGAAGATTCCACATGGCTCCATCAAAAAGCAGAGGGTTGGAGAGGTAGAAAGATCACCCCTTTCAAATCTGCTTTGACCTTGAAAATTTAGTTCCAGTTATGACCTAGCATTCTATGAAGCAGTGTTTGGTGGAGGTTATAACAAATTATCACAAAGTTGGTTGCTTGAACCACCATGAATCCACGGACTTTTAGTTCCTAAGTTCAGAAGTCGGGCATGGGTCTTCTGAGGCTACGCTTGAGGGCTTGACAGGACTATGTTGCTTCCTGGGAGCTCTAGAGATGAATCTGAATCTGACCCTCATCTTTCCAGCTGATCTGGGCTTTCTATACTCTTTGGCTGTAAGGCTATACACCTTAGCTGGCTAATCTACACACCTTGGCTTTTTCTGCTCCCTTGTTCACTACAGCCAGCAAGGATAGAGTTCTTCTCATATCATGTCATGCTGATACTCTGCTTTTACTCTTCTGTCTTCTGTTTTATTTTAAAGGTTTCTTTGCCCATTACTTGGCTATCCACACAAACCAGGACACATGCCTTATGATAGTGAGCTCTGATAACCTTGATTTTATCTGCAACCATAAAATCTCTTTAAAAGGTAATACATTCACAGATATGGGAGGTTAGGCATCTTTGGGAGGGTCATTAACCTGTCTATCACTGAGGCCAATCCAAGAGTTACTAGAAACTTCTCTCTCAGTGCTGATGAACATGATTTTAAGAAGTTGGTTGTTTAGGTATCGAGCAAAGGGCAAGATCAATAATATTAAAGACATTTCAAAAAAACTCATATGGAAATCTACTAAAAACCACTTCAAGCTGTCAGTGTAGCAAAATGGTAGTTGTATGCTTTATAGTCTGAAATCATATGAAACAAACTCAAGACAAACACACACAGTAAATCTTAGCTTTTCATAAGTCGTAGGTTTCTTTCAGCTGATGGACTGTTCAGAAACCATTAATTAACTTCTAACTCTGGACTTTCCACTTAAATGAGATGTTGATGTTATTATCTAGTAGATGTATTGGCCTTATAAACCAGGAGCCCAATAAGAAAGCATGAAAGAAGGACATCTAGCATACAAAGTTAAGAAAAACTAAGACATAGAACTATGTCTTATAATATTTTATGTAATAACCCTTTAAACCACATGTACAGAGAATTCAGTAAGTATAGGAGGCTGTGTAAAAGCACACATACCAAGTAGATATCAGTGATTGAAGGAGTTGGTTCAGCTACGGAGCTATTTGACTTTTCCTTTTATTACTATGATAGGAATAAATACATTTGTGGAATACTGGCTCCCAGAAACTACCACCAGGACAACTGCAGACAGCATGATTTACTTAGCAAATATATAATGCTTTTGGAAGGAAACAGCCTATGAAACAACATGTGAATATATATAGTGTTAATTGCATATTAATTCTTTTAGTTATGAGACAGAGCCTCAGTACACAGACTAAGCTAGTCATCAACTAGGATCTGTTCTGCCTCAGCTCTCCAAGGACTGGGGTTTTTATCATGCCTTATTTTTTATCATTCTGATGTCTTAAAAAAAGAAGTCTCTTATTTCCAAATTCCAAAATCTAGTATACAATAGGATATCTTGTTATTCCTGAGAGACATGAACAAACATAAGTAAGAATCCACAAGGTCAAACACATCTCCACTTATATACTAGATAGGAAAACAGTTCTCCATTCCCCCTGGGTGCCTACACAAGAAACTATAGAAAGAACTCAGAAAGGACACAGCTGCTAACAGCTGCTAGCTTTGCTCTTCATCTCCTTAATAGAACTTCCCTAACTGCTTCTGAGTCTGGAGGTTTCTATGTGTCTGGTGTAGCAGAGAAGCCAGACATCAATTCAAATGGCTGTCTTCACTGTACAAGACTGGGGCTGCCAAAAAGTAACCTCAAGTGATAACAGTCCTTTAAGAAATTAAATGACAAAATAAAACCAAAAGAATCGTGCTGATCCTCATCAGCCAACAATATCTCCCTTGTCTATACTACTTATTATCCATCTGAAAACAAACAGCCCCTTCCATCCTGACCACAGGCATTCATTAATAACCAGAGTGATAACATAATCGTCTTTACTCTGCTATATCAACCCGGGCCGGTTTCCCTGAAGCAAGTTGCTAAGTAAGAAACAGTTCTTGGATACACTTTCCTTTTTAGAAGATTTACTTCCATTCAGTTGTGTAAATAGTTCTGAATTCTGTGTGTTCAGCACAGTTCTGGGAAGGATAAAAGAAACAAATGTTGTAGACATAATTCTTGTCTACTGAGAGCTTGCAATGTCATTGGTAAGAGGAGACATGAACATGGCATCTTTATCTCTGTGCAACAAAGGACATGGTGTCATCAGCCTTTGCAGATTTCCTCACATTTCTTATAAACAAGGCATCTGGGCTGAAAGCACAGTTATAAAACTCTTGATCCTACATAGAATTGTATCCATACCCCAGCCCTGCCTGCCCGAGTCCAAACTGGGAAAGCACACGTCTAAACGATGAAAACACTGTATAGTCTTTGTCATTTGTGGACCCTAGCCCTGTATCTTTAGATGGGCATATATAATCTAAAGGAACTACAGAAGCCAGGAAGGTAAAATGGACTGGAATGGGTTGGGGGAAAACTACAGAAGGGGCTGATAGGGCACAGGTGTTATGAGGATAGAAAAGGGAAAATCAGCCAAGATTTACCTGGGGAGGGGGAGGGAGATTAACACAGAAGAGTGAGGAAGGAACGATAAGAAAAATTAAGGATGTTTGACAGAGCCATATGGAACATATTATGATACGTTTACTTAAAAACGCATATAGTATATGTAAGTGTATATGTCCACATACATATGGTATAAATTACATAAATAAATAAATAAATAAACAAACAAACAAGTAAATAAGTCACATACATACAAACACACATGTGCCACATGGAGTAATAATGTGCAAAACCACAGACTAACAAATACCCCTGTGCCAGGCATGGGAAACCTCCCTTTGAGTCATTGGTCAGAAGGTTTAAGAACTCCAAAACCAACATAGAACATTGCCATTGCCCCTGTTTTTTTTCTGCAAGGACTTGACAGCATGGACCTATTGCTGAAGACACATACACTTCAAACACAGAATTTAGCAGAATCAAGCTGGAAATGACCTGTCAGCCCCATCTTCAGGACTGGCTCTCATACTATCTGAAGGTGCTACACACACTGCCAAGAGAGAAAAGCAGTCATTATTTCTCTCCAGCTGTATAGCGACAAACCACAACAATGTCCAGATTAGGAAGACATATCTAATGGTGTTTTAATGTCACTTTTATTTGGGGAGTAACCAATAGATGTCTGTTTGGACTTACGTTCTGCTCAATAGGAGGAAATCCATGCCTGGTACTGCAAACCTACAACTGACCCATGGCTAAAGGGGTTCCAAGCCTTAGAGGAGAGGTCACAAGCTTTACAGAAAAACCCACCACTTGCCATTTTCCTAAATCGATATGACTTAGAACTGTATTATAAGTACACATGTTTCTACACACATACAAGAATAGCTCTCACAACCTTGTCAAAGCCACATCTTTTGGCAATTACTTGGAAAGCTATTACATAAGACCATGACTAGTCAAAATGCAGAGAATAGGTGACTATGGTATTCCCCATCCCCAATGACACATCTATGAGGCAACCATACATCTAAGGCTAAGAGATAATCACAGAAGAAGGGGCAGGAAGATTGTAAGAACTTGAGTATTACCAGGATGCCTGCTTCTAGAAGATTCTTCTAGACATGACAGAAAAGTTGAAACTACCAAATCTCAACAACGTAGTTGCATAAGCAAGAACTACAAAACTACAATCAATTGACATGCCAATATAGATGGGTGAGATTTTACAAGTCTCAACCCCTACCTACCTAGATCAAGAGCTAAAGGCCATTAGTGGCTGCTGAGAGAGGGAGAATCAATTTTCTTCAGTGATGAAACTCCTGATAGGCTATCAAATCTAAAATGGCCAGTCCTAATCAGTAGGAGTGTGTGTGTGTGTGTGTGTATGTAACATAACATATAACAATAATAATTAAAGAAGAAAAGAAGTAATATATTTAAGCAGAGTTGGGGAGTATACAAGAGAACTTAGAGAGGGAAAATGTAGCAGTGGAAATAATGTAAATTTAATATTCATGTATGAAATCATCCCAAATTAAAAATTATTAACCAAAAAAAGAAAAAAAAATGGTTTGGGCCTGAGAAGATAATACAGTCAATAAAGTGCTTGCCACAGAAGACATCAGTTTGGTCTCAGAATGGATTGTTTTTTTTTTAAAAAAAAAAAGCCAGTTATAGTGATGTGTACTTATAAAGCTAGATAGCACTGGTGAGGCAGATCCAGGTAATCCTGGGGGATGGCTGGCTGACCAGTCAAATCTACAAGGCACTGAGAGAACCTGACTTTTAAAAAAAAGCAAGGGTGAGGGTCGTGACTTAGAAATGACAGCTGAAACTGCCCTCTGGTGTCCACCTACATGAAACACACACACACACACACATACACACATGCACACACAAACATTCACACACACTCATACATCTGTACCCATGCACTCATATACAGCTACAAGCATTAAATGATACTACAGATTAGTGCAATCAGCATAGAACCAACACACATAGAAATATGTATGGTTTCATATTTACTTTTATAAATTGTATTAGTATTGGAATTGGCTGAAACAAGGTGTTTAAGAAGCTCAGCTCGGTGTCGGGTGCACTGTTTAATGCTCACTGGCAGCAGCTCTCAATTCTAAAATGATCTAGCTCTTTGCCTGCTTTTCGGCAGTAGAGGCCGTTGAATATATGTTTCCCTCCTGTTACCGCCAGAACCCAGCGCACATTGTGACGGATGCAGAGCCTGAAGCTCATCTGGGTATGCTCACAGTCGCCTTTATGGGCAAGTTTTAATTCTATAGATGGGAAGTTAAGGCTCAGAAACACTGCTGTGCCTGGGGTGAGAGCAAGTCCTGAAAACGTAAGCATCTCCAGGCAAGTGTTCCTCCATTCAACAGCTTGAGTTCCTACTTTGGAATGTCTGCCCCATGCTTCTGGCCTCCATCTTTCCCAAGGAGTGGATTCAAAATGGAGTTCTCCCACAGAATTTTCAGTGCTGTCTAATCAAATAAGCACAGCCATTGCCATGTGTGGCTCTCGCTATTAGCACTCGAAATGTGAGGAGCATAATTCAAGAGCTGGACTTTAATTTTCTTCTATTTCAAGTAACTGTAAGTGGCCACATGTAGCTTGTGGCTAACAGTGTGGATAGAAGCCCCCTGGCGTTCCTCAGGCGCAATCATCTTAGCTTTGCTCTACGCTGCAAGGGATGGGATGCTCACCCTGCAACAATGGGTCCATTTCCCTGCTTTCTGTCTCCAACTAAAGGAAAATTCTTCACAGTATTGAGCCAACATCTTTTCCTAGCCTCTACTTACTTGGTCTGAAATTTTTCCCCGGAGCTATCTAAAGCATGTTTAATCGGTTTCACAAAGCAGTATGTATTAATGGCGATGTATGTCATATATAATGTATGTGTAAATGTTGTCCATTACAAAGCACTCTGGGTTCTGGGATTTCATGAGACTACAGTGGGCATTCAGCACACAGGGGTGATGACGGTATCAAGGTGGTGAAAAAACTCACCATTGAATGCTAGCTGGCACTCACTATGTGTGAAGCCTTCCTTGATTCCTTCCAATAGCTCTTCTCATCTACTCACCATAATGGCTGCATGGGTCCAGTGTCACTGACCAGCCCAATGCTATGAAAAGGATGCTAAGGTAAGTATGCACACATCTTCCTATGCACTGAAATTGATGAAGCTCAAGTTTGACACTACTGAGTTTGAATTCAAAGCTCGTGCACTTAACCACGCTACAGATACAGACCAGCGCTGTAATGGCGGAGACCTTGGGGCCTAGCATTCCTACCCTCAGGAAGCAGAAGGGCAGAGAACATTATAGCTCTGCCTCCAAGACCCTCATCATTCCCACAGAACCCTGGTCTGGTGGTGAAAAGCCAGTTTTCAAATGTCCAGAAGTACCCAGAACTGGGAAAGATGTTCTTGGCACAGATTTCAAACTGAAATGAAACTTATGGAAGCTAGGAAGCTCTCAGAAATGAGTATGGTGGATTATTTATTTAAATGAGTGCATGTATATACGTTTGTGCATGTAGATGTAAATGTGAAAACGCATGCTCTAAAGTAGGTCTTTCTGATTACATAGCAAGCAGTTTACCAAGTGAGACATCTCCCCAGCCCTTAAAGGAATCTTTACTTCTTCCATTTTCTTCTTTCCTATTTGCCTCTTTGACAGACTGCCTTTGAGCACAGTAACTGTCCCATTGCCCTTTGCCTGTGTCATAATAGGAGGTGGACAGGAGGATAATGACTATCAATGTGTCCCATTGTCTGGGAGACAATAGAGAGTAGAGGAGATTCTTGCAAAGTGAAGTGTCCATACCGCATGTAAAGGTTCAATAGTGAGTCGTTATATAGGAAAATAGGATTCTTGCCATGTAATTACCCAAGTCTCCAAGAGAAGTGTGGAATTGATGCATTTTATGTGAAATGTTCTACTTTTGAAATACTGACAACTAATTTGATAAAAAAAAAAAAAAAGCATGACCCTGTACTAAAGCATTATAGTATATACAATTGAGTCTTAGAATGAGAAAAGGAAACTTCAGTTTTTCTTTTAAAAAAAGTTAAAGATGAGGCAGGCTCTGGGTGAAGCCTCAGATGAGTCCCATGTAGTTCACAGTCTGTGGCATGTACACTTTGATCAAGACAAGGTGCCATATCTAATGGTAAGAAAGTTGAAGCCGAGAAATCACGGATACATTGAAGATATAAATCAGTTGCATAATTTGCTCTAAACCCTCATTTGTTATTGTACTGGCAGGGCTGATTGTTCCTGGAGTGGTAATACGCCTTTCTCTGTTCCATCCACACTAGAATAAAGCAAGCCTCAGTAATTTCGGGGGTGAAGTTCATTACTGGCATAGAACATGATTGTTGTTCATGGAGACCCTCCTGCTTCTACCCTCCAGTGTCCTTCCTCCCCCCTCTCTGCCTCACACTTGGTATTTCTCTTTACATCTCAGAATATCAAGAGTTTCCTCCCGTGATTCCCTTCCTACTTTGTGGCATGGGAAGCCAGACTATGCATTGAGTATTGGCTATGAATATAAAACAATGCACTCAGCCACAAGCAGACTCAGAACCACCTGCTCTGGTCAGCAGCAGCAGCTTTTCAAACTAACAAGTAAGAATCGTTGCTAAAGTGTTCAGGCCACAGAAGTCACGCACCTGCTCACAGCTGCACACACAAGATAACCCCTCTAAATGACTAGCAGGACTTACCTGTCTTAATGTAAGAAACAGACAAGAAGTCTATTTTTACAATCTAACTCCCAAGGACAGTGAGGACCAAAGAACGAAGAGCACTAGACAAGATATAAACATCTAACGCCAATGACTCTGCTTTGTCATCCATGTGGTGGGTAAACTGAGGCAGGCAGCTCTTGGGGGCCTCAGTGCTTAAAGCTGCTGACCGGAGTAGATCTAGATACTTACAGGGCCTACTACCAAAGGCTGCCAGCAACTAGAGAAGTTACTCAGCAGACTTTTTTTTTTTTTTGAGGGAACAAAGCTTAATTTACTGGGGCTGATACTCTCTACAGCCAGCAGAAAACCTATGAACTCTTTGACCTCCCTGAGGCCAGCAAGAAAGAGAAGGAAAGAGAGAAAATTCACACATACACACAAACACACACACACACACACACACACACACACACCCACACACACACCGGATGAAACAAAAGTCGGAGTCCGATAACTTCATACACACATGCCTACATACATACACACATATATACATTTATATAGAGCTACAGACATATATATATTCACTCATAGAATGGTTAGAGCAAAGCTCCAACAAGCAGGCTCTAAGTATTCCACATATACACGCATAAATACCCATGACGGGTGGGTGGAAGGAACGGTGTTCCAACCCCTCTTCGCACAAACTTTATACATACACACATATTCGACGGATGGGAGAGACAGTGTTCCAGCCATGCCACGCCACGCCACGCCACGCCACGCCACGCCACGCCACGCCACGCCACGCCACGCCACGCCACGCCACGCCACGCCACGCCACGCCACGCCACGCCATACCCATAGCCCACTTTATTCTTTCTTCAATAGCTTATATATCCCAGCAAAATCTTTCAAGAAGTATACAATTACAATATGATTACATTTTAGTTTTCTTCTAGTAGATAATTATGAAAAACCCAATGTGCTTTTTAATATCATTACAAGATATAACATTATGTAGTACAGGTAAAGAAAACAAATTATTCCCCAAAACTCATGTAGATTCATAAACAAGCAACTTGTTATAGATTAATAAAGTGTAAGTAAGCAAGGTAGTTTTCTCCTACTGGCAGGAAGCAATTTGCTGTTACAAAGAAAAAAGTAATTATTTTATTATATATCTTTAAAAGTAATCTTGTACCAGTAGTAAAAACATCTCAACCTAGCTTCACTAACAATTTTATTTTTCTAAATGTTTTCTAAGTGTGGTAGACGTTGATAATCTACATCTCTTAAGTTCTTCTCTAGGGTGGTAATAGAATCATTAATCTGTTCCAAGAGCAATGCCTGAAAGAGATCTAGCATTAGTACTGTGAAGGCCAGAGGTGCTGTCCAGTGAGGGACTGGCAGCCCCTTAGAGGTTTCATATAATTCTTAGGTTAAGAGGGATGTGAGGGCAGCAAGCAGAGCAGAACTCCATAACAGCATGACGTCCTCAGGACACATAGTCTTCAGGGTCATGCCACACTGAGGCCCACCCATGGCTGTGGTAACCCATGGGCTGCATTCCATGAATTCTAAAGCCATCTGTTGTTCCTCCTACATGGTCCTCAGCAATCTAATTTATCCTAAGATGCAAAGAAGTCTAATATCTGGGCAAGCTTCATATGACAAGAGAGATACCAGAGTGAAAAGCCAGAGTCTATGGAGGAGCAAAATAGTGCCTGGGAAAAAGGAAGATGTGTGTGGAGTGCCCCTTCTCCCCTAGTGGGAACAGGTTAAGGGCAAACTGGTGAGTAACCCCTTCTGTGGAAAGGCACAGTTTGAGGAAGTCCAAGGAGCATTTTTCAAGCTAGATGCTTTGCTACTGGGAAAGAAGGAGGAATGGAAATCTTCAGGGTGCTACGTGCACTCTGAAAGTTGTCCTAATAAGGTAGTAAGAGGGTCTGGGAAGATGACTCAGCAAAGTGCTCGGCTTGTAAGCCTGAGGACTCAAGTTCTATCCCCAGGACCCACATGAAAAGCCAGGCATGGGATCCAGTACTTGTGATCCTGCCACTGGGGAGGCAGAGCCAGAAAGACCCCTGCTGTAGCCAGACTAGCCTATTTGGAGAGCCAGGTCAGTGAGACCCTGTAACAGATAACAAGGTAAACTTCCGGTCCCCACACGCATACATGGACCTGTACACACATGGCCACCAAGTGCACCCACATGAACATACACATGGTCTTTTCCTTTGGAATGTCATTTCTCTAAACATTTATAGCATATCACTGAGAAAACTATACAAGCTGGAACTCAAAGGCATCTCTCAGAAGCCTATATTTTCTCTGAGTACCTTCTACATATTCATGTTACACAAATGCCAACAGTCTCTGTCTTTTTCTTATGAATCTGTCTTTTGTAATGGAGTCCATTCCAATCTCAAACCCGGGTTTGCAGGAAAGGCTTTATAATAGATGGAATCAATTTGATGGAGTCAGCATCACGTTGGTGTGGATTTTCCCATGTTTAGTTGATCACAGTAATCATCCTGGTGCTCCCTTTGGCAGCACAGATATGAAAATTAGAACGATACAGAGAAGATGAGCCTGGCCACTGTGTAAGGATGACATAATAATCATCCCGATTATCCTTCCCCCTGAACAAGTTAGGTCTGGGGCAGAGATGCTGACCCCTCTAGTAGGAACCCAGCTGGTTCTTGTAATCAGTCATTTTGGGTCCCCTTGCTTCTTGAGCTGATGTTTTGATGTTGGTTGCTCCCCAGATCTGCCCCCTCCCCCACCGCCCAAGACCTGGTTTCCACCATAGATTTGGATTTCATTGTTTTGGATATGAACTGAACCCCAGGAATTTAAAGAGCTCTTTGGAGAGTGTCTGTGCACGGCCAGGTTGAGAAGCTATGCCCTCCTGAAATGACTCTCAAACAGCGAGCAGCAAGCAGTGAGCCGTGAGCAGAGAGCAGAAAACAGCAGTTTTCTCCCACTCCACTAAGAACACAGGCAACAGACAGGGAATTGTTCATAGAATTTCCAAGACAGTGTTCCAGGTACAAGTAGCATTGGTGGTTTTTAAGATGGAAAGATCTTAAGGGGGGGACAGAGTAATAGAGTACCCAATAGGAAAGAAGGGCAGATATGGGGGGAGGGAACCATCAAGTTGGGTGTGGGAGTGCAGTGGGGGAAGGAGAATGAACAAGAAAAATGACATGTATGTTTCAAATATGATAATGAAACCCATGACCCACTATGCTAATGTAAGAACAGTGAAGGGAAAGGAAGGAAAGATGGAAGGAAGGAAGGAAGAAGGAAGGAAGGAAGGAAGGAAGGAAGGAAGGAAGGAAGGAAGGAAGGACAGATGGAGGGAGGGAGGGAAGGAGGGAGGAAGGGACAGAAGAAGGGAAGGAAGGACTGCCTTCATTGCTAGTAAGTCAAGCAGACAGGGTTGGGAGTTTGGAGGGCTACTGGGGGATAGTGGCAAACTGTTCCGCTTTTAGTTTTGTATGCTGAGACCAGAGTAAGAGGAAAGTCTAAGGCTGTACCGTTCTTATAAGACAGAGCTGAAGCTCACTGCCACAGACGGGCAGACTCCAATCCCGGCTAACTTCATCGTGAATAGATATTCTTGAATTTAATTGACTCTGTCCTGAAGATGTATCCTTACGCTTTTCTGTTTAGAAGGAATTTAAAGTATGTCTCCTGAATGAAAAATGGAATATTGCACTTGCTTCATATGGGCAGTTCTGCAAATATTATGAGTAGGAAATATTCTGGAATCTTTTTAAAATTCCAGGTCCTAGAGGACTGACTCAGCAAATCTGTGTGTTGGACAGGATTAGAGTTGATAATCCCAGTTCTAATCTGGTCATAAGATAAAGACTTTCCTGATCACCCTCAAAATTCCAGGGATTAAACTGAGAAGGACCTGAGCTGTTATTTGACCCCTGTCACTGGTATAAAGTATGTACGTATGTATGTATGTATGTATGTATGTTTGTATGTATGTATATCTTTGTAATGCACGTATATATGAGCTTAAGTTAGCATACAAAGCAATGAGTTTTATTATGGGATTTTTATACATTCACATCTTTGATTTTGTTCTCATTCTTCCTCCTGTACTGACCTTCCTGTCCTCCTGAAGTCAGAGTCATAGAGACAACCCTTCAGAGGGCAGGTAAACATTATTAATAAGTCAAGCAGACTGGGTTGGGAGTTTGAAGGTGCTCCTGAGGGACAATAGCAAACTGTTCAGCTCATGAACAAGGACTGTGGAGAATTGTGTCAGGGCTATTACTATGATATAGAACTATGAACCCAAAGGTGCTAATCCTCACCTCTTCCTGTCCCATGCCTCATTCACAGAAGGAAAAATAATGGTCTGCATCAGGTTTCTCCAGTCTATGCCTTGAGGGCCTAATTCACCCAGTCACCTGTGTTTCCAAATAAAGTTTTATTGAAACACTTGCAACACTTTATTAACACATTTCCAATGACCTTTGCCACCTTACATTGACACAGTCAAGTATCAGTGCCAGGCTTATGGTCCTTTAATTCTAAACTATTTATTATGTGGGCCTTTACAAGTAAAATTACTGGTCTGATGAAGGTATTTTTGTATAAAATTTTAAAATTTAAAATATTCATAAATTCAAAAGACCACATGTCCAAGTGAAACATATATGCTAAAAACCTAGCAGTTGCCTCATATATATGGACAAGACACAACTCTACAGGGTAAAGTATACACATGCCATTCATTTCAGCTATACCTTTTCATTGAAGAAAATGTCCCAAAGAATAAACACTTGATTACTAAGCTATCTGGTAAAAACACTTTCAATAATTACAAATAATTTTTCTTGCAGAAATAAAAGAGGAAAATGGAACAGATGACTCTGGATTAAGACAGTAAACAGGGATTTAAATTTTTCAAACAGAAAAGAAAACTTCAAAGAGATTCAGTCTAGATAAAAGAGCCTGTAGGAGGATCCTCCTCAATTTTTGTGATTCTCTTGGAAAAACAGAAAAATTGCCCCAAAACATACAGAATAATTCAGAAGGAGTTTTCAGAAAGAAAAAAATAGCAGGTCCCTACAGAAGATAAGTACAGGAAGCAGATTGCCATCAGCCTTTTAATAAGTGTTGACATAAGAAATCTGGTTTGTCTTAGAATCAAAGCCTTCAGAACACGTATCCACCGCATTTTAAAATCAGCCAAAGCCCTCCGAGTTGCTTTTGCCCCAACTGTTAATTTTAGGAGCCCTTGATCTTTCCTTTGCAGCCTTCCAACCACACTGGTTCTCATGAAAGAATGTGATCCCCGTGGCTGTAGAGGGATTGTAGTAATTCATTCTCACAGTTCGTGTTGAGTTTTAAAAATTGCTTTCAGAGGTGTGAGGGAATAGAGGAGAAAAGGAGGAAAACAAGGCTTATAAAGAAGTCTGTGTTGAAATATTTCAGAAGTGCAGCAAGGCAGAATCTGCTCAGAATTCATTGCCTCTTCCAGGAGTCTTACCTAGACCAGTGTGCAAAGGAGTAAAATTAGGAGAATGGATCTTACGTGATTCACAAATAATATTTCTGATTTTTGTCTCTTTAAAAGTGTGTGTGTATGTGTGTGTGTACATATCTGTGCATTATACATGCATCTGTATGTGTATAAAGACAGGAGATTAACTTTGAATGTCAGGATGCTGTTCACATTTTTTGTTTTGTTTTGCTTTATTTTGTTTTGTTTTGTTGTTGTTTGCTTGTTTGTTTTGGGGATTTGGTTTTTGAGAGAGGGTTGCTTCTGAGATTGGGACTCACCATGTAGGTAGGCTAGACTAGCTGATCAGTGAGGTCTCTGCCTCAGCACGGGATTACAAGTGCATGCTACTGTCACTTTGTCTGACTTTTACATAAAGTGGGTTCCAGAATTAAATCCCAGGTCCTCGTGTATCTGGGGCAAGCTCTTTACTGATGGAATCTTCTCTCCAATTCCTTTCTCTAAAGCTCTAGTTCAGTTTTTAGGAATAATATGGAATATATTGAGCTATTTACATGTCCAAACCTACTTAACAATAGAATGCAATTCAATGTCCAATAACTCCATGCACTCCCTCTTACAACCTATGAAGCACCCTTCAGAGGCAGAATGATAACTATAAGTAAAAGTAACAGACGTCATCATGCACTTCCTGTGTCCAAAGCGTTGAATGAACATATTACAGACATTACTTCCTTTAGTTCTTACAGGGTTATAAGATCTTAAAAGCCAATGGCCAAGTATCTGGTTCTATAGAACACACCTAACAGGGGGTTGAAGCTGGAAGCCAAAGCCTGTGCTCTTTAGAACATTTACTCTCTAGTGACCTCGTGAAGAGAGGTTTCTTTACAGAGTGTGAAATGTGGAAATGTTCCCTGTAATCCCTTCCTGAGATCACTTAGCAAATGGTAGCACCAGAAGTACTAGTGCCAAAACTTTAGGTTTGGGTATTCATCAGATAATGCCTCCCCATAGGGAATTATTTTAATACATTGAGATATAGGGAGAGAGTCCTCCAAGAGCAAAGCTTCCAGTTGGGGTTACTATGGATGAGTTGCAAAGAAGGATAAAAATGGAGAGGGGGACTCTGATTTTCTGTTGATAGAATGTTGAATATGATTAAAAAGTATTCTGACATCTCAACTGGTAAAAATATGTAAAGGTCATAGAGATTCTGGAGGACTCAGAGAGCCTTCCAAATGGTCCAAATCAGTTCCCATGAGCCAAATGTATTGTTATTGTAAATTTTCCTGGAGCAGTCATATATGTCATATATGTCCCTCATGTGTCATCTACTGAGTTCTGTATGATCTGGACACCAGTCTATGATAGCCATACTTTCAGTTTTGAACAAATAAGTTTATAGAGCATAGAGTAAGGCAAAAGTAGCTGATGGAAGCAGTAGACAGAGAGCAAGATGTCATCCAATTGGAGATTAAAAATCTTCCACCAGAAACCAACAGGAAACCCCTTTGAGACAATCAACTGGAGTTTCTGATCAAGAGAGACCTCTTAGTGAAATAGTCACTAGCAGCAGGTAGCTCTCATCAGATTGGCTGATCAGAACTCTATCAGAAGCCATCCAGACAAGGTGAAGCAGGTAGGGGGAGTTCCCAATGTGCTTTCTCTAGATGGCTAAGCTTTCCACGGTCCCACTTCCAGCTACCCTTTCCCACTACGGAACTTTTATGCCATGGGATAAGCTATAGTAATGTCTGTTGCAAATGGCTAATCTTCTAGCTGTTCTTAAGAACACAACATTGTTATTCTTGGACTGTTTCACCATTTTCATTCTCCCTGTTACAAAGTTAAGGTGTCAGTTCATCTCTAGAAAAGGGTCATGGTAGATACATTGAGACAAACATGTTTGGGTCTGAGATGCAAGATGGGGGAAATCCTATAACTTCTCAGTGAGCTCCAAGAGTACATGACTATTAATATAATGTATATTTCATGTGGCTCCCTGCATGATGGTACAGTATCAAGGACTGCATAATTGTAAGAGGTCTGCAAAACCTAAAATTCTATCTGATCTATTACAACACAAAGCAGCTTGTCCCTGCCCTAGAGAAACTCTGACTGTGTCAGAGAGGAAATGCTTATGTCTGCATACAAGCTATGTCCTGCTGTAGAAAATTAGTTTTCCTGAAGCAAGAATTTTAAAAAATGTTTGAGCTCCAGAGATCATGCATTCTCAGTATGTCTGGTCTAGAGTAAGAGAGCAAGAGAAAGAGAAAAAACACTAGTGTGGAATTGTTGAAGGCATTGTTGCCAAGTGGAGTATCCAATAACTAATAATTAGAAAGCAATATCTCTCATAATGATTTAACAGTGGAGATCAAATGTTCTGCGAATGTGTGATACCAAGAACATTCCAGAGAGAAGTGACTGGTGCACATTAGCAATGGTGGCTAAAGAACTGGAGACATGGGTTAAGAGCTCTTGTAATCTAGTAAAGAGAATAGACCAGGGCTGATATCCATCCAGAGGAGAGGGCTGGAGAGGAATTTTGCAAATTGCATCATGCACACTGTATCTCTTGGTACTCAGTCCACTAGCCCTTTACTTTAACTGGTTTTATATTTTTATCCCACCGCCATACATTTTTGCCATTCACGATAGGGGAAAATAAAGAGTACTACGTATAACTCGTAAGTTAAGGCTATGGAGCAATTCTATTAAGAAAATTGTAAGTTTATGTAAACTATACTGTATAAGTGTGGGAGGCTGGTTTTGGCATTTAACTGAGTTAATATAAACTAAACTCTGTTTGATGATGGCCAAACAAGGTAAAAATTGAGAAATGTTAGCCAGCATTGTCAGCCACAATTTTGCTGTCTTCGTAAAGATTAAGGCCCCTTGCAAATACTGTTGCTTGGAGACATTTGAGCAGGTAGTTCAATTTGTGACTACAGTGATCAAGCTTTTGGGTCTGAGTCAAGTATTTTGGTGCAATTCTATAATCCTAAAACTTTAGAGGTAGAAGATCATAGGAAAGTCTCAAGTTCAAAGCCAGCCTGAGCTATGTAAGAAGACCTTGGTTAAAACATATTTGGTGTTTCAGAAAGGAAAACACCAGGTAGTCAACATTCTCTAATGAAGTATTGCACACAAAGCTTCGATCTAGCTGGATGGACTATGTATTCTTCTTATATTTTTCAGGAGCTTTGATTCTGAGTTAGCCAAGTCCAATCCCTGTAGATCTAGTGAGGTCCAAGGTAATTGGCTACAAAGAATAACAGCTGAACATTCAGAGTTTCTCTTGTACTGCCAGGTTTATAACCCAGCAAGCTGCTGACTCTAGCCAATCTTTCTTCTTCTTGTCCCCAGGAAAGAGATAGATATTTTAACATCAGTACCTTCAACCCATCCACCCTTTTGTACTATTCTCTCAGAAATGCTATTATAGAAATTTACAACAAGATGTATCTGATTTTTGCAGAATCAAATTCTAATGCTACAGTGTACAAACACCATTTTTGGAGAAGACCTGAGTTATACCTCAATCTCTGAAAGTATTTTCCAGGCAAGAACAAAAGCATGGATGAGATATTATCTCTCCACCCTAAGGAAATGCTGGCCCTGGTCTTCCTTTGTTGAGCAGAAATGTCATTCTGCTGTTCTTATCAGTGGATTGCTTATTTCTCACATTTTTGCTTGACTCTTTATACCCCGAGTGCTTTTAATCCCTTTTCTATTTTCCACCACTCAGAGGATTTTCCTGTGCAAAAGAGCAACTCTATTCTGTATTCACTGGTTATCATGAGAAGCTGCATCGTCCTGTAGAAGGAAGGGCAGCCACAGTGATAGCTACAAGTTAGCAGAAGACTCAGAACAGGGGCTGGCAGGTCTTTGATGAACTTTCATCTTCCGGACCTCTTTGCTTAGACCAGATACTGTATCTGTCTCAGATTGCTCACTCTTTTCCAACACACCTTGACTTCTGCCTTGATACCATCTGCCTTGATGCTAATTCTGTGGGAATTTCAACAGGGAGCATGCAAGGTGTCTCTAGAGGTTGTCAGTTGGTCTGGTCCAAAGCAGCAGTGTCTTCTTCTCCCTGGATGCTGACTGTCAGCAAAGGCTGATATTATACAGGCTACATATGCCACCAACCTCCATTAGTCAGCAGGAACTAGAGTTTCCTTTTTCATGTTGAAGACTGTAAAGGAAGCTGGAGCAGCTTGTCAATCATGCAGTTGGTGACAGAGAGCACAAGTCCTGTGCTGAAGAGCCTCTGTGAATTTCACGTCCCTCTTTCTCACTTTACATGTCTTTGATATAGAGATAACAAAAGAACCCACTTCCAACATATTAATAAATCAAATAAAAATAATGACACTAACAGTGGTCACAGCACCTGGGAGCTAAAGACCCTACACACAGCTGCCATCTCTCTGTCTTGATGCTGTGTGACAAGTCCCAGACCTAGCTCAGGTCTGATTAGAACTTCAGTTCCTTGCTATTCCATTTGATCTAGCCAGTTTGGTGGGATGAGAAGAATTAATTGATGCTGAAGAGTCAGTGTGGATTTACATGCACCCTTGTTCTCTGCAGTGCCTTGAGGCAGCTACTGCACAAAAGCCACCATGGAGTAGAAAGACTTTATGAGAAAGATTTGCTTCTGGAGTTAACTTCTACAAATCTATAAGTTAAATCAGAGGTCTTCAAACCTTCTAAAGCCAAGAGGCCCCTTTGTGGCATAGTAGACTCTGGCCACATGAAACTTTCTATTTAGTTAGCACATGCTTCCAACACCTCCATAGATATGTATGTCCTAATAATGTAGAAGCCACCAAAATTACCGAATATAACAAAAAAGTCATATCACAAAACAAAAAACAAAAAAGTATACCACACTTTATACGATATTAGTTATTATAAAAATAAAATGTTATAGTTATACAACTTCTAAAAGATAAGACAGCAATCCTGACATGGTTCGCTTTTTAAATATTTTATTGTATTTGTTTATGTATTTATATATGTATGCCACAGTGCGGATGTGGAAGTCTGACAGTAATAGTTGGAGCCAGCTCTGCCTTCTCATCGTTGGCCCCATGGAATGAACTCAGGTTATTAGGTTTGGTGGCAAGCTCCCTGGCCCTTTGAGCTATCTCACTACTCCTGACTTTAAAAAAAAAAAAAAATACCATAATTACTGAAAACCCCATTCTATAAGCGTATAAGATAATAAAAAATACATAGCAAAAAGTACAAATGATAATGCACTTGGAAAACAACATAGCAGCTCACTGTCCAAAGTTTATTTAGGGGCAAGACATTGATTGTCCCAGTCATTTTAAAGTCAGCTGAATGAACCCAGGTTCTCAAATTGTACAGCAGTGCCTAGACACAGTATGAGAACCATGGACTGAAATCAGGCTGCCTTCTTATCTCTTCCTGGCAGGTCTAGCAGGCCAATATTGTATTTAGCACTTATGATGATGAGAGCTGAGATGAAATTGCTATGCACAGAGGACAACCTCTTTGAACCTTTACTGAGCATAAGAATAGCATCTGACTGTGCTCAAGAATAACATGGCTTTTGAAAAGGATAAACAAGTGTTCCTGTATCCCAGCAATTATGATACTGGAGAGTGAGGAAGTACCTGTAGAGTCTGTGTTTTTCCTTTTAACAAGAGTTCTGTATGTAGGTGGTCTGAAGGCTACATTTAGAGAAAGACTGCTTAGAATATAACATTTATTTGCTTGGCATACATTAAAACACCAGCAATTTAGGAAAGAGAGTTAACCTGTGGCATTTTGTTCTGAATGGATAATAAGAAACGTTGAAAGGACCCCAGTGGCTGGCTCAGTAAGGTTCTCTTATTGGATTCCCTAGATAATCAATCTATAGATTCTGACCCTCCCCCATGAAGGCTACCAAAAAGCTCTCTGTTAAAGCAACTAACCTATAGGAAATTTGATCTTTTAGACAGAAAAAGAAACCTCTGAAAGGAAGAAAGATGCCTCATGAGTGAAGAATCTATGATTAAATCCTGGAGGCTGCTCTGTATAAAGTAAAGTTACGGTTATTAAATTCTCAGCTGATTACGGGGTAACAACATCTCACACTGAAAAGGCCAGATTGGGTCTTTGTAACGTGTAACTCTTGAAGCATGAGGGGAGTAGGCTGTGTCTCTTGAAGGATATTTGCCTACAGCATAATACCAATAATGGAAATAATATCAGATCATATAAAGTTGAGGCTTTTATTCTCCACAGAGCTGATGAGAGGGGCACTCTGGGAATTTTCCCTGTAGATTAAATATTTGAATCATGACTGTCGGAGACAATCGCATTCAGTTTGAAAATTACTTTGCTATCTCAAGCATGCTGAGAAGAAAGGGGACTTTCGATATCACAATTAAGACATGAAAATTTTATTTTCTATGGGATTTGTATAGTTAAGAAAAGAGAAAAATATTTGAATGGTACTTAATGTTTTAGCTAAATTTAACTAGCTCATTTTCTGGCAAGATACAAGATAAACAAGTTCACAGCCTTTGTGAGCTGATTAAAACTACTCTACTCAAGCTCTCATCCACCCTGAATAGAATCAGATGGCAAAGTGGGCCAAAAACTAACTGGAGGAGCATTTTTATTGTTCATAGAAGTAGCAAATACTGCATTTTCTTAGCACCTACTTTTGTTTGCATCCAAACTGGCTTGGACTTCACATTCTGCGAGACTTAAGGAGGCTTTCTTAGGCAAGTGGTGGCATTTGTTCTGTGGATTCATTCCTCATTGCTTTTCTGTTGCCATGATAAAATACCATGACCAAAAGAAACTTGTAGAAGAATTTATTTTGACTTTCTGTTCCAAAGGGTGAGTCCGTAATGGCGGAGAAGGCCTGGTGTGGCAATAGGAGTAGGAAGCTATCTGGTCACATTCCACTCACACACAGGAGGCAGAGATGGAGTAAGTGGGGTGAGGGTACAGATTTTCAAAGCTAGCCCTCCAGTGATGTTCTTCCTCTAGTGAGGCTCCACCCCCCCATCCCTCCACCCACTTCTCCCATAAAGGTTCTATAACCTCCTCATAGGGATTAACCCTACAGGGAAATTCTTCATTCAGTACAATGCAATCGCCTTATCTTATCTTTGCCAGGGCTAGTGGTGATTTCCTGTGGATGCTACCAGCCTGCTCAAAAGGGTTTGGAAACATTCTATGGATCTGAGGTCAGCTGGTCGTAGGGGAAGGTAGTAAGCATCTAGTGATAGTTAGGTAGATAGATAGATAGATAGATAGATAGATAGATAGATAGATAGATAGATAGACAGATAGATAGACAGATAGATAGATATGCAAGATCTCCTTCTCAAATGACCTCTTTCAAACATCAGTTTACTAAACCACTCATCAGTTCCCAAGCCCCTTGTGCTCAAGTTCCTTTCAAATTGAGTCATCATTCCACACCCATTCTCCCTGTACAAGCTCCTGCCAAGGACAATCACTGGCACTTCTTGTTCCTTCTGCCCAGTATCTCTACTTCCATGACTTCTAGCAGATCCAGGCAGAAGGTAGCTGCTCCCTGACTTCCACCCACCAGTATCTCCCCCATCAGTTAGTGCCACTTCTTCCAAGGCATCTCTGACTGAAGCTGCGACATCCCAGAGTCCCTGTTTTTCTTTATCTTGACTGACAGAAAAACTTCAGTGCATACTCCTCTCCATGGCAAGGGAAGGACTCCTCCACAACTTTGCTTTTGACTAGGTGCTTATGACTTTTATTCTTAATTCACATTAACCCTGTTGGGTTTCAGACCCCGAAACAAACAGCTGAGGTGCATATTTTACATACCAAAGCAGAACTGGCCTCCAGGTTCTCCCAGCATTCCCCAGTCAGAATCTGGCATAATTCACTCCCAAGCCTGAAATTTCTGGCCCAGGAGCTGGGCTGCCCTGCCCTAGTTTCTTGCTTCTCTCTGCCCCCCTTTTCCTTGTCTCTTTCTCTTTTCCCCTTTCCTCTGTCTCCCTTACTTGATGACTTCCCTGGCCTTCTTCCTTGGGGCCAGTGAACTTGCTGACCTGAGAGCAGCTTTCCAATTAACCCGAGTTTATATGTATTTTAATCTGGCTTGAATTGGCTCATTTTACTGGCTGAAAAATAATTTATCAAACCCCTCTCCACAAAGCATTAAAAATAGCTTCTAATTAAAGAGCTTTCTTTATACACAAATTTCTTGTTTCTCTTACAGAATATTTCATATCTTTGAAGAATGAAAGAGCCTTTTGTCTTTCTCTCTAAAATTTGGTTGATGTTCCCTTCTACATTGGAACAATTCCTTTTAAATTGCAACCATGGCCTATACTGAATCCCTGTCTCTAATATCTCAGAGGTCCATTTACTTATAACTACATTTTCTGTGGTAAAATGTTAGGAGAATGATAGAATAGCTTTAGTAAGACACATAATCAAATCCCACTATACGTTGAGAAAAAAAAATGTATCTCTTTCAATGCTACATTTAGAATCTTGTACCATTTCTATCACAGAAACAACAAAGTGTAGGGGCCCGAGCAATGAATGGTTCAGCAACTAGGAACACTGGCTGCTCTTCCACGGGCCCAGGTTCAATTCCTGGCACCCATATGGCCGTTTACAACTGTCTATAGTTCTAGTTCCGAAGGATCTGACGTCTTTACATAGACATACACGCAGGCAATGTATATAAAATTAAAAATCAAAACCAAAAAACAAAGCCACTGGCCTCACTTCCCAATACCTATGCACTGAAGAACTGCATCTCAACATGAGTGTTAGTGGGGACAAATCAGAGTTAAACCAGAGCACAGCAGTTGACTTCAGTCTTCCACACAGCCTGGCTGTTAGCCCAGATAAGCCTGTCTGGGATCAGGCAAACCCCAGACAAATCACTGGACCCTAAGAGTGAATAACAAAGTCCTGTTTGAAGTCAGTGAGGTTTGCAGTGGTTTGTTATACCACCGTTTACATACCAATAAATGACTAATGCAATTCTAAACATCAGGTAGGCCTAGAACAGTTGTAAAACATTTTTTTGCACAATAATTTAGAAGAATTATCTCCCTTTAAAAATAAAAATTAAAGGTGGGGCCTCGTATATCTCAGACCGGCCTCAAACTCACTATGTAGCTGAAGATGTTCTAAAACTTCTGATCCTCCTGCTTCCACTTCCCAAGTGCTGGGGTTACAGTCAAGTACCAGCATGCCCAATGTATGCAGTGTTGGGGATCAAACCTCATGTAGCTAGGCAAGTTCTGGGCCAACCGATCTGCATGGCAAGCCCTCCTAGTTAATCCTGCATATGTGTTTAGAATCAGAAAGAAAGGTTTTGAATCCTGACTTAATTATTTTAAATCCCTCTAACCTTGGATTAAAAAAAAAAAAAAAAAGCAGGGACCCTTATTTTACAAGCTTTGGCACAGATAACACGCAATGCTATGTGATGGGGACTTGACCGAGAATTTGAAACATTGACCGAGAATTTGAAACATAATAGATAAAAGATTACAGAGATAAAAGACAAAACTAGGCAATGTGTGTGTGTATGTGTGTGTGTGTGTGTGTGTGAGAGAGAGAGAGAGAGAGAGACAGAGAGACAGAGAGACAGAGAGACAGAGAGACAGAGAGAGACAGAGAGACAGAGAGACAGAGAGAAATGTGGTGACCATAAATGTTAACTTTTTTTAGCTGGCATATTTGGCCTCTTACTGTTCACAGAATCACTAACACCAACTGAAACCTGGTAGAAAACAAGGAAGGATGTTTCTGGTTGAGAGTCAGAAATCACTAAAAAGCAAAGCCACCTGCAAGGCCACTTATTCAATATTGAGGGTATCTCACAGCCCAAGGCAATTGCTTTGGAATTAAACACAAGTTTGGAATGAAGATTTATTTTTTTGAGTGTTGAAAAAACACTGACTATATCAAAAAGGCTCTGTGAGGTGTTTTGGATGAGTTCCATTATTTAAGTAAAAATTAAGGCCTGGCCTCATCCGAGTGTTGCTAACAACAGTCACGAAAGATCCATACCAGGTAGCCCAGAACTCACCTGGGAGGAGAGATTTTCAATAGAAGCTTGTACAGCAAAAACAAATACCCACATCATTAAAAATAAGCTCCAAGCCAGAAGAACTTTAAGCATTACACTTGAACAGGAGCTAATCTCGTCTGACAGAAACCCAGTAAGTGATTAGAAACCTCCACCAAGTGAGCATCAGTGAATTAACGACACTGCTTGTGGACTCTTGTCTCAGGCATGCCATGCTGATCTTTGGGTTTTGTTTTCCTATAAAATAGAAAAAAAAAAGAAAAAAGAAAAAAAAGACAGGCAACCGAAAGAAATGCAAAGCATAGGGGATTGTGAGCCTCACACCAGCAAAAAAAAGAGAAATCCCTCCAGAAGGGACAACCTGTTCACCACTGTGACTTTCAGACACAAATTTGTTATTTCTTTTCAAACACAGTATGTAAATGCTTGGCAAGGAGGGGAGATGGGTTCTAAATCTTTAAGATATACATACACAGTGTGTGTGTGTGTGTGTGTGTGTGTGTGTGTGTGTGTGTGTGTGTGTGCGCGCGCGCGTGTGTGAGTTCAAGCAGAAGGCCAGAAATCAGAAGTTAATTACAAATGATTCCTTCCATCATTCTCAACCTGGCTATTGAGACAGGATTTCTGACTGGGGCACCTGTTCAGTTAGGGTAGCATCCAGTGAACTTCAGGGAATCTCTGTCTCAGCCCTGCCAGTGCCACGCTACAGATGTGTAGTGTGTACCATCAGATTCAGTGTTGAAATGTTTGAAAACTTAATAATACACATGTTGAACATGTTTGGATCAAATCCACTCCCAGCCCCTCATCTCTAGTACCTCCCCTATCCCATCTTACCACTTTCCCTCCCTACTTAATGTGCTCCCTGTCTCTGTCTCTCTGTCTATGTCTCTCTCTGTCTCTCTCTGTCTCTCTCTCTTTGGTCTTCTTAGCACTTCTTGTATATTGTGGTTGTAAGATTATCTATTGGTGCATGGGTAGTCATCAATTGCTAATAGCTTCTTAGTTGCAGGTAGGACTTCATTAGGTATACCCCCTTAATGCAACCTTGGGATTTTGGCTGCCCTAATCTTATGCAATCACAGATGGTGTGATCTCATCTGTGCAATGGCCCTCTTACACCCATTAAATACTGTTTCACTGCAGACACTCACTACTTCTGTCTCTTAAAGTTGACTTTCACCCCTCTTCCATGATGATCCCTGAGCCATGGCATGTGTGGGGGGGGGAAGGGGGGAGGTAGAGAAAAGGGGGTATATGCTGAAAGCATTCATAGTGCTGAAATATTCTGTTTATAATACTAGGAGAAAATATTCAGTAATCTCACCCAGCTGTGAACTCCGTGAGCTACAATAATCTCTCGCCTGGCAAGAGTATGCTCACAGGTACAATAGTGGCACAAATGTCATAGGAATAATTATCCACTTTCATATTGGATAGAAAGCATGCTCCAGTGATGAAATTCATGCCTGGTACTGTTAACTGGTTAGGTCATAGGCCCCTGAGGAGAACCTAATACTATCATCCAGCTTTTAATTGTGTGGGGACTGGGAATCCAAACATGGCTCTCTATGATTGTGAGAGGCATTTCATTACTGAGCCATCTCTCTAGCTCAGACACAAGAAAACCTTGGGAAGCTTTGGATATTTCCATTCTCTTGACTGTAGTGATGATAACTTGAAAAATATACATATGGCTAACAAATCGTATATATTAACTGCAGGGATACAATGATGCCGTTTTGTTGTATAACAAAAATATTTCATTAAAGCTGGGGAAAAGAACAGTGTTTCAACTAATCTAAACTGTCAAACATTACAAGACATATTATCAAATGCATAACTTGTTCAAAAATAACCATCCTGCCTAGCTTTCTAGTACTGAGTCAGTAGAAAGTCATATACATTGATAAATAGCCAAAAGTGTATTTTTCCATAAATATATTTGATATTAAACAGATTAGGAATGTTTATATGTGCTCAGATTTCTGGATTTTCTTTAAACATTGATCAGCTAGTGCAATTCTGTGTGACAGATGTGCTACAGAGCTGGGGAATGGCAAGGAAGTGGGTAAACTCCTGAATGTATGGAAATGAGACTCCCGTTCCATAGTAACCAGGACGCCACAGCAAACAGTTTGGGAGACTGCCCATTCCAGTAGCATTAAAAACATCATGGCCAACATTTAAGGAAGGGATGCAATAAACTTGGACCCCAACTAAGCTCCTTCACCTCTGTTACCTTAATCTTCAAAGTACAAACTGGATGTTAATATTCTTTTAGCATAAGCTTTGAAAGCCAATGATAAGAGAGAATGTTCTACCTAAGGCCACACAGCTGGCAAAAGGTGGTAATGGGCTTCAAGCCCAGGATGGCCTGGCTCCAAATCTTCCCAGCCTTGGTGATCTACTGCTTTCCCAGCTCAGTATATTAAGAAGAAATAGAAATACTGACAAATGCCAAAAGTAGTGGGCTAGGATTCAGGAATTGCAAAGAACGTTTACAAATCAAAGCTTGGCAAAGCAAGTAAGCAATATTTGCCATAAATAAATCTTCCATGTTGCCAGCAGTAGCAGGAGATTCCTTCTTTTTTAGGACATTTTTGTTTCAGCAAATAATTCATGGACAAATTGACATTCATTCTAGTGACTGATATATTAGTCATTTATCCATCAATTTTTAGGATCAATAGAAATTATTAAAGCTAATGGACTCAATAATACACAAATTACACACACACACACACACACACACACACACATTCCAGTACTGTTATGTGTGTGAAGTGTATGTTTTACATTTTGTAGCATATTTTCTGATTTAAAAACAATTGGTTACAATATAGCCATAAATCATTGGAAAAGTCTGGAAATCTCAGTCATTCAGATACTCAAATCAGTTCCAATTCACCTCTTTAAAAGTTAAAAGAGGTGTAAAAGTCGTCATAAGACCAGGCATGGAAAATTTGATCTCTGGAAACTCAGTCTTTGCCATTTCCTGGGGTTCAAAATGAGCAACCAATACCCTGGGAACGTTCAGAGTACATGCTTGGATAACTGGACACTCTCAGATCTGGAAAGCAATGTGCTCATTGTTAGTATTCTTACTGTTTATCTCCCTGACTCTGAATCTAAATTTAAAAAGTTGGTAATAAATTCAATAGCTCTGATCAATCCCCAAACTCTATCAGTCTGAAAGAATTACTAGCTTATTCTCTGGAGAGAAAGGGCATCCTTCCAAACTCTCTTTTAAATCAAGGTGCATAGTTGAGACTTTCATGTAAACATATTCCTTTTCTGAAATGTGAAGGACTAACAGTAGCATCTGGAACCCTCAGGCTCTGTTCCTATGTAGACAAGTTACTAAGATTTATTAGCATGGCAGCAGGGCTGGTTCAGAGAAACTCAAGTGCTGAGACCAGAGTAGTCTTTTATTTTATTTTATTTTTTTGCATTTTGGAATGCTTTTTAAATTTTATAATATTTGCATGTACATAATGAGATCCCTTGTGAGGATGGGAGCCAAGTCAAAGGGAAAACACATTTATGTTTCATATGTACCAAATTCACATAGCTCAAAGCTAATTTTAAATAATATTTTAAATAGTCTTGTGCATGAAGCAGTTGTTGGTTTGGAATTTTCCATTTGGGACATGTAAGAGTTCAAAAGGCTTCGGGTTTTGGAACATACTGGGTTTGGGGTTTTTGGGCTTAAGAATGCTGATTTGGGTTAATGGGATATGATTTCTAGATGGCCTGCGATATTTCGAGGTCAAAACATTTCATTGCTGGGATTTACTTTTCTCCCCACCTTCCATTGCTTCCTTTCTTCTGATCCAATCCCAAAGCAGTAGGTCTGCCGCTCACAAGGGCCAGCCAATGAGTGTACAGCCGAGCACATCATTGATTGACCCACCTTGGACTTGTAAACAAAGATATATAGAACGGGTGTGATCCAGGGCAAGAACCTCAAAACACTGGCTTCTGGTGGTGATATTGGTATAGCGTGGAAATTTTTTAAAAACACAGGATCATGGCTTCCACCAAGAGTTACTGAATGAGAGGATTTTAAGAAGGTCACACGCAGAGTGATCTGTGCACACAATATTGCTGAGTGGATTAAGGCACTATTCTGATTTTATATGATGCTTAAGTAAGTAAAGGCATTTCTAAAAGGAAATACTTTTTAGATTCTTGTCAGTCACATATTCAAAGGTTTTCTCACAAATCCAATGAAATAATTGAAATATAGTATATTCATTGCATCAACCTATCACATATAGTAGTTTTTTATGGTGTGTGTGTGTGTGTGTGTGTGTGTGTGTGTGTGTGTGTGAGCAAATATATATGAAGGCCAGAGGTAGGCATCCAAATATCATTCCCAGTCACTTTACACCTTATTTTTTGACACAGGGTCTGTCTGTGAACCTGCGAGTCCCTTTCCTCCACATTCTCTCTGACACAGTGATACCTCACTGTGGTTTTTGTTTTTAATCTCCTTAGTGCTGAGTCATGCTGATTCCAGCCCATATGCCTGTCATTCATCTGTGTTTTCTCTGGGAAAGATCTTTTCAGGTGTTTTGTCAATTTTTCAACCTTTCCTTCTGTTGCTAGAGCGCTGTTTAAGTTCCTCATATTTGGGATATACATTTTCTGGCAATTTATTTTTTTTGCACGTATCTTCTTCCATTCTGTAGGTTACCTTTTAATTTGGTCAACTGTTATCCTTCCTTGCAGAAACACTCAGTTTGATGCAGTTTTTACCAGTTTATTTTGATTTTGTTGACTAGACTTTCAACAAGAGTCATATCAGAGTTCTTCTTTCTTATGCTTTCTTCTAGGAGTTTACAGTTTCAGGTCTTATGCTTATGTCTTTATTAACCTTTCTTAAAAAATGACTATATATACTTTATACAAACAGTTTAGTAATTTTTGACACATTCATAATTTGTTTATCAAGGCAATCAGGTATACAATTGAGATGATAAAGAAAATTATATTCTATTAAACATTTACTTTAAATGTTTTTTATAAGTTGCATAGTACAACTTAAAATATTACTTTCCATCTGATGATGTATCTATTTTTGTTTCTTTAATTACAAATTCTCCAAAGACTTTAAACTGCACTAAATGCTTTTTATTATACCAGGAAATAGACAACTGGCTATTTAGTAACTGCTTTCTTTTTTATTTTGGTTATATGCCACATATTAGTATAAATATTTTTAAAATGTTTAATGCAATCCATAATCATATTCATGAATGTTTTGCTCCACTGTACACTGACCACTGAGAAATAGATGCCTTTCTTTGACAGTCACTGCTTGACTTTGCCATTTAGAATCACCACGATCAAGTCTGTGCCTTACATGGTAGACAGATGGTGCGCAATCACAGTGCAGGTGGGGCCTCATCTGGCTTTGTCCAGGGCTTCCTGGACAACCTTTTAACTTCCTCTATCCAGAGCTGATTTTGCTTTATCCAGAAACAAAAAATGAGGCTGTCTGATGAGGGCACATGCTATGGCAATGTGCTGCCTGTCACCCAACAGCTGAGTTCTTTTGTCCCCTGCTCTGGTGCTGTATTTACTATTCTGAGTTGAGTTTTGTGTGTGATATAAGACATATGTCCATTTAAAAAGTTACTTTGCACATGATTATCCAGTTCTCCTGATCCAATATTCTGAAGAGTCTGTCTTGTCTCTACTCTGTCTTGGTGCTTTTGCTGACTGTAAGTTGACTGTAAATTCTCAGGTTCACTTATAGGCATTCTACTGTGCCGTTCTATGTGCTACACACTTATAAGCTCTGCAGTATAATTTGAATGCTTCATTCTTATGGTTTAAGATTGCTTTAGCTATTCCAAGTATAATGGTTCTGTGTGAATCACACCAGTTTCCTAATGCTCTTATAGAAGATGAGTAGTCTTGGCTCCAAATTACCCAAATGAATGTGTTTCTTGGTCAAGGAACTTGTTCATGTCATTCTAAAAGAGTGAAGCCTGAGAAACCATTCTGTTTTCAGAGATGACTTAAGCACAGCCATAGGTTGTCTGTATTTCTCTTATTTCCAGTGCTACCTATGCAAAACTCTTCCAGCGTGTTAGCTTTAACCAATAGATTGGGTTGAGAATGTGTAACTGTAATTTGATGAAAGTCATAGTTAGTACTCAAACAAAGCAACAATTGTTGAGGATGGTTGTTGGGTTTTTTTTTGTTTTGTTTTGTTTTTTCGAGACAGGGTTTCTCTGTGTAGCCCTGGCTGTCCTGGAACTCACTCTGTAGACCAGGCTGGCCTTGAACTCAGAAATCTGCCTGCCTCTGCCTCCCAAGTGCTGGGATTAAAGACGTGCACCACCACTGCCCGGCTGGTTGTTTGATTAAAGCAAAAAGGAGGCTCTTATCATAAGTTTCTGTGTCAGAAGCTTCAGAACAGGGCCCCATTGTACCATTGACTATCACTACCTCCTGCGGGTCTTTTCTGTGATAGAACTTACTGTGAATGGCTTTCCTCACACAAATGGCCTAAGGAGCACAGGCATTGAAAGCAGAGGCACCCCAAATTTTAGATATACCATTAAACGAGCCCACAACCAAGACTGTGTTCTGAATTTCCATGGAGACTACAAAGAGGTATCTGGTGACACCGAGAGCATCGCGGAGTTTAATAGCATCATGGAGTTAAGATTTTTCCATTTTGTGTAGCTTGGACCCCATCTGCCTTCCGCTTGATTCTCATTTTATTATACTCTGTCAGAGCTCTTGTTTTCTGGCTAATCTTCTTCTGAATTTCTGTGTCACTGTTTTCTGCCACCAGGTTCTAATTTCTGGCTCAATTTCATCTGTCTATGCTCTTCAGAGGTACAGCGCTTCGTGTACATTCATTGTGTGTAAGCAATCTATTCTCTAAAATGGATGAATAAAATAAGAGGTATAGAGAAAACTGTTATCTGTGAGCTGATGTTCAGGCCAAGTGATTTCTAAAGTAAACTGAACAATAAAAATGAATTGATAATGCATGTATGCCTCATGTCTGCCTGCTGGTTTATGCAAGTTCCCGGAAAAGGCTGGAAACAATTTGTAATGCTCCGCCAAGGCTGGAATATTTGTTACTGCCTTTCAGCAAACAGTCGAAATGCAGAGACTGGCTTCCCAGACCAGCAGACAGTTTCCCCAGCAATTTCAGCTCAAAGGGCTTCAAAACTGTGTAATCACTGCTTTCCCCAAACACAAATCTGAAACTAAATAGGATCATCAAGAGGAAGAGTGTGTCCTCCTGAAACCGGGGCGGCAATTGCTGTGCTCAATAAAAATAGCATCTTACCCACTATTAGAAGCAATTTTATGAAATTGGTAATTTCAGCACTTGCACATCCCAAGCCAGGCACTGGGGAATGTATCTGAGAGAACAGCACAGAATCCTAGTCGATCCCCAAGCAGCTGATTCATGAAAACTCAGCATGGAGAAAGCATAAAAGTCGAAGCATTCATTCCAGTAGAGAAAAAACGAGACGTGGTAGCAGCAAATGATGCTGTTCCTTTACCCTGACACATCCCTAGGTCAGAATCAGCCAAGGTGAACAATGACGACACCCTTGTAGACACTGTTTATTTTGGAAAATGTTAACATTCTTCTGATCCCAATTACTCTCTATACTTAGATGTCTGTTTTCAAGCCCTTGTCATACTGTATGACATGCTATAGAAACAATTCTCAAGGATTTGGAATGTTTGTAGGGCATTTGAATCTACTTATTTTTCCCATAGAAGCTAATCAAGGGAAAAGTACCTACATCTTGCGTTAAATATGAGCCACAGAGCAGGCTTTGTTGAAAAGTCCCCTTCATTATAACAGAGTCAAATCATTCATCTTAGTTTAGAGGCTTTCATGCACTTTGGTTAACTATGAGTAAATGACATTGAGCCATGCTCAGGCGGTAATAACAAACACTCAACTAACATACTGTGTTGAGTACTTGGTTCATTCACAGCAATCTGTCAAGGATTTGCATGAGCCTAATATAATTTACAATCTAATAAATTGATACTGTTATCTCCATTTAATTGACAAAAGAATGAAATCTTAGTGATGTTTGCTATTTTGAAGCATTTCATGCTGCTAATGATTATAGAAATTAGTGCTTGAACCCAGTTTGACCAAACATCAAAACTCATCATTAACTACGGGGTCTCTGCCTCATTTTCCATTCGCTTGAACTCCAAGCTTTTATAAAATTATTTCTCGCTGAAAATGTAAAGTGCTAAAATTCCTAAAGTAGTTTTCCTGTTAACACTCAAATACATCTCGACAAGGTAGCAGTTTGGTAATGGAATCCAGAGTCTAAAATGTATAACTTTATATTTAAAGTGAGGTATTCTTACCTAGATCTGTACTCTATCAGCTACAATAATGACTTACCTGGCAAGATATGCCCATTAGTCCAACAGTGACATGAATGTTTCTGTAATGTAACTATTCTGGAACTCATACCAATGTGGGTCAAGAACCCATAACTGGGTAGGTCACAAGCTTCTAGAAGAGAACTTACTACTATGTTCCTAAAAAGACATAGTATCAAACTTCCCTTTAAATACATGTCTTTATACTCATAGGTTAGGGCGCCTTCAACCGTCACCAGAGAACCTTCTTTTTATAATATATGGTGCTTCATATAAAGACTTACAACTGGTCTAAGTACAGAGAATGAGAGACTGTAGACTATGCAGCCTCAAATGGGAAACTTTTCCCCAAAGCTAAGCAATTATTGTGGAAGAAGGAGAATAAGTTTAAAAAAAAAAAAAAAAAAAAAAAAACTGCCTTTAAGCAGTGTTTTCCAGACATGACAGGGTTGCACACTTGGACTCACAGTGGATGTGGCATGCATAAAACCTACATAAGATGAGCATCCAGATGAAAATGCAGCTTGGATGAGGAAGAGGCCTATGGAGCCCCGGCTCTTGCAGACAAGCCATTGGCAGCTGATGGCTGCTAGACGAGAGAGTACCAGTTTTCTTCAGAGAGGTAGCCCAGTTAAGTTATCCGTGCTCCAGGGAACGTCCCTATACTGATGCATATGGACAGCACTGACTGGAATCAGATGTTTTCATTTTTTAAATAGAGAGAATATGGAGTTGGAAGGGAGATGTCATGGAGGAGGATCTAGGGAGAGCTGAAAGGAAGTGATTGGAGAGTAGATTTGGTCAAAAATTACTGCATATATGCAAAAAAATTATTTTTCAGAATTGAAATAAATTGAGTTGTCTAAACTCAGTTTTGAATTTTATCTCATAATATCATTTTTATTAATTTCAAAGGAGAAGATATTTTCCTTTCCCAGAGTTGGGAAGATTGACTAAAACGGTCCTCTGAAGTATCCCAAGCATCGTGTCTATCCAGTAACAAAGGTTCTTAAATTCTAGTTTCATTTCCTTCTGACATACTGACTCTTCATGGTAGAGAAATTCTTATGTTCTTTCCAACATCAGACTCGATACCACACAGGCCTCTGGAAGGCAGCACAAAGGACATATTGAAGTCAGCCTTCTTATTAACAAGCCTTGGCTGATGCAAATATGCAGGTAATTTGAAAACAAATTCAAGTGCTGGCCTAATGTTGCTACCATGTCCAGCTACACCTCGTGATTCCTCTGGGTATTCTGTTCTATCACCTCCCTCCCAGGACTGATTTGTAAAGATAATCTCCAACAACACAACAATCAACACTAAAGCATCAAAGCTCATTTGGAATAAGGACACACACTTGGGAGTTTCAGAGATGTGATGCCACGCATACTTCAATTATTGATTTTATTCCAGGGCAAGATGGATGAAAAGGAGAGCGATTACAGAAAAATTTAAAGGTAAATCCTAGAAGAATCCCTAAGATGTGTAGCTAGGGCGCTCAATTCTGGTCCATAAATTTCAGTTCTCATGAGAAAACAACGCATGTACAAAAAAGGCATTTGGGATTTGGGATTTCAAAGAATTCCACTGAATTTTTCTTTATGTTTTTCTGGGATTGATATTTTCTTGAATTCTAGACATTCTAACTGGCTCTAAGTCCACTTCAGATAGCCTCCTTATATACCTATGGCCAAATGGATGGACTGTTCACATCCCTTCCCTGTGCGGCGCCTTCAGCATAGAAGCTCCTAATCTCAGAGAAGTTGGTGAGCATTGGGGATATGTGTCCAAGCGACTACAATGTGGTGACTGGGCAAATTTTTAATGTTGTATCAAGTCTTGGGCTTCTACATCACAGAAAGAATCTGAGAAGAGCCTTTGAAATACTTGAAGCTTTATGACAGCTTGATTAGCATAATAAAAGCTCTTGGAATCCCCTCCAGGGATGCTGAAGGCCACTGATACTGCAGCTCCAAGATTTACCTGGGATCTTGTAGTTCATGAGAGTAAAGCAAAGAGGTTAATGGACTTGTCTATGCTACACAGATAGGATATGAAACATGGTGCATGCACAATGAAGAGAGAGAGAGCTCAATACAACCACCTACCACAGGCAGTGCAGACTGCCCTGCACATCCACTGCTGCCACACATGCTTTACGAGCTTCACAACTCCTACCTAATTGCATCATTACAGCCAAGCCGAAAAGTAGATGCTATTGCCATTCTCAATACATGAGAAAGAAGTTAATAACTAATCCAGACATCAGCTGTGGGGGAGGAAGCAACAGGCCAGCAGACCACACTGCTCTGAGTCCACACTCCTAACTACAGTACTCCACAGGAAACATACGTGCTTCAAACAATCGCCGCCCTAAAATCAATGTCACCGGCATCTAGTGGCATTAAATGATTTTCCTACAGTTACATAACAAGTTAGTGACAAATATGGATTTCAGACCCGATCTGAATGCCCTCTTTTGTGATGGCTACCAACCTTTGTAATTTGACGAGAGGTTATAGACACAAATAGACTCTCCCAAGTGTCAGCTTGGAGCCAGTGTGGCTCTAATAACCATGGTGTTCTCCAGTGAAACGATTTCACAGGGAGGAGAACCCTCACATTACATGAGGCTACTCTTTGTGAGGAAGAGTGATAAAGAGACCATGCATGCATGGACAGTGTTGCAAACTCAGTCTAAATCATGAAAGCCAGCCCTCCTTTTTTGTGGGTAATGAATAGATGGTATTTCTTTGCAAATTACTGCTTTGCCTCCACTTTACTTTCCACACTAGTTATAAAAAATAAAAGCTCCCTTCCAAAAGCAGACTATCTAGAGCAAGACCTCAACTCCCTCTCCACAGAGTCTGTGTCAATCCAAATCCCAGGGCAAACTCTACCACACTCCTCATCCTCACCGTAGCTCCCAGCCATGCCCAGTGCATGCTGAGCCCTCTGTGGCAAACCAAGAGACTTGGTTGTTGAGTTTCACTGTATTCAATACGTTCTCTGGTGCTTGAGCAGTTCTGATGCAGGATTTTGAGATATATATTGTTTGCATGAAGATTCATTTTAATATTATTATATCTGGGCAGTATTTCTGAACATGAGAGCTGCATCAGCAAAACACAATACGGAAATCACCTCCAAAACTATCAACTAACAGTAGCAAGGCAAGACTTGTACAACACTGACTGACGTTAACCATTTAGTTTTATGGACAAAAATCTCTAAATTTTCATTATTTAATTCTGTGAAACCCTTAAAAAATATACATTTGAGGTCATGAGAGATCTTCCAAAAATGGGGGTGGGGACAGACTGAGCATGGTGACTCACACCTATAATTCTAATCCCAGTTCAAGGAAGGCAGTAATAAGAAGCTTGGGGCGAGGCTGGATATGTTTGGTTCATGCCTGTAATCCTAGTACCAGAGTGGCAGAAGCCACTGTGCTTCTTTGATTTTGAACATAGTCTGAGCTACTGAGTAAGATGTTATCTCAAAACCATAACAAAAAAAAATTTTTTTTTAAAACAATAACAAAATCCTGCACAAAAGTAGGAAAACGGATATTTACTGGTGATAAAAAGAAGCAACACCGTAATTCCTGAAGCCTTGGAGACCCTTCTGTTGATGTCTCTTCAGGTACTGACCTGCTTAGCTTTGCCATCTTGACACAGCTTTGAAACTGGGAAAAATCAGCTTGACCTGTGACCATGTCTCTTGGAGACTGTCTTGATTGTTAATTGGTATATGAGGCCCCAGTTGACTGTGGGAGGCATCATTCCCTAGGTAGATTGTCCTGAACTACACAAGAAAGGTAGTTGGGCAAAAGTCTACCTTCCAACCAGCAAGCAACATTTTTTTTTTTTTTTTTTTTTTTATGGTTCTTGCCATATTTCTCTGGATGTGAAGTGAGTTCATTTGTCACAGGAAATACTGTGTGGAAAAGTCAGCAAGCCTTGCTTCGTGTTGTTGCTTCAGTGGCAGACTATGACCTAGAATTACATTCCAAATAAATACTTTCTCCTCTAAAGTTGCGTTTGGTTAGGGTTTGCCACAACCACAAATGTAGACCCAGAACATATTTGCATCAGAAATACTTAGATGAAAATTATTCTGAATTACAGTGTGGCTTCCCCTCCTGAACACAACACAGAGGGTTATGTTAAAAGAGGGCTCCAAGCTCAGATCTTATTTGTTTCACGGTAAGTCCACATGCTATCCTGTGCCTTATGCCATGCTGCTTCTGTGAATTGCTTTTTAAGAAGTGAATTTCAGTTAATCTCACAGGTTAGAGGAATAGGCAAATGTTTGTATCACTGAGGTGCTACACTGGCTGGTTATTTTACTTCCATCCTTTTTGCTTAGCACAATAGTGTGTGTTTCTGTTGTGAGAATCATCATTTTGATGGCTGAAATGACAGAGTTACACAAACAAGGACAGTCAGCTCAGTACATCTTAGCCAGAGAATTGCCATCCACTGACCTGCAGTTAACCCAGAAGCTTTTGCATTCTTTCTTTCTGAGACTTGGTGTTTGGTTTTGTTTGGTTTGGGTCTGCCTCCCCTCAGCTTTTCTTTGCATTTGTGTTGGCTCCTATTCCCAGGCTCCTCAATCTGCTCCCTACTTCTGGCCACTTTAGCCTATTTATTTCAGTGAGTTTTGCACAGCTGGGTAGGTCTGCAGGTGGCAGCTAATGTATTATACAGGTGGCTGCATAAATCCTGATTCATTTCATCTAGAGGAGATGCTGTTTCCCCTGGACTCTGTTCAGTTCACCGGGATCTGGGCACATGGCCCTGGTCATACATATGAAAGTAGATATTTAAAGGGAAATGATACTTGCCAAACGCCACAAGAATTTTATGTAAGAGTTACTTTTCAAAGCATCTTTGATAAGCAATGACACATCCTCTCAGAAATTCTGATCATGGACCCCACTGGATACTGACTTCTCTTTGCATAGTGAGGCTTTGTTCTGTAATTGGTGTGACTTGGTACTTACAGCAGATTTTTAACTCTTGTTTGAATGTTGTCTCTAACTCTCTGAACAGGGTTGGGAATGATAAGTGACTTTCTAAGTGGGGATATTAGTGAGGTAGAGATGATCGCATTGATGTCTAACGCTTGCTGTCTATGAAAATGAAGAGCATGAGTAATGTGTAAATTCCAGTTTTGGGAGTGTCTAGGGGAATGACTGCTATTGGGGTAATCAACAGGTCGCTCACTGGATCTGAGGCCTTCTCCATAGGAGGGTGTTCATTTTCTGTTTCAAGGAACTGGTATGAAGCTGGTATAGTTGGGGAGGTCATAGGCACCAAGGCGAACCTCCAGATGGCAGGTCATGGTTCTGAGAACAATTGGCCTGAAGATTCAGACTTGAACCATCCCTTTCTCTAAGTCTTGGAAGCTTCACATAAGGATTCAGAAGAATCTAAGGCCTGGGAAGAAGAATGTGAAATACAGTATTACAGCTATACCAGCTATAGTACTCATGAACTCCCAGTAGATTGATTCTTGTGATCTACCCACCAGTGAGCCCCAAAATATTCAGCCATAGAGGGAAGAGGGGTTTATAGGGCCCAGCTCTCTCCTAGGGGAGCTAATGGGAGTCAACGGCTGCTGGTAGAGAGGAAGTAATTGTCTTTAGTGATATAGCCACAGAAGCTTTCTTGTGCACCAGTGGATAGCTCCATGCCCACAAAGTAAATGTAAAACCAAAATGAAAGGGCATGAAAGAAAGTGGTTAGAGACTTGGACGGAGGAAGAGCTGGTGAGGCAGTCAGGGAAGCAGAGACAGTGTGCAGATGAGAATGTATTCTCCACGTGCATGAGGTTGTCATAGAGGAAATTAATCATAATAAAGGAAAAGAGAAAATTAATAGACGTAAAGACACTGAATTTATACATGTTCATGAGTTTGTGTTTATCAGTATGTACATGCATGTGTGTTCATGTGTACGTGGACAGCATTGGTTCTTATTAAGTGGCTCCCTCTATTACTCTCTACCTGAGTTTTTGAGTCTGTCTCAATATAAAACTCACTGATTTAGCTTGACTAGGACCAGTAAGTTCCAGGGAACTTTGCCTCTACTTCCGCATTGCTAGGACAGTACCCTTGAGGCTTTTTTTTGCATAGGTGCTGGGGGCTGAATTAATAAATTAATTAATCTTAATGTTTATGAAACACTACTTTACTGGCTAAGCCATTTGCTTGTTGAGTGAAGTGTGTGACTAAGGGTATGTGATAGTTTTGGGAGAAATGTCACCTCACAGCCAACATATCTCACTGGAACACTAATTTTACTTAAAATTTGAGCTTTAGATAACTGCTATGTATAGTATACTGAATTTAAACAACTACCATGGAGTTTAAGTGAAATGCTTGTGCTTATGGTAAGGTCTATCTATGATCTATAATCTATAAGACATATATCTATCATCTATCTATGATCTATAAGATATCTTATCTATGATCTATAAGACACATCTATAATCTATATGATCTATATCATTGTAACTATAATCTATAAGACAAGATCACAAACAACTTGGGCTTTAAGTAGGCACTTTATGACCCCAGGAGGATAAACTAGAAAATCAGCTCCTTGTGCAGTTAGGCAGAGTTTGGTGTTAAACTTAACCACGCCATTTTAAGTTTTTGTATTTGTGAAGTATTCTGTGACTTCTAGAATGATCCTTGGGCACACTTTGCTATGGAAGAACATTTGTCATTGGGAACAGATATAGCTGAGATGCCTGGAAAGAGTTCTGTATGAATGATACTAACCAGAGAAAGAAGAAAGTAATTATTCATATTTAGGCTCTTTCTGAAAACCCTGGTGACTACGGTTGGTGATTTCCCTTAATGTAGCAGGCAGCAGTCCTCCCGTGGTTTCCCAAGCCTCTGAATCCAGATGGAGACTGGAGAGGGCTGACAGAGGTAATAAAACTTAGAAGTCCAAGTGGGAAGAGGCGATAAAGCAGCAGAGGAGGGAACCAGACAGAACTTGGTCAGGAGAGGGCAAGAGAGCTAGTTAGTCAAATGTTTAGTAAGCACATGGCTTATTCAAAAGTTTTGGAGTTATTTTTTAATTCCAGTTTTATATTTTATTGCAGGACATTTTTATGTGTCTAATAATTTTCAAGAAGCCAGAGAAAAAATTTAAAATGTTTGGGATTGGAGAAACAACTCGGTCAGTAACATGCTTGCAATGGAAACATTAGGATATTGGATCACCAGCAGCCATGTAAAAACCCAGGCACAGCAGTACATGTCTGTAATCCCAAAGCTGATACACAATAGACAGGAAGAATCCTGATTGCTGAGGCTTGTCAGCCAATCAAATCTGTGATCTCCAGGTTCAGTGGAGAGCATGTCTCAGATAAATAGGATGAAGAATGATTAGGGAACAGACACACTGTCAGATTCTTGCATCCACACAAATACACACATGTGCACCCCCACACACACACCACACAAACACACAATTCTAATACTTGCTTTTTATATATTTGAAGTATTTATTCACTTCTTTTTAACAACTCCACTTCCATATATCTTTTTCTCCACCATTAAGGGAAATCATGGTTACAACTATCCAAGAGTAGGAGTCAATAATATCTATTTTACTGGGGACTTAGATGTGCTGGGATAATACACTGAAATTTAAATGAACCTAAAAAGTAGAAAATAAAATTATGTCATTATATATGTGACTTATATTATTTGTGTGACCAAAAAGAAGCTAAACAATAAGGATAATGGTATGAAGGTCTTTCTCCCATGGTTCAGGCAATGTTCAAACTATTCCTCCGAATCAGACTATGGATAAAGCATAACTCTATTGATTAAGAGATGTTTATCCCGTATTCAATAGAAAAGGGGACCGAAGGAAGATTTGCTTACTTAATACAGCTGAAAAAGGCAGGTCGGAGATCTGGATCCATCTTGACAACTAAAGTTTGTTTTGTCTTCAGTAAGCAGGAAAGGTGGTAACTTCCACTCCACTCTACAGCTGCAGAGTCAAAGGCTAGGCCTTCCCCACTTCTCCTTACTGCACTCTCTCTTTGTCCACTTGAGACTCTAGTCCCTTCTAAGGATGTATGTACTCTTGGGGCACATGCTTTCTCTGTCCCAGGTCCTGTCACTGGAAGTGAAATCAGATTCTAGAATGAAAAGAATCTTTGAATTCTGACTCTCATCAGAGGAGTAGTTACAGAAGTGAGAAAAATGATTTGAAGCTAAAATGAAGATTGGAACGGATACTACTGGGAGATACAGACCTGGGTCAGGAGTGTGGGAGGAGGTGGCCTTACTAGGGCCTGAGTTTCAGAATCCAGCATGAGAAAGTGGAACTCCTGCAGGTCTTCCCAGCAGGGTGTACTAGCGGGGACAAAGCGTCTTACTCTTCCCTTCCACAGTTCCTTCCTATCTCTCTCAGGGCTTCCTGTTTGCTGATCCCTTCCACTGTGCTCAGGGCTTGAGACAGACTGGAAGCAGCAGACAGCCTCTTGCTGCTCCAAGCAGAGCAGCTAGAGTGTAGCCCATGGATCTGCAGGCCGACAGACTAAGGAACCATGAACTTGATCTTTAAAAATTATACAAGGAGCCCAAGAGTCATCCCGTGGCCACATCCCCAACCCCTGTTCCCAAGCTGCCATTTCAGGAAGGATGCAAAATAGTATTTTAATTTTTATTTGTATAACCTAACACCATCATTCAAACAATTCATTTTGCTCAAGAAAGAGAAAAATTGAAATATTACACTTCTTCAACTGAAGCATTTAACAGCTTGATACACACCACATACACACAAACACTCCCACACCCCCGCAACCCCTGCCACACACACACTGTAATGAAGTACTCAGGTAAAAACCTTCCTTTTAGAAGAAATGTAGCTTCAGTAATATTCTCATTACAAGCCGTATCAAAGCTAACAACCATTGTAGTCTTACTATGAAAATAACCAATTATTTTTATGATAATGAAGACTTTAAATAGCTCAGCAGGATAAATTAGATCCAAGTCAAGGCTTAGCCAGTTTCTCCCATCTTTGGAATACTAAACTGGAATGAAAGATTCAATCCCTCTAATACAGACACATCTCTTTTGAACTTTGGAGAAAAGAAAACACTTACTCTGTTTTGAGCATGATGAATCAATTCAAGGCTAGGGTTAGGAAAAGTGATTTTTACTGACTGTACTAAACATGCTAGGAATGAGTTTAACTTCACCAGGGTCCTCAGTGGTAACAATCATTGCCATCGGCATTGTGGGTTATGTGACAGGATCTGAATAATGTGAGCACTAGGTCACTTGGGCAGTGTATGGACACAGCATGTAAGGCCTTCTCCTTGACCTCATGGCATTGACATTTTAGGGGCAGAGAATGCTTTTGCTGGAAACCAGGTAGTCTGGAGTGGTGCAGAATTCTACCTACTAGGTGCTAGTAACTCCTACCCAAACTCTATGCCTCAGTCAAGACAAACCTGCCTTTAGACATTTCTATTACAGCCCCTGGATGAGTTATTGTTCTAGTGGTTTGCAACAGCCTTACTCTTGTCATATTTGCTTGTAACCATTCACTATGCTTGCTGAGTTAGTTCACCTTTGCATTGGTTTTTAATTCTGTGCAGTGAACTTAGGACCACATCTTTGCTGGGCAAGCACTGCACCACTGAGCTTTATCCCCTGCCTTCTTTTTACTTTTAAAAAATTGTTTGTTTTGACAATATCGTATTTGTATATAATACATTGTGATCATATTCACCCCCCACTCTCCTCTCTCACCCCCTCTCCACTCCTGCAGAACTGCTTCTTCCCAACTAGATCCAACACTTCCCTCATGTTCTCACTCCCAATTCCTTATTTGCAGTTTTTCTGTAGGCAGTCATGGCTGCAGTGTGGTCATTGTGATGGCCGCAGTCTATCCAGAAGATGGCGCTCCACCACATTTCTCCTCATGCTTTAGCTCCCAAAGTCCTTTCAGCCATTCGCCATTCTGTGATGTCTCCTGGGGCTCTGGGTGAGAGTGGAGGAAAGGGCGTCATAGACATCCAGTCTGGGGATAGACACTGAGCAGTAGCTTATTCTTAGAATTTTGAACAGCTGTGAATGAGTCCCTTCTTTGAGCACCAGTTGGTGAAGACAGAAGCTTCTAAAGTAAGGGTGAGAGTTGCAGAAGAGAGTTCACAAGCCTTGGGTCTTCTGCTGATACGGTGCCAAGTTGACATGTACTTAAACCACAGGCTAAAATATTTATGCTTATACAATTGCTCTATGTATGTATGTACGTATGTATGTATGTATGTATGTATGTATGTATGTATTTTTGAGATATTGTCTCCTTCTGTTGACCAAACTTCCTTTCAACATACAATCTTTCTGTCTCAGCTTCAGCAGCATTGATTATGGGTCAGTGCCACGGAGCCAGCCTCAACTTTAACTTAAAAATCATAGCCAAGAAGTTGATTTTACTAAGTGCAGAAGTTGTATGCAGGAATTGGTCTCTCTGTAGGATTAATCAGTTCCTCAGCTACCTTTTATGTGCCCTTAAAATGAACAGAGTTGTTTCAGTATTTTTAAAGGGATCCAGAGCACATCAACTGTCCTTGAATGGGTTTTGTTAAGAAGTAAAGGCGAAAGAGACTAAAACAGCCCATGTGCTCTAGGATGCCCACTTGCAGTAATTCCTCTAAGTGGACCCTTGCACTGGAGACATGGCTCAGAGGTTAAGAGCACTTGCTGCTCTTTTAGAGGACCCAAGTTCAGTATCCAGCACCTATGTTTTATGGCTGACAACCACCTGTAACACTAGATCCAGTGGGTTTGTGTCTTCCAGTCTCCATAGGTTTCCCCATACAGGGGACATTTATTCACTCACACAAATTAAAATAATAAAATAAATCTTTTAAAAACTCAATAGGCATTTGCTAGTGTTGTAGATTCTGTTTTCTACCTATGAATTTACATTATTGGCTTTTATTTCTTTATTAACAGGAACATTATGGAATGCATTTTTATTGAAGATCATCATTCAAAAGGTTTAAATTCAATTACTTTTCATACAGCAAGCCTGCTTAGAACAGATTACATCCAAATCTTTTAAGCAATTATAAAGAAATCACAAGGTTTCATGTAAAACAAATTTCTTAGATAGTATAAGGATGATACTCACCCCCTTGTATAATTCCTAATGGTAACAAAAAGCAAAATAATGTTCAGGGAGGAAGAAAAAACACAAAAAGGAATCTAAATAGTATAGAATTAGATGGAAAGGCAGGAGAACTGGATCCTAGCCCAGACTGTGACATGTATGAGGTGGTCTATGGCACTCTCTCCTGTGTCTTTGGGAATGGGTCCTTCACAGTAGGTTAAGGCAATCTAGTCCATGACTTTGGAAATCCCTTAGACCTCAATGGCTTCTGATTCTACAAATAAATATCTACTAATGTGTTATCCCTTTATCATTTTTAGCTTCCCAGTTTCAACATATAATGTCTCAAGGACAGTCAACCACAGTCAGAACTGCTGACATTCTATATATAAGCTAGCCCTTCAGTCTGGGTTCTGGAAGCAGAGGGTATATAAACAACATTATCACTGATATGTAGCCTAAGAAAGAAATATCTTTGGCTGTGAAAACTGGATGTTAAGGAGAGAGAGAGAGAGAGAGAGAGAGAGAGAGAGAGAGAGAATGCATGTCCAAGCTAGACCACAGGTTTCTACTACCGTCCTTAGTTTTTGAGAGGAAGAGTCACTGAAGCTCATCACTGGGCTAGGATGGATGCTTAGTGAGATGCCAGGGTCTGTTTTTCCCTGTATCTCCTCTAGGACTGGGCTTACACACATCTGGTGTTCAGACAGTTACTGGGCATTTGAACCTAGGTCCTCTTGCTTTGATAGACAACTCTTCAGCCCCAGTAACTCTCCCTTAAGGTAGAATACTCTAATAAGTTTTACTAATTTATGATTTGATAGCATTTCATTGGGGGAAGGAATTACTGTAGAATCTCTAGAAAATTAACATAAAGCACGATCTCTAAACATGTAATGCCTGCTCCTGTACCCAGACAACAGCAATCTTTCCAGTGAGCCATTGGAGTTCTTCTACTTAATTCTTTCCTCCCAATCAGCCTTCTCCTTTAATAGTCAACATAAAATTATTGATGTCCCAATTGATATGTGTTTAATTTGACTTCTTTTCTTTCCTTTTTTTTCTGTCTTACAGGTAACCAACCACAACTAAGATACAAATTTGAAATAAATCATCTTGATCTGCATTAGTACAGTTATGGAGCAAAACAGTAATGACTCAGCTTAGATCCGTGAATATTTAATCACAAATGGAAAGGTTATCAGTTTTTTATCAAACACATTGTCTAGATCTGTATTGTACATATAGCACAATCTCCTCAAACTGATAAAAATAGTCAGAGATAATAAATGCATATGACAATGTTTTCTCTATCAAAACACTTTAGAGACATTCACTCAGTAACTATATTGTCTTCTTTTACTTCATATATTAGATATCTGGACCAAGATAAGCCCAAACCATAAAGTTCAAGTACTCATATGCAATTCTATAGCACTTATTTATCCAACACCTACATCTATTGAGACTGGCTATGCATGTGTCAGACAGTAGAGACGACAGGGAATCTCTAGGACCTAAGATGCCTTTGAGTTTGTACAGACCAATCAATAAATACCCGATAAAAATAAGACTCTAAGGAATGCATTCAAACCACCTCAGAGAAGCCACAATGTTTTCAACATTGTTTTTTATTGTCTGGAAGGAAATATTAAAGAAAAGCAGAGTGAAAAAGTTCAGACCACACCGTTAGACTCCTAACAGGCAGGACATTATGAAAAATCTAAACAGCATTAAAAGCACATTCCATGTAAGACTGATGTCTACAGCAACATGAAACCATACTGGCTGCAGAGTTTGTTCTTTTTTTTTTTTTTCTGTTTTCTTTCCATATGAAGATAAATTCTGAGATACTTTAAGGCAAGTGAATTTGCTAAGCCACTGTGGTTTTATTGAACGACTCTGATCATTTCTCAGGGAAGAGCTTCCTGTTGATGGGGTGACCCTCCTTCCACACCCTCCAGGGTACTGTCAGGTTGTCAACTTCACAACACAGGCCATGGCCTGCATATTTAAACTAAGCCATTTCCACCAGAGCATTAGGACAGTTATGCACTGAAACAGTCTTCACCCGCCTTAGGTTAGTGAATCCCTCATTTAATTACAACTGGAAAGGTTAGAAACTTTTTATCGCAGACACATTCTCTGGGAATTATCGGTCTTTGGAATATAATTAATCATCCTCTGTCATGCTTTCATTATAGACGGTGCTCTCCAGAGCACTGGCTTTCCTCTCTCTTCATTCATATTCCTCTGGCCTTCCCCCCTCACTGTTACCACAGACCTCAGGTGAATTTTGTCCATTGTTCAGAAATGACTCGATATTGTTAAACCCATTTGTCAACCCACATTTTCAACTCACAGACACACGATCTCTGCACATGCTTAGCCTTATATATATATATCCGTCCCAGTATTAACGTGGATGGCATCTGTCAATGTTGACAAAAATTAAATTTCAAAACTACTGTAAATAATAAGGGAGTCATAGAGAGATGGTCTCTCTAGAGCATGAGCTACTCATAAACATGATTTGCATATTGTGCTTACAGCTGTTTCAACATGAGCTGTTTGCTGTGGTTCATTAACGTGATTTGATTTGTCAGATTCCACGCTAGTTAGAAGTTTGCATAGAGAACTATTTAAGGGACACTTATGAAAATTTTGAATTTTACAGCAGTATATGTTGGCCATAAAAATATTCAAGTGCATTCAGGGGTAAGACTGTGGCTTAGTGGTAGGGAACCTGCCTATCATGCACAAGGACATAGGTTCAATTCCCAGCCCCATAAAATAATTCTAATGAAATGAATTGAGTAATATGTCTTTAAGAGAAATTAATAGGGATTGAATTCATAAGAATCATCATTAATTAAATTCCAAACCATTTTCTCTATGTCTGAAAAGCTAAGATATTCCAGGCACAACTCAATTAAAGTGGGAGAGCTCCATGCCTTTCTGAGCTCAAGGGGAGAGTGGATGATGAAGCTCCGCCGCGACTGTGCATGGCCTGTGCATGGCAGAGTCAAGCAAGCCTCATCCACCTGATTATGCCTTTCTGTTCAATGGACTCAGTCATCTACATCCTTCCTAGCATCACCTAGCAGATACCATAACATTTCATTGTTCACTGGGACTGGTGAAGGGCACCCAGGTTCATATCCTGTCTTCCAGGAAAAACTCAGGTAACCTGGTTTTTTTTTTCTTTTTAAAGTTATAATTTTCCTTTTAATAATTTCTAGGATAATAATTTAAATAAATTAATAATTCCTCTGAGGCAAATCTCTTTAATAATGTCTTATTTTTTGTGATTTCTTTTTTCCTAGTTATGTTGGCATGTACATAGTAGAGTCTGTATTTGTTCAACCATCCTAAAACTCAAGAAGATGATTCAGGAGTCTGCCAAGGTTTAAGGAACTTCTTAAGGCAAACTGTGGACTGTAACTACCCATGGCCTCCTCAGTGCTGCAGCTTTCTCTGTTTGGTTAAGAGGCAGGAGGCAGAGTGAGCCTCACTAGCAATAGGTCATGAATTTCAAAAGAAAATTTCAATTTCGATACAAATGAAGCAATTGCATAGCATGTGTGAGGCTCTGCAATGCTGAAGCAAAAATATTTTGAATCTAGAGGTCATTGCCGAAACCACAAATGAAGTCCCACTCTAAGTAAAATGTGTCCCATTTATTGACTGGTAAGACAACAGAAATAGTAACTGTGTGTGTATGTGGTGTGTGTGTGTGTGTGTGTGTGTGTGTGTGTGTGTGTGTGTCTATGAGTAAGTGCACGGGTGTGTGTGTCAGAGTGTGTGAGTGTATGTGTATGTGAATGTGGAAGTACATGTGTGTATGAGTGTGTGTCTGTGTATACACATCTACACATGTATGAATACTTTAGAGTGATGCTTTCTCTTTAAAAAACCAGTCTTATCAAGAGAAAACATTGCCCAATTTGTACCTGGATGTGTGGTTGACAATGGTTTGTAGAATATGAGTGGTGTGTGACCCTGAAGCGTGCTGAGGGGGTGACAGGGATGAGTAGATGCTGCTGCTGTGATTTGCCATAACTCCACTGTAAAGTGGCAGGTATCAGTTCCCTTTCTGAATAAGCATCCAAATAAAGCTGAGCTCCGAACACGCGACAGTGTCCTCCGTGGACAGGAACAGGTGTTCCTGTTGGAGTTTTATAAAGAATAGTGCACCGGTGACTTCCTCACATGTCACATAGTGCTGTCTAACGGGCCAGGTGTTCAATCCTGAGGGCTGCTTTCCTCCTAACTACCTTTCACAGGCTGTCATAGGAAAGCCACAATTAAACCTCAAAAGAACAGCAACTCTCAAGCTTAGAAAGCCAAAAGGAGGGCGGGAGTCACTATAGCTCCATATGAGTCGCCAGGCAGGTGCAGGGGAATTACTGCTCTTTTCTTTTTTCTTTTCTTTTCTTTTCTTTTCTTTTCTTTTCTTTTCTTTTCTTTTCTTTTCTTTTCTTTTCTTTTCTTTTCTTTTCTTTTTCTTTTCTTTTCTTTTCTTTTCTTTCATTTTTCATGTTTTTGTTTGAGATCTGTTTGTTTATTTTTAAATTTGATTTAATTTTTACCTATTTTCTTTACATTCCCCTCACTGCCTCCCTCCCAGTCACCTCCTCCCACACTCCTTCCCCTCTCCCCTCTTTCCCTTCTCCTCTGAGCAGGTGGGTTCCCCCTGGGTATCTCCCTGACTCTGGCACTTCAAGTCTCTTTGAGGCTAGGCGCTTCCTCCCAGACAAGGTAGCCCAACTAGAAGAATAAATGCACATACAGGCAACAGTTTTTGGGATAGCCCCCTGTTCAGTTGTTCAGGACCCACATGAAGACCAAGCTGCATGTCTGCTACATATGAGCAGGGAAGCCTAGGCCCAGTGTGTGTTCTTTGGTTGGTGGTTCACACTCTGAGAGGAATTACTGCTTTTTTCAATGCTGAGGGAGAGGACTCCTCTCACAGGTCTATGTGTTTGGGGTCAAAAGTTGCAGGTACTCTTGTCATTTCTTCAGGCTAATATTAGTAACCTAATTTTCAAAAGAAAACACTCACCCATAGCCCAACGGCTTTGACATTGGCTGATTTGAGTCCCACCAGGATCTGACAGAAGTGGCAAAGTCCAGAATAAGAGTAAAACCTCCTCACAGTGAGACATGTGGGCGAATGTCCCAAGGCTGCCCAGTTAGGGACAAGGACCTTAAGGGCTGCAATGTTTTATTCTTTTCATGAGAGTCGTATACAGATATCCACGTTCCATACTGCAAACGGTTCTTAAAATGTCTTAGTTTGATTTTTTTCTTATTTCATTATAACTTTTTCTACTTAAGCATACGTGATTCATATATTATTTGAAAAATGGAAGATGGAATTAAGGTGTTTAGTTTTAAGAAATTCGTCACGGTAGAATATTCCAGTGGGTAAAAGTAAAGATGGGTTCTAAAGAAGTGCTGTTGAACGCTGTGCTTTGAACTAGCCATTTTATGCTGCAAGATGCAGTAGCAAACACACACAATAACATGCAGCAGGAGATTGTGAGCAAGGAACTTCCAGAGTAACTACAGAGTGCAGGCGATGCTACGCTCTCAAAATGATTTGTTTCCACGTGTATTTGTTCGGTTTTAATTTGATATGATATTTTAAAGAATAAGAATTCCTTAAGCTTAACTATCCCAAGTTGTACACAAAGGTACTTGAGAGCACACACACACACACACACACACACACACACAAATGCATGAGCACACACACCAAAACCAGGAGAAAAATGAAGCAAAGTTTTAAAGATAAACGAGTGAAATATATATCAAAATAGTTTAGCATTATCATCGGCTCCTTCAGAATGGAAACATTACTCGTTTCAAACATAAAGCCAACGATCACACCACCTGTGATCCATAACTGAATTTTAACATAAGATATGTAAAGCCATGATGACCACAGACTATTTCAACCATCAAAACTATAAACTGAAGTGAGTCAAGAAACACATTTCTAGAATAGGGAGGGAAGCACCGTGACTCAGTAACGGGCCTCACATACATAATCTCTCTACATTTAGAAATGTTTCTGATGAACTAGTCAAATATTCACAGTAATAATTCCCCTATCTAAAAACTCCATGTTTGTTTGTTTGGGCTTTTTGACTTTGGCACTCACGATATAGTCCTAGCTGGTCTCCAATTCTGATCCTCCTGTCTCAGACTCTCAGATGCTGGGGTTACAGATGCTCGCTGTCACAAGTGGCTCAAAAATTTCATTTTAAACTATTCAAATTGGATTTAACTTTGTTGATACTTATTTCTAGTGAAGACCTTGGCTTGTAAGAATTAAAACAAAAACTTCCTCAAATTTCCATGCAAGCTAGAATGACAGTAAAGACAGACATTCAGTTTTTGGCACAGAAAAAGTCTTAACTATATCGTTTGCTTTCCTCAGAGGAAGACAACAATTTTTTAATAATTAGCACATAATGATGTCTTTGAGTTCTTCATTTTTCTGACAAAATGTACATCCTCCATGATTTCCAGTGATGACTTTTTTGTCATTTTGTGCATGTTTCAATAATTTTATTGATAAATAAATCATGCACTAACTTTGACGATTTCTTGGAGCAAGAGGGATCTTCTAATTTGCAGAAATGAGCCATATGGGCTGGCAGCAGCCTTGGCTTCCAGGAAAATAAACTCTTCTTCCTACTAACATGAGAGAGAATCTGTAATGCCTGGAGCAGCTGGAACGCCCATCCTGCCAGGCTAACACTGAGAGTATGAAGTATGAAAATGGAGAGAAAACCCAAGTCATGTTGTCATAACCTGAGGACCAGATTGCATCTATTTTAAAGCAGGAAACTCCTAATGGGTTCCATGTTTTGTGTGCTAAAAATTTCTTTTTACATTTCTATCACTACTAATAAAGAATCTCATAGGAAATCAACCCCAAAGAGAACAGATATTTGCAGAGAGCCACGTGAACACTGTAATTATGCGGGGAGATGTATCTCTTGGGATTCTGCAAAGAACATTTGAATTCTTTCCCATATTTGCATACTGTGTTCATAGGAACATGTTTTTGTCATAGAGAAGAGTTCAAATTTTTCTTGGCCATTTGGAGCTGTGGCAGAGCCCATGTGAGATTAAGTGAGATTTTCTAGGCTGAACGCTTTGGTTTTAGTGAGTGGTCAGTAAATAATAACCACGATTATGGCGTATTTCCTCCTTTCACCTTCAAAATGATTGCTTTTGCATACTAGTTTCTGCTTTGAAGTTTACATTAAGAATTGCAGTAAGCACATATCCTGAGCAGGGCCTTGAGTTGCACACTGAGGTTGCAATGGTGAGCAGTATGAACAGAACAAACTGTCCATTTGTACAGCCCTTGTGCCATGAGAGGGGAAAAAACCGAATGACAGAACAACTTTCAAGGGATGCCAAGACTATTAAGAGCTCAGCATCTGTGTGTGGGGATAGGGGAGCCCCTAAGCAGGGAATCTAGTTGAGCTTAGATAGGGCAAATGGTTGGGAGGACCAGGAAAGTTGAATTGTAGCCCATGATTTCCCTGTGATTTAGTATAATAGTCTCATCTGGAGATGCTGCCCATTCATGAGAGTAGCTAAAAGATTCAATGAGGGACGAATTCCTGTGAGATGCTGAAGCTTAGATCAGAGAGTCAAGACCTTGTGAAGATGTCTAAAGACATGTCTAAAATTAAAGCAAAAGTTTTTTGAAGTCATTATGTATGCTAGGAAGCTAGCAAAGTTAGTTCAATTGTTTTCACAGATAAGCTTCAAAAACAGTCTGTTTTCCTGACTATTTAAGACAGTTGCAAACAAAGGAGGTTTGCTGGTTAGGTTTCTGTCAATTTGACAAAATCTAGGTTCATCTGGGAAGAAGAGACCTCAGTTGTAGGATTGTCCCAACAGAGTGGCATGTAACTCTGTGAGGAATTTTCTTTTTCTTTCTTTCTTTCTTTTTTTGGTTTTTCAAGACAGGGTTTCTCTGTGTAGCCCAGGCTGTCTGTGTAGCCCTGGCTCAAGGCATTTTCTTGACTGATGATTGATGTGGGAGAGCCCAGCCTATTGTAGGCTGGACCATTACTAGACTGGTGGTCCTGGGTTGTGAAAATTCACTAAAGAGGCAATGGATTGGCAATCCAGTAAGTAGTACCCTCTGGTCTCTCTTCAATTTCCTTCCTTGTGCATCCATGTTCCTACCTTGAGTTTCAGCCTTGGCTTTTCTTAATAATAGACTGTTACTGGGAACTGTAAGCCAAGTAAACATTTCCCTCCCCAAGTTGCTTTTGATAGTGGTACTTATCACAGCAACAGACAGTGAAGTAGAACCGAGAGACATAACTGCTTTATAATAATTAGCATATAACAGTGTTTCTCAAGTGCAGAGGTTATAGGTGTCCATCATCACATATGTCTTCATATGTGATGGTATGTGATAGTATGTGATGTGTCAGAAAAGAAGTGAGGGCTCCAAAACAGGAACCAGACTTTATTGGAAGAGACTGGCCTTCCAAAGCTTTAGACTTATAAAGGTATCCATCTACTGCACTAGCCATTCTGATTAACAGGTCTGTGCAAAAGATAGTAAATCCATTGGCAAAGGAGGTGGGATTACAGAGGAGGAGCTGTAGAAGAGACCAGACGTGTACTCAATTGTTATGGGACGATATAAGCATTCCACTTAATAAAACTAAACTCAAAACTAGTCATTTACTCTTTAATCCCTACAGGGGGCATAACATATTAATGAAGGCTGAACGCAAAGTGAAGTTAGGCCCTGGATATTACACCCTGTGCAGAAGACAATCGTTTTAGAAACAAAGCCTTCTTGGCACTTGTAACTCACCCATTGCAAAATATACAGTGGTTCACAGTCACAGAGTTCTCAGTGCTGGACTGTTATATCATGATGACTTTAAATGAATAATTATTTTGGAATATTTATGATGGTGAAAATAGTATAATAGAAATCAATAAAATGACAAGGGCAACTACGAGCCCCTGCTGCACCGACTGTCTTCATTTTTGTTATTGTTGTGTATTTTTATATACATTTGACTCTGGCCTAAGCTTCACTTTCCACTAGGGTTCACCCCTCACTGTGAGGGGTCTAGTCACTGGACACAACTCTGTCCTAAATGGTTAAAGTTGTCAGATGAGATGGTTATGCTAAATCAGGAACAAAGTGTGGACTGCACTGCAGGTGTCTGGTCCTTTCCAGTCCTTTAGCCTGTGATGTGAACAAATGTACAACAGGCACAAAGTTCAAATAGGCTTAGGGAAAGCAGAGGTGAATGTCAAGAATTAAAAAGTTAAAACCTGACTAAGCCACACCTTTCATATATTTGAGAATATTAACAAACCAGGTCATGTGTGACTGCATGCAGGTACCACTGCCGAATGCAGTGACTGTGGAGATGTCCAAGCCTAAATGCATAACCCTGGATTGTCAGAGTTAGTGCTTCTCTTGTCCTATTCTGATAGAAAGGAAGATATGATAAATACTTGGGACCTTCCCTTTGCCTATCAGACTACTGAAACAGTGGACACTCTAAAATGGAAATTTCTGCAGGAAACTCATATTGGAAAAGTAAAAGAGCTGAAGGCTGTGACCAAGCAGAGTGGGTGCCAAACTCCTAGAAAGAAAATTACACTTTCCCTGGTGACTTCACAGGAAAGACTGAAGCCAAGATAATCATGGGTCAGTGACAGACAGGACTATATCTTGACTAGATCCCCTTACTTAGTAATGAACGTCACACCAAGATCCCAAAGACAGACTGGTCAGGTAGCTACTGAAACTCCTTGTTCCTCTTCCCAAATGCAGCCACTTCTCGCTATTAATTTCTCTCTTTAATTGGTCTATGAAAGATGGGTGACTGAGCCTTACTTGTTAGGCTGCTAATAACCAGGATTTTATCCTAATAATACCAGCAACATTCAGATATTTGGAGATTGTCTAAAAGATCATTGTGAGCTGGGTGGTGGTGGCACACTTTAAATCCTGGTACTCAGAGGCAGAGGCAGGCAGATCTCTGAGTTTATTTGAGGCCAGCCTGGTCTACAAAATGAGTTCCAAGACAGCCAACACTACACAGAGAAAGCTTGTCTTAAAAAATAACAAATGCCGGGCAGTGGTGGCACACGCCTTTAATCCCAGCACTTGGGAGGCAGAGACAGGTGGATTTCTGAGTTCAAGGCCAGCCTGGTCTACAGAGTGAGTTCCAGGACAGCCAGGGCTACACAGAGAAACCCTGTCTCGAAAAAACAAACAAACAAACAAAAAAAACAACAAAAAAACCAAACCCCCCCCCAAAACAAAATAAAACAAACAAACAAAAAGCAAAAAAAGAAAAAGGAAGGAAGGAAGAAAGGAAGGAAAAGAAAAATATTGTGGACTAACAATAAGATACTACACAAAAGATCTCAAATAGTCTGTCATGTCTTTGATTTTGTATCTTATGATTGTGCAAATATTTCTGATCTAAGTTAATGTAAATATTTCCAAACTTTTGCATAGTGGGTTATAGGTAAATATTTTAGTGTTTTCCCTTATCATTTTATCATAAAATGGCCTTAGGAAATCTAGGCTGAGAAGCTATAGCTTGTAATGCTGACTGTCTACTGGTGTGTGCTTGGCGACATGTTATCTAGTAAAGCACATTATCTCCGATACTCACTCTAAGCATTGTACTGATGGGTAAATCCAAAGACCTTTTTGTTTAAAAAAGAAATTACTGCAGAACTCTGTCTTGTATTTAAGGAGAAATAAAGTATTTTGTACTGTTTTTACCATAAAGAAATAACAAATAGTTAAGTATTTGAGTAGGTATATATCTTCAACCTAATTAATTGAATAATTCCCTAATGTATGAATGATGCAAAACATATGCTAGCTCATTAATGTGTGTGATTTTCCTTTTATGTATCAATTAAAAATCAATTAATAGCAATAAAAAGTGTTCAGAAAAAGGAAGGTAAATATTTGGAATAAAATGATTAAAATATGTTAATTAAGTCGGAATTAGTCTTGGAGCAAAAAAGAAGTGAACTCGTTGCTTGGATACAGACACCAGAGAAGATTTCCTTCCACCCTACCTGACCCCACAGCTGCCTGATGCATGTTCAGTACAAAGAACAGCGGCCCTATTGGCTTAGACATAGACTTAGAGACAACAGGATGCTGTGTTTGTAATTTTCACACATAAAATCTACAGAGACAAGTTTTCATCCATTGAGATTAGGTTCGATCCAGAGGTTGGACTCCTCAATAATTTACATGAGACAAAATTTAAACTACAGAGTCAAAGTATACATTCGGCACCATGCAACTTTAAGCAACACACACACACACACACACACACACACACACACGCATGCACACACACATGCACGCACGCTCACACACACGCACACACACACACACAAGGCACATGCTCACATGCATAAAATATATTTGTGCAGATATGCACACACACAACTGGAGGTTTGAATTTTTTCTTTCCTAAAAAAACTGTTTATGCATGTGTGAAAATTAAATTCCAGCAAACTCTCTGGAGTGGGATGCAAGTCTTGAACGCTTCAAAGTTAATAGCACTCTGATAATTACTGTCATTTAATTAAGTTTTTGCAAGGTCAGACCCACAGAGAGACCTGTTATTTCCCGTTAGTCACTAAGCCCACTGACAGAATGAATCCATGGATGAGGAGGAAGTGCAAAGGCATAAGATGAGGACATTACAAAATCACAACAGAGTAAGGTGCCAAGCACGTGTCCCCTCGTTGAATAATTCCAGACACTGCTCAATGGACAGAGGCTTCCATTCATCTACTGGGTCTTTACTGGAATCTGAAGTTCCCTCCGGTATATTTCTGTGTAAGAATCACATCAAATGTTTAACTCCTGTAAATGCATATTTTCCTCTTCTCTCCTCTCTTTCCATTTAAGAGCTTTAGTTGGTGATTAATACTTTAAAATCTACATGCTCCCACACAGGGCAATATTGCACTAGTCACAACAGTCTTGGCTTGGTATCATCTCCAATTAATCTGAAGAAACTGAGGCATGGAGGTGACATGTAACATGTCCCTCTTGCACAGTGAGGAATAGGCAAATGAGCACAGAGGCCAGTTTTTATTTGGCTCTCATGTTTGTTTCTTAATGCCCCATCACGACCTCCCTCTCTGTGCTTGGAATGTCTATATTCTTTCAGTGCCAGAATCTGCTAGGGGTGTAGGACAAATTTCTCTCCCCTAACCACCCACTTCTACTTAATAATTATAATTATTCACTGTGGCTAGGAACTTATTAGAACATCCCTATAATTCTCCAGCTCTCTAAAGTGCCTACAATTTCTGGACTGAAAATTATTATCTTTTTCACTTTCTCTTTGATCTAAGATTTTATTATAGTTTGAATTCCTTTGCACTAAAAGGGAATATTAAAGTCCTAAACCCTGTACATTATATTGTAAATTATATTGGTAAATTGCCCTGTGCTGTTTAAGTTTGTTGAAAGTGGTGGGTTCTTTTATCCCAGACTCCAGCATTTTTAAGTATCCTCTAAACCCATATCCAGGGGTGAACTGCCCAAATGTCATATTTGCAATGTGGAGAAGGAAGACCAATGAAATTGCTCCAATGTGAAAACATGGAGAAAAGTGAGAACAGCTGAAAGTAAATCATTTCCAATTAAGGTTGCTATTGTTTACTCGGTTGTATAAAAATGGCTGCAGTGAGAAAGAGGAAGCAAAGTTCATCACAGAAAGGCCGCTTTTCTCTGTTGGGAAGTCTCCAATAGAATCTCCAGGGAGACTGTGTTAGCAGGGCTTTGCTGCTCTTCCCTGCTGCATATTTAGAATGCCAAGTTTGATGGTGCTACCTTTCTGCTGTTATTTGTTCCGGGACTCTTAGTAAGGACTCCAGCTGGCTCCTTCGATGGGGCTGGGTCTCTGTAAGCTCTTGAATTGATGATATTACCTTTCTCAGTTGGGCTAGTCCAGTTATGTCTGCCAGATTTTGCAAGTACCCAGTTTGATGATGTTTTATTATCATTTGTACTTCTTGAAATGCCAGTCACTATTTCTCTTACTTTTGCTTGCTATATGCCCAATAAACAAATTCATTTAAGCAAAAAGCATGGGTATATAATAGATAACTCTGTGCGTTGTATAGAAAATTCTGGTACCTGTAATTATGATTATTCTTGGAATAATGTCTCTGTAGACATAGGCATTGTCATTAGAATGGGCTCTAATCCACTAACACCAGTATCCTTGCAAGAAGAAAATAACAGACAAAACACATTTAAAGGAAAAGCCAGCCATGTTGACAGAGATGAAGATTGGAGTGATGGAGTTCCAGAGAAGTTTCCAGTGAAGGAGGATTAGTGGAACATAGGTAGGTAGGGAAATTAGAGGCAGGCTCCCTGAGATGGCAGCTTCTTGTTCTCTGAAGACTGTGTGGTGGAACATCACAAAGGCGTAGGGTGGGTATCTAAACAGGGCCAATGTGGGGAAAGGGTAGGACTCAGGGACCTTACAAAACACCCACACTTGAGCCTATTTAGTAGACTACCAGCCTTAGGAAGACTAAGGTTGTTGCTTTCTTTCTTTCTCCAGTTCAGTTTTCTGCCTTTCCTGATGACTTGATTCTTCATCTGTACCAGGGAACGAGCTCAGCAACCCCCTTGACAACTGCCAGCACACTCATTATACAAGAAATGTTCAAGCAAAAACTGGAAGAAGATAAGAGAAGCTTTCACACAGCATCTTAGAGGGAGCATGGGCCTGCCTGTATAGACTAGTTTTAGGCTTCTCTAGATTTTTGGAAAAAATAAATTCTAAACTAAACCTATCCAATTTGTGGTTCTTTGTTTTTGCAATCATAGTGATCAAGATTCTATGTGCATTGCATGAGGAGGCATTAAAATGGAAGGATCTTTTTAAGTGCAGTACTATGAGGTCTGCAAAAGCAAAGGAAAATCCAAACAACCCAAATACACTTTCCTAACATCATGTTTCCCTTATATAGTAACTAAACAATTCATTACCATCCAATGGGTTTTCTTCTTTCTTCATTTAGAACTCAGACATTGCCAAGACTCTCTCCAGGTTTTCCAAATATTCTTTGTGATACATTTCAGTGACTACCTGGGAGAATGATCTAGGGCAACATTACACAAGGCTTATTTTACATCCTCGCTACCACAGACAAGTATCCCTGTGATTAACACAGATGCTGGGGCGGGGCGATGTTTATCCTCAAGCCTGATGCACATCTGTGTGCCTTGGGGGTGCACAGGTTTTACTCTCAAATCCAAGTCACATCCTTCCTTTAGCTTATGGAGAGAAGGGAAGTATACACTAAAAAATTATCACCACTCCTGAAAGATCAATCGATAGCCAGAAATGCCTTTTTCCTCAGTTCAAATATAAATACAATTTCAAAAGAATTCTCACTACAGTTAGAAATTTGCTTGTTTGAACTTGGGCTTTTAACAAACAAAACTCTATGCCATTTGAATTCTGGATCGTTGGTTCTAAATGTGACTTTCTCCTTCACATATGCTCATAACAGGAATATATCATTTAAATCACACAGCTATTGAATATTTTCTACTTTAATATGCAACAGGATGAAAATATGGTTAGAATGCTTCCACATGCTTTTAGAAACCTTCATTTAGCCATATTTAAATATCCAATTTCAGATTTTTATCATTTTGAAATAGCTCTGGCTTATTCTTTGTGGGTGAAACTATTACTGTACACACCAATTTCCTACTAATACGATATCTACCTTTGTCAAGCAGACACTACACTGTGGGTGCAGCATTAACACTTGAAATTCTGGTGAGTGTGTTTCCAGTGAGACAAGAGGAAACAAAAATCTTTTTTCAAAAAAAACAAAAACAAAAAATAAAAAACAAAAACAACTGTTTTTGTAAAAGCAAGGGCTGTGATTTTCTAGCCACTTTTCAAACATACATGAGCAAACTGATGACTTTTGTATCAACTTAGGTCCTTACTTATTTTGAATCTTCCTAAGGGATTTTACTCTCAGGAAGAACTGAACAAAACTTCTTTGTTTCATCAGTCTTTGGGAAACAAATGGCTACCTATGTGTTCTATGTTAGGGTCCTCCTTATTCTAATCCTTTCCCATCTATATATCACAAGTTGGAACTATTTTTAGTAAATCTATGTATCTTGCTTGGAGCACCTGACTCTAGGTGTTTCTTATGCCAAAACAAGTGTACATCCTCAGAAAAGTTGAAACAAATGTCACCATGATCTGAATATGTCTCATGAACGTCATGTGCTGGGAACTCAGCCGTCAGCACAATGGTGCTCACTGCTGAGAGCTCTACCATCAGTGTTGCAATGTTTAAAGGTGGGGATATCAACATCGCTGCTGGGGACATCAATATCAGTGGTGGGGATATCAACATCAATGGTGGGCACATCAATATCAGTGGTGGGGACATCAACATCACTGGTGGGGACATCAATATCAATGGTGGGGACATCAACATCATGAGTGGTACAAAACTTTGAGGAGAATTGGATCATAAATGCTCTAGTTTCTTTCTTTCTTTCTTTCTTTCTTTCTTTCTTTCTTTCTTTCTTTCTTTCTTTCTTTCCTTCCTTCCTTCCTTCCTTCCTTCCTTCCTTCCTTCCTTCCTTCCTTCCTTCTTTCTTTCTTTCTTTCTTTCTTTCTTTCTTTTTTTTCGAGACAGGGTTTCTCTGTGTAGCCTTGGCTATCCTGGAACTCACACTGTAGACCAGGCTGGCCTCAAACTCAGAAATCCACCTGCCTCTGCCTCCCAAGTGCTGGGATTAAAGGCGTGCGTCACCACTGCTCGGCTGCTCTGAGTTTCTAAACAGAACAATGTCATCCTCTTGGAAGTGTGTCATCAAGGGAGTGGGCAACTAATAAAAGGGCAAGTTCAATCCCTCCCCCTTTCTGTCTCAGACACGTGCTTCATTATCTGTATATCTTTACCATGGGACAATCTTAGAAGGCAGCCATCAGACTCTGGACACTTATCCTTGGATAGCACACCTTCTAGAACTAAAAGAAATACATTTTAAAGAGATTTTTAAATTTTACTTCTTTGTTGGTGTCGCTCTGTGTTTGTGCGCATGAATGCAGGTGACAGAAGAGGGTTTCTGATCCATTGGAGCTGGCATTACACATGGTTGTGAACTGGGTTCTAGAAATGGAACTCGGGTCCTCTGCAAGAGCAACAAGTATCCTTATGTTTTTGGTTGTGAGCCTAGCCTTTAACAGCTGAGCCATCTCTCCAGCCCAGCAACAAGTATTCTTAACCACTGAGCTGTCTCTCCAGTCCAGTTTCTGGTCTTTCATTACCTTCTGTGATATTCGGTTACAGCAACACAAATGGATTAAGACAGACAGTAATCTGCAAGAGCCTGTGTGGGTGGACCTATTTGTAAAGTAAAGTTGTTCTCATTCAGGATCTACCAGTGGAATCCTACAATAATGCTAAGGGTAGAAATGGCCTAGGTTTATCAAACAGTTTTTATGCACCAACTACCTGGATGCAGACTCTCAAGGGAACTGAGGTCATCATAACTACTTGCTAGTAGACAGCAGTAACACTTTTCTCATTTAATGAGAAGACTGAAGTACAGAGGTTTGTGTATCCTCGCCAAGATTACTCACAGCCAGTAAAAAGTGGAGTTTTGACAGAACACAAGTATTTTGATTCTGAAAACCTTATTTTGAATCAAGATTATTAGTCTCATTTTACAAATGACAACAACTGAGGTTTTTGTGACTATTTTCCATGCTGGTTCATAGAGTTAGCCAATGTAAAAGTGGGCTTAACAATTCTAGCCTACCAGAATCCTGGTGAGGCTCTACCTCTTGTGATTTCAGCTGTATCACATGTCCAAATCCTTTAAAGGTGTTTACAGAGTTCCCCATCCTATGTGTCTGTGGATGTTATAGATGCCAGCACACAATAGCAGAAAGTCAGACAAGTAAGTTGCTCTTGGGAACTTGGGTAAAGGGTTAAGTGAAGTAAAAAAGAGAAAATACGCAAAGAAGGAAAAAGGAAAAGGTGACAGAGAAAGAAACTAAGGGAAGAAGAACAAGGAACAGGGCATGTAAATGACGTCATTGTCATTCTTGTCAGCCATGAGCTCCATGTCCTTTTTTCTGAATAGTTCCTTGTCATTTGGAAATGCACAGCATGAAGAGGTCTTAGTGGATCCTGATGGGACAGCCCAGGGAATTCTTAGAGCTGGAAGTCATATTAGATGTGTGCAGAGACTGGAGTATAAGACCCAGGCAATTCGATTTCACTGACTTTCTGGGAGCATTTTCCAGTCCCCAAATTTTGTGGTATGGCTGCAAATAAATACTTCACTCTGTCTAGGACTTTTGTTAACGAGTTAGAATTTTATGCATTTATTATTGTGGCCTAGCAGATTCCAGCTAGAAATATTTACCTTTGTCTTTAAAAAGTAGTGGCAAAGAAAATTTTGATCTTTGACAAAGAGCCTCAAAGTTATTTTAACCACAGAGTGAAGGCGATACTACGTAATAAATTTTGAATACTTTTCATTTCTTACGAAAATAAAAGTGGATAGCAGCAATTTATGACATAAGTAAACTGTGGTGACTACAAAGGTGGCTAAATCTACCAAAGAACTAATGATACAGTAAGTGAACTGAAGATATAAATCAGAATAAAATTATCATAGAACGTCTGTCTCCAAAATATGTACATTTACAGAATGCAATCATTTTGAAGCACAATCTCCCTTTTAATGTAGGCCTAGAGAGTCAAGTAATGTTCTTTCTTGCTTTCCCACAGAAACACCCGATGTCAGTCAATTCACAGACTTCTGACAGTTTGCAGTGTTGGCTGGATTTCTGATGCTAGTTTTCATCTTAGTTATGACCCCTTTAGCATAAATAGTTCAGATGATGTTCTTTTTGATTAAAAATAAACTTGTGTTTTCCACAGAGATATATACTGCCTGCTTTTAACTTTAATTTACCATTGATGGCCCAGCTAAGGGTCAGTTTGCCCCTCATCATCTGTTAGAGTTACCTGAGTTTATTGCTCATACTTGGACCACGTGTCTTGAGCTTTGATGAGTCCTGCTTGGGCAATGTTATTTCATCTTCAGTTTCTCATAGAAAGCCTCTCAATGGGTCCTAGGGAGACAGCTCATCTGGCAAAGTTCATGCCTTGCAAACCTAGGGACCTGCCTGTGATTCTCAGAACCCATGTAAAGATACTCAGCGTGTCACCAAGTACTCGTAATCCCAAACTGGAGAGACAGAGACAGGAGGGTACCTGGAACTCACTAGCTAGCCATTTTAACTGAATCTGTGAGCTCCAGGCTTATGAGAAAACCTGCATCAAAGGAGGTAGATGGCTCCTGGCAAATTATATGCCAGGCTGCTCTCTGGTCTCCACACACAGGTGTACACACACACACCTGCACACATAAACACAGGCATTTAAAAGAACAGCCAAAGGTTTTTTTTTCTATGTCCATCTAAGGGGAAGAAGATACTGTGCATCTACCCAAAGAAGGCAGTAACACTGCATGCCAGGACACTGAATGGGCCTCTAGTGTATATTAAGGAAGACTTCAAGGTATGAGATTACACAGTGAGCTACCTATTGTGTGAGGACGATGTAAATAACACGGAGCTTAACTTGGCTGCTATTTTTGAGAAATCATGTGAAGGGAAGTACATGGGAAATGGTGAAAGTGATGCTTTACAGGGCAGAGAAGAGGATGAATGGACCAAGTGGGAGGAGTAAGCATCTGATTGAATATTGATAGCTTGACTTTCTTAGCCAAAAGGATATACTAACTTAGAAGTAAAAGTTACAGATTTGTGACTCCAGACATGTGACAAAATTCCATAGGCTAAAACAACAAAAAGAAACCAGGATATGTGTTTTTTAAACTGTGTATTGTAAACACTCCCATGATCCCAGGACTCGGTACATACAGGTAAAGGCAGAAAGATCAGAAGTTCAAGTAATTCTGGACTACATAGAGTACTACAAAGGCCAGCCTGGGCTATATGGTACCTTACCTCACACCATATCAGCTTCATGCCCTCAAAGGTAAACAAAATAAAGTCTCTAACCATCAATCCAGTGGAGGATTGAAGGACAGATAAAGCAAGCAGATGATGAACTGACCTTGAATGTAAAAGCTGCTCTCTTCTTGAGACTCTCTACCTGCTGTCTCGTTCTTTGGATCTCCTCCTTTTGTTCATTTTCTTTCTCGTTCTATATTTTTGTCACCCCTGGTACAAGACTTTGCATCACTAATGCAACACAACCCTCCTTTCTATCCCTGGACTTTTATCCCATCCTCACATCTCAGCGCATTGTGCTTAGACTTACATCCACTTGGCAATGGTTATTCATGATCCCCTAGTCCCAATGTTTTCATGGCTGCTCGTTTCTAGGAGTACAAACTGCCTACTCAAATTTATATTGGATATCTAGTTGAAATTCCTGCAGGAAAGACCACAGTGGCTCCACAAGAACTGGGGTCTATCTCGGGGCACTTCTACGGTGGCAGAGTCACTGCCTTTTTCTGTGTTTGTCAGGCTCTCAGGGAGGGCTTAAGGAAGAACAGATTCCCTCTATGTGTGCCAAAAGCAGATGAAAAATAACCAGTGAGTTAGAGCAAGGGAAATGCTCCAAGTTCAAAGAAGTAATTCAGCCTGAGAGGAAACATTTCTTTTTTGCATCTTTACTGAAGTGCTCAGAAAGTGTACATAATATGGCTTGCAAAGAATATGAAAAATTATAATATGCTCTTAGATGAAAAATAAAATAAAACAGCACTGTGAGAAAATGTTGGAGCTACTGAGATTATTGTAGGAACTGATTAAGTTGAGTTTCAAAACAAACAGAAGTATTAAGTCATTAGAAAGATGCAATATGTGCTTATAGAAATATTATTGAGATAATGTCAAAGCAATGAGTATCAAAAAGCCCATTGATAGCAGGAAAAGAAAACCATGCAGCAAACTATCTCAAAGTGTTCAACGACATCAGCAGTGTCATGCTGCGCATGGTATCCATTAGAGAGAGGGGAGCACACACAGTTGCTCTTCTGAGGCTTGTCCAAGAATTTCCTGTAAGTCAGAATCACTGGGAAGGTGTTTGAAAGATAGAGGCCGGGCAGTGATGACACACGCCTTTAATCCCAGCACTTGGGAGGCAGAGACAGGCGTAGTTCTGAGTTCGAGGCCAGCCAGGTCTACAGAGTGAGTTCCAGGACAGCCAGGGCTATACAGAGAAACCCTGTCTCGAAAAACCAAAAAAAAAAAAAAAAAAAAAAAAAAGATAGAGGAGGCTGAGTCCCACTCTAGACAAGTTGAATCATTCTCTGGGAATTAGTAGTGGCCATGTATCTCCATTATAAATTTAATTTAATTCATTAAAAGTCCCTAGAGGCCTAAGATAAAGACCAAGAATTAAGAGTGACTTTTGTGAAGATAGAAGTTTCTATGCTGTCTTTTTTTTATATCCTCCTGTCTCTGTCTGTCTGTCTGTCCCTCCCTCCTTCCCTCCATCCCTCCTCATCCCTAATAAAGAAATGAGGATTTAACCTAGGGCCTTGTGTATATTGGGCAAGTTCTCTGCCATTAAGATATAACTCCAGCTCTCTATAATTGATTTTTACTAATTTACAGATAGTGATGGTTTAGATACTTGTAACAAGTCAGTGAGGAGAAGCACCCTATTGCACTGGGTACTCACTTGTGTGGTGAATTCTCACATAGGCAACCAAGTTCTGTGGGATCTGCCCTCTTTCCCTCCTTTGACACTCTAGGTTATGTCTCTGTTCTCTTTCTTTGGCTTGCTTTGACACCCTTAGATATGCCATGCTGTCTCCTACCTCAAACCTGCAGCAAATGTTGCTCCATGTAACTGGAAGGGGCACATTCCTTCTCTTTAGTGACTTAGGGGTCATTTTTTCCATATCAGTTCAATCATAGAGGATTTCCAAATATTCTCAGTTAGGTTATTGTCTTAGTTACTTTTCTATTGCCATCAAGAGATACCATGACCAAGGCAACTTATAAAAGAAGGCATTTGGTTGGATACTTGCTTGCAGTTTCAGAAGGTGAGTTCATGATCATCATGGTGAAGAACTTGACAGTAAGTAGGCAGGCATGGCACCAGAGCAGTAGCTAAGAGCTTATACTATATTACAAGTTGGAGCCACAGAGAGAAAGAGTGGGTATAGTATGGGTCTTTGAAACTTCAAATGCATCCTCAGTGACACCCCTCCTCCAACAAGACTATACCTTGTAATCCTTCCTAGAGACTCCCACCAAGTAGGGACCAAGTATTCTAACATGAGTCAGTTCATCTGAAATCACCCAGTATTACCATTCTTCCCATCTGTATGGTGCTTATGTGATGCACAAGTCTGCCCAATAAGAACAAGCTTGATGAGAGCAGCATCCATATCTTTTTGTTATGTTCCAAGCACCATTACAATGTTTGCTCAGGGGAAGGGTTCAGGATGAGAAATAGGAACATGAAGACACAGGAGAACAGCTCCTAAGTCAAACAGGAAGTGCACCTTCCAGGTAAGAAGTCAGTTCCACAGGGACCTGGGAACCAGTTGGATGAACTCCATTACAGAAAGATACTCTGAGTTAGTGTCCTTGGGGGTCCTTACAACTTCACTTGGTACCTTATATTCTTTATGGTGATAATCTGAATATATCCTGTCTTTCTGTGGCTGCTTAGCCTGAAAAATACTTGGATGGATATTTCATCAAATTCCAAGGACATGTTTGGGATTATGAGATCTAAATAGAGATTTCAAGGCATATGTGACAGAAATTCATTTAGGAGGCTCTTGGGAACAATTCAACTGAGAAGCTAGTAATCCTCCAGAGAGGCTAAAATTGAAACTCAAAAGCCATTCACATGGAGAGACATATCACACACTCTGAAAGATGTAGATAGGAACAACAAGGATGAGGCTCATATGTGAAGCTAAAGAAAGTCTGTAGAGCATAGAATCCAGATTTCTGTGACTCACGTGGGCTGCTCTAGGACTGAGTTCTGTTTCACTTGTGTGTATGTATGTAGCAGGGTTTGTGCATGCACGTACATTCCTGTGGTTGTGAAGGCCACAGCCTGATGTCAAGTGTCTTTACCAGTTGCTATTCTGGTTAGTGTCACAAACCTAGATGTATCTGAGAAGTTAGACTGTTAACCAAGAAAATGCCTCCATCAGATTGGCTTCTAGGCACAGCCACAGAGCATGTTTTTGATTAATCATTCATGCGATAAGGACTAGCTCCCTGGGGTCAGTGTTAGCGGTGTGCATGTGGTTCTTGATTGTACAAGAAAGCAGGCTGAGCAAGTGAAGGGAGGTGGGTCAGGAAGCAGTGGTCCTCTGTGGCTTCTGCTTCAGTTCCTGTCTCCAGGTTCCTGCCCTGACTTCACTCAGAGATGGAATATGACCTGAAAGCTGTAAGATGAAACACATCCTTTCCTCTTTAAGTTCCTTTTGGTCCTGGTGGTTTATCACAGCAATAGCCACCTAACTAAGACAATTGTGCTCCATCTTACCTTTTAAGACAAAGTCTCTCATTGAACCTGAGGCTATCTGCCAAAACTGCTAAGCATCCCCACCAATCCTCCTGTCCTCACCTCCCCAGTTCTGGGTCACTGCTACTCAGGGACAAGCCCAGGTTTTTCCATAGATACTGAGGATGTGAACTCAGGTCCTCACGCTTTACATAGCAAGCACCTTACTAACTCAGCCATCTCCTCACTGGTTTGGATTTTCATAAGAGGCGGTTCCATAATTATTGGAGTGTCCACAGCAATTCCCACATTCAATAACAACAATAGATCGACAAAGAGAACTAAGCCAATTTCTAACCAAAAGGCCATTCCTCTGACATCTGTACTGATTTTTATAGCAAAACACAAACCAAATCAAACAAGGCAACATATATGTCACTGCTTAATTAAAAACTGAAATGCTAGAGAACTCTATGGAGTGAAACCGGGAGATACTTCCACTGTCTGCCTATCTCTGTGGGAATAAACAGACTTGACAATTTTATACATTTTCCTTTTATACACATACACATACAAGTCCATACACACATACCCCACTGTGACCACCCTGTTACTTTAACTTTTGTGACAAACTAAATGGTCTATTTTTAATTTAAAAATACATCTTAGAACTTATAATCAAGATAAAAGCATGGATTTTTTTTAATCAGGAAGCATGAAAAAGAGTTACTTTAAAAAGCTACCAACCCACTGCATCTTAGCTATAGGATTTATAATCAGTACCACAGTAAGGGAGATGAGGCGGTTTCCTTTTGCTTCAGTAAGTGCTGGGGGATTGATTAAAAGATCTCTAAATAATTAACTCTTTCCATGTGGCCGCATCTCAAATGCATGGTGTTTGCACTGCATTTCACAGGTCACCAGCCCTTGGCAATATCCCCCTGAACTCTCAGAGCAAATTTATGTAGTTAGATGGCTGACACTGAAGAAACAAAACTATGGCTCAGAGAGGGTAGGTGACTTGACTGAGGATACCCAGCAAGGAAATAGAAGATGCAGGGTTCAGACCTAGAGCTGAGGAAACAGAAGAGTCAGGCCTGGAGCTGCTGAGCAAAATTCAGATCCTTTCCTATACAGCTGCTTAATGACCACCCATTCTCTTGTGGACACTTTACCCATGAAACATAGCTAGGTGATATTGATCCAGTTTTGATTTTATCTAATTGGAATACAAATTTAAAGCAGAAGTATAATAAATATTTTTCTCAAATATAAAGTTTATTGGTTCGTGCAAACGGCAATTAAATTGTATTGTTTTAGAAATGTAGTGCCAGGTCAGGGACTGAGGAAAAGCCTTCCGGTTTCCATCTGTGGCAGGAGACTTCTGCCTGGGCCACCAGGGCCCCATAGCCAAATAGCACCAGGAGAAAGCTACCCTCTCAGGAGTGTGGAAAAGCCATGAGTGGGGTTAAGACAAGCACCACTGCTCAGCAGGACCTGCCCAGAATCCTTGGGGACACAGGACTGAGGAAAACCCTGGGACAGGAGACTTCTGGTTTCAATCTATGGCTGAGGACCTCAGCCTGTGCCACAGGGCTCCATAGCCAAATAGTGCCAGGAGAAAGCTAGACTCCAAGGACTGTGGACAAGCCTGTCTGTTCTGAGGGACCCACCTGGAATCCCAGTACACAGTGACTGAGGCGTGGTCTTCTGGTAACTTTCAGCGGCCAGGGAGCTGATCCTGTGACACAGGGCTCCATACTCAAATAGTGCCAGGAATGAGTTGGTATCGCAGGAGTGCCCACACACCTTCAAGCAGAGGCAAGACCACCATTTCTGTTCAAATTCACTGGATCAAGAGGGACCCTTGCATAGCCACCAGGACACAGGAACAAAGGGACAGCTGGGGACAAGATCCTTCTGGTTTCTGTCTGCACCTCAGAGCTGACCCTGTGCCACAGCTCTCCAAACCCAAATTCCACCCAGAGAAAGCTGGTTTTCAAGGAGCTTGACACAGAGGCTTGCAAGAGGGACAAGAGACAGTCAGAGAGAGTAAGACCAGCTAACACCAGAGTTAACCAGATGGCAAAAGGCAAGGGCAAGAACATAAGGAACAGAAACCAAGGCTACTTGGCATCATCAGAACCCAGCTCTCCCACCACAGCCAGCCCTGAATACACCAACACTCTAGAAAAGCAAGACTCAGATTTAAAATCATTTCTCATGATGATGATAGAAGAATTTAAGAAGGAAATAAATAATTCCCTTAAAGAAATACAAGGGAACAGAGGTAAACAACTGTAAGCTCTTAAAGACGAAATATAAAAATCCATTAAAGAATTACAGGAAAACACAATCAAACAGACGAAGGAAATGAACAAAACCATCCTGGAACTAAAAATAGAAATAGAAACAATAAAGAAATCACAAAGGAAGACAACCCTGGAGTTAGAAAATCTAGTAAAGAGATCAGGAGTCATTGATGCAAGCATAACCAACAGAATACAAGAAATAGAAGAGAGAAACTCAGGTGCAGAAGATACCATAGAAAACATTGACCCAACAGTCAAAGAAAATGCAAAATGCAAAAAGCTCCTAACCCAAAACATCCATGAAATCCAGAACACAAGAAGACAGAACATAAGGATAATAGGTATAGAAGAGAGTGAAGATTCCCAACTTAAAGGACCAGAAATATGTTCAATAAAATTATAGAAGAAAACTTCCCTAACCTAAAGAAAGAGATGAACATAAATATACAAGAAGCCTACAGAACTCCAAATAGATTGGACCAGAAAAGAAATTCCCCCCGTCACATTATAGTGTAAACACCAAATACACAAAACAAGGAAAGAATATTAAAAGCAGTAAGGGAAAAAGGTCAAGTAACATATAAAGGCAAACCTATCAGAATTACACCAGACTTCTCACCAGAGACTATGAAAGTTAGAAGATCCTGGGCAGAACTCATACAGATCCTAAGAGAATACAAATGCCAGCCCAGACTGCTATACCCAG
>CM052700.1:47282701-47295201 GCA_028551405.1 Uromys caudimaculatus
GCATGAGGAGCAGTGTATGTATGCATGAGGAGCAGTGTATGCATGAGGAGCAGTGTATGCATGAGGAGCAGCATATGCATGAGGAGCAGTGTATGCATGAGAAGCAGTGTATGCATGAGGAGCAGTGTATGCATGAGGAGCAGCATATGCATGAGGAGCAGTGTATGTATGCATGAGCAGTGTATGCATGAGGAGCAGTGTATGTATGCAGGAGGAGCAGTGTATGCATGAGGAGCAGTGTATGCATGAGGAGCAGTGTATGCATGAGGAGCAGTGTATGCATGAGGAGCAGTGTATGCATGAGGAGCAGTGTATGTATGCAGGAGGAGCAGCGTACGCATGAGGGTCAACGTGTGTAGGAAGGCTATTTCCTTAGGAGCATGCTTTCCAGGTTCTGCTAATTCTAGTTTAGAAATACATGTGAATTCTCAGCATGCATGGAGAAGGAAGATTACCCATGGCCAGAGAGCAAAATAATGAGAAACAAGACCAAAGGAGGCCTTTGAGCTTAAGCAATAAGACTTCACTCACAGTAACTGTGGGGGAAAATGTATGTAAAACACTAAGAATATTCCAATCATCTCAGGGTTATCAGAAAAAATTAAAATACTCTCTCCACCCCACCCCAAACAAAAACAGAAACAGAAACAACAAAACATTACAACAAATGTCCTCCAGGTGCACCAAGTGAGTCAGATGAGAAATTCAAAAATGTCCTTCACTCCAGCAAATGAACAGATGTAATTAGATTTCACCAACAGGCCTTGCTCCAGGGCATAGGAGGAAGGGGTGAGCAGTCCTAATTGGAAGTTTATATGACATTCAGTTCAGGCTGGAAAGCATTCACGATTAAAATAATTTACCCAGATGTATTTTTAAAACGCTTCAAATGCATATGGTACCATCATGAGACACTTCGAAGCCACCAGGAGAAGAGGGCTTTGGGACTGAAGATGTGTTCAGGGGGCTCTGGTTGAGCATTTCTTTGGCCAGATCCACATTTGATTCTGGTTGAATGTGAAGTTAGGGGGGCAGGCAACAGTGCTTTAATTCTCTGTACTCCATAGAGGGGAAGAAAAGCAATCTCAGTTGGCCCTGATTATGACTTTCCATCACAGTGACTTCAACTCTGGATGGAATGCATCTGTTTACTCCTGAGCATGGTGGGGAGGAGCAAAGGTCAGGGTGGAGAAGCCGCCAAGGAAACAGAGCAACCCAATGAGGCTTTCCTAGTTAGCAGGTGATGAATGAAGGGCAAAGAGGAGCGCACGTCCTCTGTAATAGGGTGATAATAGGAGTCTCATTTGGGCTGCTGTATTCCGCTTCAGCCTCTGTCAGCTTTTCCATTACGCAGGCAGCTTTTCAGGAAGGTGATAATTCAATTCAGGGGCAAGGAAAAATAAGAGGAAAGTAAATTAACTGTGGTCTGAGACTTAGCAAATAAGGATCTCAATTTGGGTATGCAGAGCCCAAGAAAATGCAAAAGCAGATCAAATTTAATTCTAAGAGATGGCTATTCTTCTGCGTTAATACATACATACATACATACATACATACATACATGAATGCATACATACATACATACATACATACATACATACATGCATGCATAGGTGTGTGTGTGTATGTGTGTGTGTGTGTGTGCGCACGCGTGCATTCATTCTTCACACTGCTCCTAAACTGCAGAATTTCTTCACCTTCAAACTCACTGAGCCCAAATTCCAAATGTCTAATACCAAGAATGGGCCTATGAAAAGCACACAGCCAAGAGACCTGACTTCCCTGTTCATATCCTTCTCCTCACACCGACACCAGGAATGCAGTGTTCAGCTCCATATCCCTTCAGAGGCACTTCACCTCTGAGTCTAGAGCTAACACCCAGGGTTGTGACTGTTCAATGGAGCTGTCACTGTGTGTTCATCCCCTAATAACTCTGGAAGATTTCAGAAATGACCTCTCAGGACTAGAGACTAGATGCTCAGCCATATTTGCTAAATGAATGTCAAATATGTTTGTTGCCATTTCTTTCTTTCTTCCTTCCTTCCTTCCTTCCTTCCTTCCTTCCTTCCTTCCTTCCTTCCTTCCTTCCTTCCTTTTTGTTGAAGCATTTTCTTTTTTTCATTGGATATTTTTATTTACATTTCAAATGTTATCCCCTTTCCCTGATTCCCCTCTGGAAACCCCTATCCCATCCCCCCACCTCCCTGCTTCTACGAGGGTGCTCCTCCACCCACCCATCCACTCCTGCCTCCCTGCCCTGGCATTCCCCTACACTGGGGCATCGAGCCTTCACAGGACCAAGGGCCTCTCCTCACATTGATGCCTGACAAGGCCATCCTCTGCTATATGTGGCTGGAGCCATGGGTCCCTCCATGTGTACTCTTTGGTTGGTGGTTTAGTCCCTGGGAGCTCTGGGGGTTCTGGTTAGTTGATATTGCTGTTCTTCCTATGGGGTTGCAAACCCCTTCAGCTCCTTCAGTCCTTTCTCTAACTCCTCCATTGAGGACCCCATGCTCAGTCCAATGGCTGACTGAGAGCGTCCGCCTCTGTATTTGTCGGGCTCTGGCAGAGCCTCTCAGGAGAGAGCTATATCAGGCTCCTGTCAGCAAGCACATCTTGACCTCCATAATAGTATCTGGGTTTGGTGACTGTATATGGGATGGATCCCCAGGTGGGGCAGTCTCTAGATGGCCTTTCCTTCAGTCTCTGCTCCACACTTTGTCTCTGTATTTCCTCCCGTGAGTATTTTGTTCCCTTTTCTAAGAAGGACCAAAACATTCACACTTTGGTCTTCCTTCTTCTTGAGCTTCATGCTCTTTGCCATTTCTAACTTTCTTGAGTGTTCTATTATTTTTTTCCTACCCACTGTCCCTTAGGACTCCTCATCCTCTCCAGTTACTCTGTTTCTAACCCCAAGTGGCCAGCCCTAAATACATATACATATGATCAACATAAAATGGACTCAGTGGGGTATATTTGTACAAATGTGCATGGACACATGTGTGTGTGTGTGTGTGTGTGTGTATGTGTGTATGACAAAACTAAATAAGAATAAGTAACAATTTGAGAGGGAGTGGGGAGATATAAGAGTTGAAAGGAGTAGAACTGACACAAGTACAGTACCCATGCATGAAATTCTAAATAATAAAAAATAACCTATTTTTCAGAAGTGTCAAGACAATGCTTAGAACACAGGCTCCATAGTAATATTTTCTGTTTTCACTAGATAACACTGGAAACCATTAGAAGATATATATCCCATTGGATGGTGGTCTCTTATATGTTTCTTGGGTTGAAGTGGGCATCACTGCAGATTCAGCATCAAAACCCAGTGACAAGGTGGTCAGCTTTAGATGGCCCAAAACAATAGGCATAATCTCTACCAGGAAATTTCAGACCCAGGATTCTGGTTCTTTGCTCAGTGTGTCTTTTTGTTCACACCATTCAGCTTTGTTGAGCAAAACTGTACAACAGTCAATCCCAAGGACCCAATGGATTCTAGACAAGGTTTATAACACAGCACATCAACAGCCCAGAACTGATCATGCTTATTACTTTGTGGTGTGGGATAGGCCATCAGAAGGACAAACTGCAAAAGGAGGTTGCAGTTACTCACTCCTATGACAACAGCTTTTCCATAAACATAATTTTGAGCTTCAAATACCCCAATGTGCATTTTATTGTTTTACTGAGGAGATGGGAGGTTAGGGGCATTGGGGAACTTTCACACCTTAGTGGCCAGGTTGGGAGGCATGCAGGATGAAATAATAGCTTGAAGGTTCATCTTGATGGAGAATTACCAATCACTGTAAAGAATCCATTGAATTTCCTGGAAAGTGAAATAGATTTGGTCTGTAGACAACCCTAGAGAAATATCTATATCTATATCTAATCTATTTCTTACACACACACACACACACACACACACACACACACACACACACACACACTCACTACACACACATGTGTAGTGAGTGTGTGTGTATGTGTGGGTATGTGTAGAAAGACTTGAAAACAAGCAAATTACACAAAAAGAAATAAGAAAACAAGCATGTGTGGATTCATGACTCTCTTCTTAATATTTTAAGACATCTATCAATTCTTCTGTGGGAATCAATTTTGACAAAAGAGTCATAAACACTCATTGCTTTGAGCATTAATCCTCTATGACAATAAGGTACATTATATCTTCTCTTAGAGATCAGTGAGGCCACAGATGCGCATGATATAATGATGCCTCCATTCCTACTGCATTAAGAACCAAGTTGATGTTCAGAAAGGCGTACACCCAAACCTTAGTATATACTAAGGCATGGAAATGTACCCAGGTCATCTAATTGCAAACTCAAATTAGAAGACTCTTTCCACCAATGACTGAGCGAGGACAACCAATTATCTGGAATGAGATAAAGTCCAGATCACCATATTTTAACAATAACAACAACAAAAACATGGAGACTTAGGCCCCTAAATTGCCATGTGTGCTGAGCTTGTAGGAGGCTCACATGATAATAAAAGCAATGATCCTGTTCCTTCTAAGAGGGTTCTTTAACATTGACCTTACCCATCAGGGCTTTGGGCTTTGCTCTGGTGTTCAGAAGGTTTCAGGGAGCAGGCAGAAACCCTGGGCTATGTTAGGTAAGGACTCCAAAGGCCTGCTCCTTTTCTCACACGTAAGAGAACCCATTAATGCACAAGGTGAGTAAAAAGGCACTGCTTGAGGAGTGCTCAGCATTCTTATTTTTGTAGTGAGAGATAAAGCATCCGTACATGATTGTCCAACAGTCTATAGGGACTATTTTTTTACGTCATACCCATAACTCATCAGGACCCCAAAGAATTTTGTACACATAAATATGTGACATAGTGTGTGTGTGTGTGTGTGTGTGTGTGTGTGTGTGTATGTGTGTGTGTGTGTGAAGGTGCTGCCTCATGGACTTTCAGTGGGCAAAGTAAGGATCAGAGTTCAGGACAATTCTCTGCTATCAGTTCCTGAACATGCTGACTACTCTTTCCCTTAACTGTAGAATGAGGATGATTGAGAGCTATACCTACTTCATTAGGGCGTCACAAGAACTGAGTAAAATGTGTAACATCACATCCCAAGCACCTAGCATATAGATTCATTATAATGAGTAAGAAAATGTAGACTGGTATAAGCAAGGATGAAATGACTCTGGTATGCAACCTGCCATGCAGGTTGCCTGTCAGTAAGCAGCAGCAGTCAGCATTAAAGAGTAAGCCTACACATTGCAAAGCCCTGGAAGTAGTATTGACTGCCCCAATGCACAAAGGGATTGATAGAAAGATTTTAAGAAGAAGAAAATCTGACAACATCATGTATGTGGTCATAAGGTCTCATGGCATAGTGAGGTCAGGAGAGATCTCTGTGCTGACAGATGCCCTGACCTTGGATTCATAGCATAGGGGAGACACTACCCAAATGGCTCCAAGAGAAACTGGGTAAAGTTGGAGAGCCAAGTCATGAATCCTGGTTCTGCTATGCACTCTTAGACAAGCCACCAACCCACTCGTGACCCTGTGTCCCAATATCTGTAACTGGCTAGTTTGTAAGATAGTGGGCAAGATCCCATGCAAGGATGCACAAAGTATTAGAACCATGTCTGATTCACAGTACATGCTGGATACCTGTTGCCCCTGAGGACAATCAATCACGAACAGAAGCAAAGCCTGCAAACAGATGACACTCTTGGGCTAGCAAGATGGCTTTACAGGTAAAAACACTTGCTGTACAAACCAGATGACCTGAGTTTGATCACTAGAAGCTGAGTTCATAGTGGAAGGAAAGAACTGACTTCAAAAATGTTCTCTAACCTCCACACACTTTCTATGGTATGCACAACCTTCCTTCTTCTTCCTCCTGCTCCTCCTTTTCCACCTCTTCCTTCTCTCCCTCCCCCTTTCCCTCCCCCTTCTCCTTCCCCCCTCCTCCTCTTCCCCCTCAATACACATTAGAATTTTAAAAAGACACCACTCACTTCTAGGGATCAAAAATTACACTGATAATTTATTCTAAGGTAAATCAAAGAGGTACCTCGACAGTGGCACAAATGCATTCAATCATGACAGTATCTCGAACCATATTAAAACGATTTAAAAAAGAAAACATGTAAACGTATCTACTCCAGTGAGGCTGTCACATCAAACAAAAGGTCCCCATGCCCTTGCTGAATTTTAAAACTGTGGACAGAATTTAGTATGAACAATTGCTCTGATCATTAAAGGATCTGAATATGAATTCTGAATTGATTGCAGTTCACCAGTGCCACTATTGTGCTATAAATAGAATTAAATGCCACAATTGTATTTTTCCCAGTCTTCCTTCAGAACAGTAGCATATACTTCATGAAAATAGTTAATAATCGGAATTAACATCAAAAGATCAAAACGTCTTAAAGAACTGATCATGCTTTCATAGCAGGTACCCAGCATTCCTGATTTTGAAAACACTAAACATACCATCTTCAGACAGTCTAACATCAGGGGCAACATGGTGTTGTGATATCTAGAAGTTTGTAGCATTACAAATGCACTTCTCTATGTGCAAATTTCTTTTGCCACAGATAAGGCTTGCAGAGAATCTACATCTTGCCTTTTGCCTTCCCCAGTCCTTGATTATCATATCTATTGTTCTAGTCTGCTTCTCTACTGCTGTAGTGAAACACTGACTAAAAGCATCTTGGGTAAGGAAAGTGCTTCTCTGACTTATACTTCTTCAGCACAGTCTACCACCCAGGGAAGCCAGAACAGAGACCCAGCAGCAGAGACCCAGGAGAAAAGCTGCTTACTGATCTGCTTGCTCCAGCTTGCTAAGCTATCTTTGTAGTTGTTGTTGTCAGTGGATATCATTTAATTAAAGACAACCATGACAAATTCATTAACTATCGTACATATTGCATATATTAATGACTAAATGCTTTTAAAGACAAAGATCGTTTGGCATAAATGTAACTTTTGATAAACAACAGACTTGTCATGGTTGTTTGTAATTAAAAAGAATTCAGCTACATTTCTCATACGTATCAGGCCCTCTTACCCAGGATGACACTGTGCACACTAGACTGGGCCCTACCATGTAAATCAGCAATCAAGAAAATGCATCACAGACATGCCCACAGACTAGTCTGATGGAGGTAAATTCTCAGCTGAGATTCCCCTTTCCCAGGTATATTTAAGTCTGTATGAAGTTAACAAAAACTATGGCATCCATAAAATCTTAATTTAAATATTTACCATCCTCATCCTCTAGGTCAAGGGAATTGACAGAGAACTGAGTAGACCTATACATATTAGTACTAGCATTTGATAAAAGATTGTGTTGATTTCTTATTGCATAGAATAAGAATTGTTTACATTTTTGGGACTGAGTTACCTTGCTCAGGATGATATTTTCAAGTTCCATGCATTTGCCTGTGATTTTCATAAAGTCATTGTTTTTAATAGTTGAGTAGTACTCCATTGTGTAAATGTACCACATTTTCTGTGTCCATTCCTCTGCTGAGGGACATCTGGGTTGTTTCCAGCTTCTGGCTATTATAAATATGACTGCTATGAACATACTGGAGCATGTGTCTTTATTACATGTTGGAGCATCTTCTGGGTATATGCCCAGGAGAGGTATAGCTGGGACCTCAGGTAGTACTATGTCCAGTTTTCTGAGGATCCGCCAAACTGATTTCCAGAGTGGTTGTACCAACTTGCAATCCCACCAGCAATGAAGGAGTGTTCCTCTTTCTCTACATCCTCGCCAGCATCTGCTGCCACCTGAGTTTTTGATCTTAACCATTTTGACTGGTGTGAGGTGGAATCTCAGGGTATACTCACTGATAAGTGGATATTAGCCCAAAAGCTCAGAATACCCAAGATTCAATTCACAGACCATATGAAGCCTAAGAAGAAGGAAGACCAAAATGTAGATGCTTCAGTGTTTCTTAGAAGGGTGAACAAAATACTCACAGGGAGAAATATTGAGACAAAGTGTGGAGCAGAGACTAAAAGAAAGGCCATCCAGAGACTGCCCCACCTGGGGATACATCCCATATATAGCCACCAAACCCGGACATTATTGTGGATGCTGGGAAGTGCTTGCTGATAAAAGCATAATAAGCTGTCTCCAGAAAGGCTCAAGCAGAATCTGACAAATACAGAGGCAGATGTTTGCAGCCAACCATTGGACTGAGTGTGGGGTCCCAGATGGAGAAGTTGGAGAAGGGACTGAGGGAGCTGAGGGGAATTGCAGCCCCATGGACGGAGCTCCCAGAGACTGGACCACCAACCAAAGAATACACATGGAGGGACCCATGATGCTGGTCACATAGGTGGCAGAGGAGGACCTTGTTGGCCATCAGTGGGAGATGAGGCCCTTGGGCCTGAGGGTGTTAGGTGACCCAATGTAGTGGAATGCTAGGGAGGGAAGAGGGGAGTAGGTGGGTGGGTGGGTAGATGGATGGGGGAGTACCCTCACAGAGGCAGGGGGAGGGGGAATGGAATAGGGGATTTTCAAAGAGAACATTTGAAATGTAGATAAAGTAAATATCCAAAAATTTAAAAAAGAGAAAAATGTTTATACTGTCATCTCAATCAATATATTTATTAAATAACATGAAAGTTTATGAAGACCTTTAGAAAACAGACAATAAAATCACTGAGGAGCAAAGAAGTTTAGTCTCAAAGAGTATGGACAACTGATAAAGCAGACGGCACTGATAAAAGCGAAGACTTTTGACGAAATAGAGGATTGTCCCCCAAATAAATACATTTATATTACTGTCATTACAATTTCTATTTCTTCACATCTTAAACATTGAACATCTCTGCCTCTCTAACACATTCAACCCCCTGAAATCCTGTGATATGGATTTTGGATATGCAACTGAGATGATTTAGGTTTTCTTTTGCATCAAAATATTTCTAACCATCGCCCTGTGTAGGAAGGGGCTACTCAGCAAACTGTCAACACCTCTACAATTAGAGGCAGCGTTGTTTTGTTATAATGTAGGGCAGAAGGGCTACATTGTTACAATGCATTGACTGTAAAATCATTCTTTGTCACCTGAGAATTTTCCTAATTCACTTATTAGGTCACATTCTTCAAGAAAAAGACTATTGAGATTGTGTAACAATGAACCACAAAAGAGGGCATCACTAACCCAGTATCGTACAAAGAGTGATTGCCAGTCAGGGTGGTTAAAGGATCAATGGTATTGAAGGAATGAGTTGTGGTGAGCAGAATATTGGCCATTGAAAAGAATGATAGACAATTGCAGCCCCAGTCCAACACCAACACTAAAATGACTGCGGCTGTACAGTGTCTCAGACGTCTCCTCTTTGCAAGTTCTTTTACGTTTGATTATAGCCTTTCCCCTCCTCAACTCTGTTTTCTCAAGTGGTTCCTTCATAATCTTAATGACAGCAAACAGCACTATCCAGCAGACAGAAAAACATATCACTTACACTGTTAGCATCGTTAGAACTTTCCATCCTGTGTGGGAAGCTACATAGGAGAATTTGGGCAAATGTACTTTGCACAACTGCCATTGAACATTACTTAAAATGCAAAAAGCTACAGTTGTGTATCGTTAGGGACGCTAATATAAATTCCTCCAAAGTCCACGAATGAAAGAAGTTATGTTTCTCTAGATGGTGTGCGATTCCCTGTTGCCACATGTACCATGCAATGCAGAACGTGTTATGCTATGCTTACAAGCTTAGCTATTAACCAGGAGTACAACCCATGCCCAAAGCCCATAGCAGAACTTAATGTTACAAAGAGAACCATCTCCTGGCAGTTCTGTGATTTTTATGAGATTTCTACTCAAAGTGGGAAATTTCCCTATTGAGCAAATGTTTTGAATTGAAATTCCAGGTAAAAGTGTACAGAGGAGAAATACGCTCTTTTCTTCTCAGATTGCTTATAACAGACATAATGTATTCATTATTGTGTCCATTTCTTTTATCAGATTATCATGTCTAGAAAGCAAGATCCTCACCCAATTCATTTCTGTAGTCTGAAACATCTGGTTTAAAGTGTCAACCAAGCATATATGTCTTGATAAAATGATGATTAGAGAATAGGAAGAGGAAAGCAGATGAATATAAACATTAACACCTGTGTGACATGTATTGTAAATAAAGTCACGGCTACCTGTCTGCGCTCTACAATTAAAATCATATGCCTGGACCTCTCTCCAGGTTTCTTTCAAAGAAATAAACAAATGCGTTTCATATTGGGATCCAAAAGTTTAAGTTTAAATTTTATTTCTGTTCCTATATGGCTCTATTACATGCAATGACATTTCAGAAAGTTTGCTTTGACTCTGGTCAGATATAGGCCATAGACTCCTTTTCAGCCAACTCTGATGACGAGCAGCTAGCTATAGCACCTGGGCCTTGGTGACAGCCACTGAATCTCAACCCTTGTAGCAGGTTTACTGAGCTCCCATCTGAACTTGATTCCTACTCACACTAGAGCTGGAAAGTACGCATCAACAACACTGTGAAGGAAGTGTTCTGCACTGACAGACAGCATTGAGATTACCATCTCTTGGACGCTTGTTAGAAGCAGAATCTTAGTTTCTGTTCTAGACCTGCTAAGCAAGCTTCTGGAGGAGCGCGGCTCAGGATAGGTATTTTCATAGGCTTTCCAGGTGATGCTCAGGCTCACCAAGCCTGAGAACCACTGATCGAAAGCCCTACACTGACAACAGTTGAAAGGGTACACCTGGGCTTACATGGAAAGGTGAAAGGTGAGACTTAAGCCACAGTCTTTACTGTCCCTTCTCTAGATCTGACTCATGGCTATGGGTGCCTTAAGACCATACATTTCAGGAAGTCAAAATTGGAACTAGGAATGAGGGATAAAAGTTGAACAACCACATAAAGAAAACAGGGAGGATGGAAGAAATCTAAGAAAAAGACCAAACCCCATGCAGATAAACGAGTGTGGGATATATCATAAGTTCCCCAGCGGGGTAGCAAGAGAAGGGACTGGCCTAGCCACCCTTCTACTTCTGAGTAGAGTAATCCTCACTTACTTGTGGAAGAAACAATTTGAGAGGCCCAGTGAATGCTTGGAACTGAACACAGGCCAGAACTCCATACACACCCTGATTTTTCAATGTATGCAGACCTATGACGAGGTTCCATTCACAAATCAAGCACTGCAAGAGATTACTAGTGATAAAATGAAACAGAAGGAATATTACATTGTAACAAAAGTTAGAATATGTGATTTCTCCCCTCAAGTCTGATAGCATCTATCTTAAGTGTAAGGGAGGAGATATATACTATTGGCAGGAACATATATGATTAGCATTTTTAGAAGGCATTTTCATGGTACCTAATGAAATACTTAAATGTTTTTCACACAAATTGGTCTGGTAATTCTGTTTATAGGAAGGTCACCTACAGGGGAAATGGTAGTCATTTTTTATAAGTCACCATACAAATGCTTATAATGTTTCTTTATTTGTAATGATAACATGGAGAGAATTGAATCCTATGCATCCTCTGAGACAGAACAGTTCCACAAATGTGATGTGTTCATAGCACAGTTATTTCTAAAAATATTGACCATGGAAGCTGCCGATAATATACAACTCAAAGAGGAAACTGTCTATCATCCTTTCTTAATGGGCAGAAAAAAATGCTTATGTGTGCATCTGTGTTTCATGGACCAGCGTCTGGGAGACTAATAACAAACAGCAGTTATCTTAGACAAGGAGGAAGGAAAATGCCTGCTTTGGTGTGGATGCTTGTCACTTTTACCTTAATGTGGTTTTGTGCTAATGCATCTTGGGGTCAAGTGACAAAATCCCAGCCAATGGGTATCCCTTGGTGTCTTAGGGTTTCTATTGCTAGGAAGAGACACAGTGACTACGGCAACTCTTACCAAGGAAAATATTTAATTAGAGCTGGTTTATAGTTTCAGAGGTCATTATTGTCATGTTGGCATGCAGGCAGACATGGTGTTGATGGAGGAGTTGAAAGCTCTATGTCTTGATCCACAGGCAGCAGAAGCAACTATGAGTCACACTGGGCATTCTAAAGCGTATGAGACTTCAAAGTCTGTCTGCACAGGGATACACTTCTTTGAACAAGTCCACACCTCCTAATTGTGCCCTCTCTATGGGCCAAGCATTCAAACACATGAGTATTTGGGGCTGGTACTATTCAAACCACCACACTTGGGAAACTCATTTAGGCTCTGAATAAGGCTCATGTATACAATAACTTCCTTCTAATCTCTTCCACTCTCTCTGTTTCAGGCTTGAAGCTATAAAAATCCAGAAGATGGAGAAGTTGTTTGTAAGCTCTGAACAGAGATCCTCTGTTCACAAATGGCATAAGAGGAAGCTATAGGGAGCCTGGGTTCTAACAAAGGAGTAAACACACGATTTGACTAGCTCTTTTCAGATGGCATTACAACGCACATGTGACAATGTCCTCAACATTTAATTCAGTGCTTTTCAGGTTTTCCT
>CM052700.1:47300201-47316331 GCA_028551405.1 Uromys caudimaculatus
CTACACATGCATCTCTATAAGTCAATAGGACTGAGGAAAGAGACTGTCCCCCTGAGCATCTATTTATGTAGCTACATGGTACAAATCATTGTATGCTTCAAAATAGCGTAACCACATTTCAATCATGTTAGTGACACCCTCCGGTGGGCATTAAGTCCTCATTCCTGAGATGAATAAGCTTATTGTATATGTTTAAATACTTGTGTGTGTGTGTGTGTGTGTGTGTGTGTGTGTGTGTGTGTGTGTGTGTGTGAGAGAGAGAGAGAGAGAGAGAGAGAGAGAGAGAACATGGAAAGTAATAGATAAAATACAGATAGCTGATCTCCAAAAGTCTTCCGTTCCAATCCATAATGTGTCCAAACACTGGCTGTGACTTGCAACCAACATCAGCAAATATTCCTAATAACTTCATGCTAAGCAACCACTCAATCTGGTTTCTTAAAGGAATTTATTGCCTTTAATTTCTGGTTTGTTCTTAAAACATAGAAGTATTTCTCTTCCTCAGCAGTCTTCCTTTTTTCTTGGAGAGGAGGTCAATGTCACAAGGGTAGCAATGCCCTGCGTGCTGGGTTGGGGTTTTGTAGCTAGTGCCAGGCCCCAGCCCACACTGTTGGCTGTTGGATGATGAGGGTGTGGTAAAGGCAAAGCTATGAACCTATATTCCCCCAAATCCTCTGGGTATGGTCAGGCAGCAGCAGCTGCGTGTGTCGCTGAGTTTTGTTACCTTGTGAAAAAGAGACCTGAAATCCTGGCTAGTGGCCACTCATGACACCTCCTGGGGAAATCTTTCCTATGAGAAGAAAGCCATGTGGAGAGATGAGCCAAAGAGAGATGGGCACGGGTCGGATTTGACACTCAAGTGCCTCGAATTCTAGCCTATGTTAAAGCATCAATATTCTCGCCAGGTGCAGTGAAGTTAATCTGACAATTCCATGTTCATTTTTGATTCTTAGGCAGTCATGCTTAGATTTCTATAATTTTCTACAAAGACTCTTGATCACTACAGATTGAAAAATTAAGGTTCTTACATTATCAGTATAAAGAAACAATATATCTGGTTATCATTTCCTCACCCATGTGCTAAATTGCTCCAACACTTAGACATTCAAAATTGTCCATATGTGCTTTTTCCTTATGAGTCTTAAGTTGAGATTTTATTTGATTTTTCTCTCCTGCTGAATCCATATCCCTCCTCCATAGATGCTGGGGAGACTATTCTGCCATCGAACTAGAAACTGGTGTTACTTCTGATCCTCTGTCCACAGGATGAACTCCATTAATGAGAGCCCCAAGCCGCAGAGAAGGGTGGCCATGACTGTCCCAGGTCATGCTGTCACACTAAAACAAAAATCCCTATGACAGATTCTTTACAGTCACAGCAACCAGGTGCCACATCATTGCAGTGCCATGGGAATGCTTGCTGCATGAGCACACTCAGGCGCTCGTGAATATGCTGAAAACTCTCTGATGTCTGCTGCACATAAAAACAAATAGTTTCCAACTCCAAGCATAAGCAATATGGAAAGACTAGAGATGTTCTTGTGTTTCCTTACTGGATGCAGAAATAACAAATGGGGTAAGAATCACCACAGAGTATGTTCGGATAGTGTTTCTAGTTTCCTGAGTTCTAACCCATGCTATCTTTGTCCCCAAAGCCTGTCCAAAGCTCCTTAAGAGACAACTGTTTCCACCGTCCTTTTCAGAAGGAGCTTTGAGAGGCTAAGTAATAGATCTGAGAATATAAGAAGAAGAGACCGAATTCCACTTTGGGCTGAGTCAACAAGGCTCCATCCACTCAACTCTGACAAAATGAAGGAAAGGATGCACTTGGATGGGATTGGATGCACTTCTCTGTAGCCTGGCTTTCAGCAGCAGTGGGAAAGGAAATAGAATTCCCAGAGCTATTTAGCCAAATGCTTCTCTGAAGACGAGCTTCCAGAATGGCCTTTGGTTATATTAAAAATGAGTTAATCTTAACTGCAGTGGAAATATAAGGGCCGTTGTCTGGAACCATTCAAAGTACCTGTGTCAGTCAACAGCATCATCTCTTCCTTGAACATTATAGGGAAGGAAAACCTTAGGTTCTACCATAGAGCTCCTTCATCAGGACACACAATTTTAAAAGGAACCACAAGAAACTGACATGCACATTTATGTTGGGGACACACTAGTCTCGAATAGAACTATCAAAGTGTGGTCCCAGGGTGGACACCATCAGTACCAATAGGAATGCATTAGAGAGGTGGAAACAGGAAAGAAAGGAAGGGAAGAGTAAATGAAGGGGGCAAGGAAAGGGAATTGAAGGAAAATTTGCCTAAGAAGAGATAGAAAGAATTATTCACGATAGCTGGAAATTCATACATGGCAGGTATAATGGGATATTGGAATTAATGCTGGGTTACTCAGGTAAGACAGCTCAGTGTCAGCCACTTTGAAGGTTTACATCTTTTTTAATTATCCCGATTCCTCAACTGACTGACTTCTTCCTCACTGCAGGGAAGAACGGACTATGTATGAGTTAAGCAGCGTCAGCAGCCTTCATGGAGCATATGTAAGAAAAGACAGTGGAAATGTCAGGCAGGCAAACGGTGGATATTTTTAGGTGTCTGGAAGGAAACCAAAGGGCTGGGTTTGGTCCTCTTCCCCTTGTGTCAGGGAATGTGGCCTTTTCCACAATTCATCCATTCTTGGCCTTTTCAGTCCTTCACCTAACGTTCTCTCCACTGCATTTTCTCTCAGTAAGGAAGGGTGACAGAGTTGATAGGAACTGTCAAAGGGAGGTCAAGAATCACAGAAGAAAATATCTCAAGGATTTTAATCTATAGCTGACTATTGGGCTACCCACCCTACCGCCTCGCCTCCCCTTTGCAAATCCACAATGAGTTGAATGAAGGGGCCAGCAATTTTAGTCTTTGGTTTGAATGTAGTAACCCTCAAGAATGTCAAAGTTTGGATAACATCCTAAACTATTTCTTTCTTGTTTTTTTTTTTTTTTATTATCAGAAATGATATCCATCTCCCTTTTATTTTTCTTATACTCCCAAATATCAGTTCTCTTTTAGGATCCCATTATTCAAAACCAAACTTTGGTCACCATCTTGACATAAGGAGAACCCAGGAAGCCAAGCAAAGACCTTAGAACTTTATGTTGGAAGCTGGTATTGTAAAAGAGAATGACTATAATTATGAAAATGTGTTTCATCTCTTACCAAGTTTTAAATGGTCAGAAATTTCCAACAGAAAGAATTGTTCTCTGGGTTACCATTGTCAGGGGCAAAATCCTTCTAAGAATACACAGTGAAGAGGAACATCAAAACTCACAGATCTTTGTTGGCTCACACTTGCAGTTGTGCGGAGTGCTCTTGATATTACCTTAAAAAGATTTATTGTGTGGTCCTGGACTTCCCATTGTGATATAAGTGAAGTCACTGAAAATGCATTCAGAGAAAAAGTCAAGTTTGAGAAGTTACAATATGTAAAATGTAATATAAAGCTAGTGTCTTTTCCTCCCTTGTCATAATCACAAAGGAAATATTTCAAATAACCTGTGCAGACTGAAGGAGATTTGGGGAGCTGACAGAGAAATCAGGACATGAGCAATCACTCATCTATTCCTGAAGGAAAGTCTCTGGAAACTCTATACAAATTCCCTTAAGTCAAAGTATCAAGAGAAATCTCTTCTACCAATTACAGGAGAGCAGAGTCATATTTAGGACCAGGCACAGGAGATCCAGACTGCTTCCTGTTTGGTCTTTTATCTCATTGTTGGATTCACTTGGACTTTGGAGCTCAATCTCCTTGCCTGAAATCACTATGACATACATACATGACATACATGTAACTCACAGCCCTCCACAGAACTTTTTATAAAATTATGTGTGAAAAGTGAAGTAAAAAAGTCTCTTACTTTTGATTTCATCTTATGGATCAAATAATTGAGAGATGGCAAGTGCATATATTTATAGAATATAACATGGTAGCCTGGCATTGTTTGCACTGTGAAATGACTAAGCAGGATAATTAACTCTAAGTCTTAACTGTGTGATCCATGGACAATTTACACAAATGGGTGAGGATAAGCAGGGCTTAGTGTGGGGCGGAAAGCAGCGTTCTCTTGCTAATGTTTCCTTTGGGGGGAACGGATCATTTGCATGTTGGAAGATCATCCCTGGAAAACATGTTTTTATTGGCACCCACAGTCCTCAGCATGCTGGCAAAGGCTTGGAGAGAAGCTGGCATTGCCTGAGTCTAACAATGGATGTCCCTCATTAAGGACCAGCCAGGCAGGACACAAAGGTTGAAATGATTGTAACGAGCCAATTAAAACCATATCCGTATCCCCCAAGAGCTGGGCAGCCCCCTCCAGTGAGGAGGACATGGATGACAGCAGCTAGATTCCTTGTCTTCCACTTCCTCACTCTCTCCAGGTGCCCAAGCCTATTGGCACAGTGTTTTTTTTTTTTTTTTCTCTACTCTCTCCAAGAACTCCTGAGTGTCTTTCTTCTGGAATTTCCTATGCTTGTGCAAAGGGTTTACAGACTTGTATTCCAGAAATGCAGGCTCTCCGATCTGAAACAAGTACTGGTAAAGGAAGAATAAAAACACATCTTAAGACAGACAGGCAAAGAGAAGCAAGCCATTTTGTTGGTTCAAATTCTTTAGGTCAGAAAGATAGTTGATAGAGGGAAGGCTTCTGCCACCAAATTTCAGGATCTGAGTTCAGTCCACGGGCACCACATTGTAGAAGAAGAAGAGAGACTCTGTGAGTTGTCCTCTAACCTCTGTGTGCAATAATAAACAATAAATAAGAATGTAATTTGAAAAAAGAAAATTCCAGTAAACCATAAACAATTAAATGTTAGCAGAATGCACAGTTGTGAGCTAGAAATACGTCTTCATGGTTAAGAGCACTTGTTGCTCTTGTAAAGAACCTGGATTTGGTTCTTAGCACTTACACAGCAACTCACAACTATCTGTGACTCCAGTTCTGGGGGATATGATGCCCTCTTCACGCTTCTGCAGATACCAGACACATATATGGTTCACATGTATACATTAAAGTAAAACACCCATGCACAAAAAAATAAAATCCCCGTAATAAATTAAAAATAAGAATGAAGACTCTGGGGGGGGGGAGCCAGAGGCTGTCTAAGGCTGGCCTGTTCCTGCTATGCTTCTGCAGAGAGTAGTCATACTTTACAGTATGAAAACTTCAACTTCACAACACCCATGACATACATCTCTTCAATTAAAAACATTTTCTCCCTCTATCGCATTTTTTTAAGCTAAATATGAAGCTTCATTTTAACCAACTTCTCGGATACCTTTATTACAGTGTGGATAATGCATAATGTGTGTATAAAGTATAAATGACCATCTTGGCTGCATTATTGCCCTGCATGAGAGATGACAACCTGCATCGGTCTCCATTCAGCCCAACACTGACCACTTTTGCTTAATGGTCCAGATCACATGCTTTGGTCTAGAAAGGGAATGACCGGGGTGCTGAAGTACAGCAATGAGGCCCAGTCAGGAAAAGACTTATTACATCTCTAGGGAGAATATCCAACGGCCTCCTACATAGAAGCTCAAGGCCTCAGTGCTCCACCAGTCACAGATTTTTCTTTCTCTTTTGCTTAATTTCTCTTTCTTTCTTCTTTTAAATGTCAACATGAGGAATTGAACCTAAGGTCCTCTGCATGCTAGACAAATAGCTCACCACCAAGCTATATGCCAGCCCTATTCTGCCATTCATTTTGAGACAGGGTCTCAATAATTTTTCTAGGCTAAACTTGAATTCAATCTACAGCTGAGGCTGATCTTGAACTTGTGAATAGCTGAAATTACAAACCTGTAAGTCTTGAGTATAGGTAGTATAAGAAGTTACAAAAGAATGTATAAAGCTGATTGTTTTTCTAGCTCCAATTCTGTTGTGAATATTTTCCTTTGGGTTATGGCTAGATGCTTAAAGTATATTCTATACTGGAATTGCAAAATTTAATGTGAAATTCCTTAACTTTCAAAAGAATGTCTATTGTAAACATATCGCAGTTCATTGAGTTATTTATATAGACTTTGGATCTGGCTAATTTTCGTTTGTGATATTCATATTTATTTGAAAGCTTTATTTTAAATAATAAAGTTTCTATAACTAAAAGATAAAGTAAAATATCAACCACAAAAATAGTCAGAATCTTTCCATTCCTGTGTTGGAGGAACTGAAGTCATGAAGTGTCCCAGAAAAGTACAGTAATGCCACTAAGGCCTGCCATATTATTTAGCAGCCCAGATGTATGTGACCAGCGTTTACGGCAGTCCTCAACAGCATACAAACTATGGGAGAGAAGAGTTTTGCATGTCTTGGGGAGCCAGCTCAGCCAATTGCTGACAGGGAGATTCTTCATAACCTGCTTCAAGTTCCTGTTTTACATTCATGTGATTTTCCCTCTTCAGGTCTGGAGGTGAATCCAGATACTGAAAGCTTCCTAATACAGCCAAGCTCCAGAAAACTGATTTACCCAAGGGGGTAGTTCAAAACATCTTTCTGAAGCTTTATAATACAAAAATAGTTCCTACTGGGAATTCCCACTTGAATTTAAAAAAAAAAAACAAAAACTGATCTTGGCAGGATGCTGGGCCGGTGTGCTACATCGTCCTTAATTAACAAGCGAGTTGCCCTTGATGATGGCAAGCCATATCCACATGAAAGACCTCTCAAATTAGGTTGATGCTGACGGGGCCCGTGGAATACAAGGATGCTATGTGAGACTCTTAGAAAGAAGTGATTAGGACAAAGAAAATGAAATCAACACATGTTAATAATGGCAAAGGGAAATCAAACAGGAAATTGAGCTCTGAGTGATGCGAACCTCAGAACAGAATTATAGCAAAGCTCTTTGAACAGAGCTCTCAAGTTAAACAGCACCATGAGGAGGTGAAAATAAAACTCTGAGATTATGGAAATCATCCTGAGTTGAACACATATTTAGCTTTGCCAGTAAAGCAACTTGTGAGTTTCTAAATTCAATAATATATAAATCTATTCCAATCTTTTGCATACATTTTCATATAAGGATGCCAATTCTATATAGAGATATGGAATCTTAGATAAATCTTTATATAAAATCTTAATGATTATCAATATAATCTTACCATACCTCAATTATGTACCATGTCTCCCTAAAATGCAGCACTAAATTTGTCAAGTTTTAACCTTAATAGAACAATATGATGAGTTGGTCATCATTTTTTTTTTGAGCCATTTAAGTAAGTTTCCTCAGAAGTTTTTTCACCCTCAGATGATTTCTTTGAAAAATAAACATTTTTTATTTGTGTGTGTGTGTGTGTGTGTGTGTGTGTGTTTATGTGTGTGTGTGTGTGCGCGCACATGTGTGCGCACATGTGCATGCATGCATGTGACACATGTGGGCACCCTCTCATGCCAAGAAGCCTCTAGTCCTGATAGATCACTTCTATAAACAATTTTATTGACTGTGTTAAGCTTTGAATAGGAAATTCCATTTTTCTAACACTAAGATAAATCCTAAGGGTTTTAGAGTCTATTAGGTTTTTAGAGTCTATTATATTATAAATGGCCACTCCGCTCACTCCTAGAAGTTGTGTAAGTTAACTGAGGTGGCTTCACAAGGCTACTGCTTTTTTTTCTACAGTGACCAAATAGAACCAGAGCCAAATGAGTATTATAGCTACTCAAGGATGATGGAGAAGCAGAAGACCATAGAATTTCCAAAGTTCACCGATAGAGGTGAAAAATAATAGCCTTGGCCACAGACGATATGAGGTATTGTTTACTTTTAAAATCAGCCTAATTTTAGTGTAAATAATTATTTAAAAAAAACATATTTCAAATAGCTATAGGCTAGAGGATTTTATTATTAGTTTTTGTTTGACTGTTTGTTTTGTTTGTTTTTAGTCATGGGCATTGAAACCAGAGCCTCACAGGCTAGACAAGAGCTCAGCCACTAATCTATATTCTAATCTGTGATTTCCACTTTAAAGTACCAGACAGAGGCTGATAGACATTAGGATAAATTATTTGTTTAAAATAAATCTTTGCATATGATGTGCTCTACCTATCCTCCTTTTCTCCTCCCTGTCTTTGTATTTCTCTCTCTCTCTCTCTCTCTCTCTCTCTCTCTCTCTCTCTCTCTCTCTCTCTCTGTGTGTGTGTGTGTGTGTGTGTGTGTGTGTGTGTGAGAGAGAGAGAGAGAGAGAGAGAGAGAGAGAGAGAGAGAGAATGTGTGTGTGAGTGTATGTATGTGTAAGAGTGTCTGTGTGTGTATTGCTAGTATAGAATACAGGCCCTCTCGTGTGGGAGGAATTCATAGAAGAAAATTTCCAGGACTCGGTGTTGCCATAAAAAGGTCTTCTTTTATTTTAAACAAATTCTCTATGTATTGTGAAGAATTACAGTCAAATTTTGCATGAAAAATACTTTCATATATGTTTACCAAAAAGTAACAAGGGAGAATATAAAGACAAAAAAGATGAAACCTTATATTGTAGGCCAGATACTGGCAAATCCTGCTGAAGGTCCTGCATGTAATATACAGTAGTATTTTACCATAGAACGCACCTATGCTGATTTTCAGGGGTCAAAATTCCATGTGAGAAACATTAACATCCTGATTGAAAGCAAACTTCCATTTCCATACACAATCCCTTAAAAACTTTTCCCTCAATAAATATATATGCTTCTATGCTCCAAAACCATGCTATGCAGAGAAATAAGAAATATTGTTGTGTCGCATGGCTGTCTTTCTAGACTGACACATCCTGATATCAAATATCTATCATAAATGCTTTTAATGATGCTGAAGAAGTTATGAAAATATAAGATTTGAAGATTTTAAATACATAAAGCATGTAATTGATCAAATCTCCAAATGTGTTGGTCAAATTCCCAAGTGTGGGATTTGGCACTTAAAAAAAGCCAAGTGGGGGGAATCTGGGAGAAGATGGGGAAAGGGTAAAAGACAATCAACATATATCATGTGAAAAATATTTAATAGAAAAATCCTCTAAAGACAGCAATCTAAGATATTTAATTAACAAAACTAGATTGTGTTTGGACTAAATTGGAAAAAATCTTTGCTCTATTTGGAAATCAGGCAAGTAGGGCTTCTCAGATTCAGGGAACATAGATCATAAATGATTTTGTATTAAGGAACAAATCATCCTACAGACTTTGAGCAGGCAAGTGATCAAATTTTATTTTTCCTATCAGATTCTAGTGAAGGGACGTCTCAGTAGAAACCAAATCTTTCTACTGCTTTATTTTACCAAGCTTCAGGAGTTCTGCAGTTGTGAGCATTATTGAAACACATGGAATAAGCTGAAACAGAAAATAAGACTGGAAAACGCAGTTAAATCCCTCGCGATATGATTTTATTTTGGACAGTATATAAATTAGATTTTTATTACCATAAAAAGTACCCAAGACAGCTAATTTATACTACAGTACCAAGCTCTCCTGGCTTATAGTTTTGGAGGATAAACATACAAATGACATAGAAAGTATATCTGAAAGTTCTATTCCCATACATCCAGTCTTCTACCAATGTCTTAGCAGAGTCCCAGCACACAATTCCTGGGTTCCAGGAATATGTATAAATGTACGGGGTCATCGGGATATACTGAGAATTTATATCATTAGCAGCTGGTCTTTGTTGTAAAAAGTCACTATATATTTACATGGAGTTTTGATTTGCATTTTCAGGTGTAAATCAGATGGAGATATTAAGTATTCTCTGAACACTCGGATTCCCCATGGCAACCACTAAGTTGAATAGGATAGTGACAGTACAGCTTTGTGTTTTGAAGAAGAAAAGAATGCACCGTATTTAAAAGAGACTACATTATAGTACACAGTGCACAGCATTGTGTACTTACCCTGGTGCTTATTGGATTAAAGATATCCATTTGTTGGTTTATCCACTGATTCCTTAACTATCAGTGAAGCACTAGCTATGACTGAGGTGATCTCCTAGGAGTTGGGGCACATAACTCCAACAAGCAAAGACTACACCAGTCCCTGAATCCATGAACTTAATTATTGAAATAGGTTATACCAAGGAAAAGATCTCTATGATGTGTTTGAAAATAGATGAGTGAAGCTAATTATTGAAATGGCATGGAAGAACTTCATAGAAGTGCTCCTAGGAAAGTTAGCTGAGTTCTAAAGCAAAAACGGTCCCAAGAGATAGAAAGTGTGAACAGAACATGCCAGGTCTGGAACTGCATGAATGGATTGAAGCTCAGGTATTCACAGGCTGAGGGGAGGATTGTGTACAGGGGTAATACAAATGAAGGCAGATGTGAGACGAAGCCAGAGTGATGGTCAGGAGCCTGATGCACTGATGTTATCTCTTTATCTCTTTAATGGTGCTAATCACAGGAGTGCTGAGAAGAAGCACAGAATCATCAGAAATCACACTGACTGCCCTGTGAACATAGGAGAGCAACAAAGACGTGAGAAATAGGCTCCTGTGGTCAGTAGAAAGGTCCCGGAAAGAGACTAGGCAGCTAAAGGGCAGGGTGGACACAGTACCTTGATAAATGTGTAACCATCGCAACAAGCCAACCCAACCCCCACCACCCAGCTTCTTCCACGTCCTAACCAAACCATCAGTCCTCTCCACCATGGGCTCACATTTCCTTCTGGCCTTCCAGTGTCCCAACGATCTGTCCTATAATGCCATGGCCATGCCCATTAGGGTTTATACATGATCATGCATTTTTAAACAATTCAATTACAATTGGCAGTCAGAATGCTTTCAGCAACATCTTTATATCTTAGGAAAGACAACTGAGATTTTTAAGGAAGAAAAATACCATTTACCAAAGTAAAAACAAAAAAATTGTGTTACAGACACCGTCAAAGTCAGACCCAGATCAAAACATGACTTTGCACTCCATGTTAGGAAAGAGATATCATGAGTCTCACTTTGTATAGACAACAGTGGAGATGCAGACAGGGTAGATAGCATAGTCAAAGCCTTGGTCTCATGGAAAGTGTATTTGCTCTGAGCAGCTACAACAAGCCCCAGAAATAAAAAAGTTTTTATTTGAGAGACCCCTTGCAGTGAAAACATACCATGTTCCCTGTGGCTGAAATGAAGAGTTTTTGAGCTGACACTGGGTAGCTAGAAAATGTAGACAGTGCTCTGCAAATGGTCAGTCAGCAGGGCCCCTTGTCAGGGTCATCTAAGACCAAGAGTAAAAACTGTTTTATTCTATTTACAACCTGAAAGGGCTATAGCAATTCCTCAGTTTAAAGGTAGCTTGGAGTAGCCATCTGGCCTTAGCTTACATTCTACTCTTTGGGAAATGTAATACAATTTTCTATCTTGGATAAATAGTTTATCCTACAGAAGCTAGAGAAAGGATTATGAGGCAGAACAATTATTAATAAAAGGATTCATTAAGAAATCGATTTACTAGTAAATTGATTTCTTGATCCCAACTTTGGTTATTTAGGTATACATGCTTATGATAACAAAGTCTCCAGTCCTTACAGATTTTCCTGCCGTTAACCACCGTCTGTCTCTTCACAGACATGCTAGTAAATATCTTTTGAAAGGAGCAGATCCCAAGAAGTTCAGGGATTTTTAACCAGATAAATCATTTTTTCCTACAAAACAGAAAGGCAGGCAAAGAAAACAGAAGAAAGCTAAAAAAAAGTCTAGACTGTAACCTGAGCTTCAGTTTTCTCTCAGTGATTCCCTGGCCTGTGGCCACAGACACTGCTAACCCCCAAATGGACATCTATTTAGTGATTAGATCCAAATAAAAGAAACCAAGGGGAGGGGTTTGAGGATTCCTCCCTGGGCCAGAGTCAAGGAAAAGTGGTGACTGCTAATGATTGAGACTTGGCATGAAGTTCTCGGCTTTCACAACTTCCTTGGTAAATATAAGAACAGGTAGATTTAATGTTCACTATCTAGACTTAGTGATTAATGTTGTCAGAACCAAACCAATAAATGTAAAATGGATAATTTTTTTCCAATGGCATGGAAACCAGATTTCTAAACATCAGTTTGTAAGCCAAATTTAATAAGAGAAAAATGATCATATTAATAAAAGCTCACCTGAGAACTAGAGCGCTCTTCATCCTATCTTTAGCTAGTCACATTTCTCAGACTGGAAACTCCCACCATAGGGCAGCCAATTGACGATTATTCCTGACTAGCTTACAAATAAATGAAACACAGACTATGGTTATTTTATTTGACTTTGACAATTACTGGGAGGTAACCCCAAATCTACTCTTCTGCCTGCTGGTTTGGCTACCTCCCCAGCAGTGTACCTCAGATACTTGCTATTTCTCCTGGTCCATCTCCCCTCATGGTGACTTCCTCCTCTCCCCTCATTCTTCCCCATCCTCCACCTGGTCCCTGCCCCCTCCCAACCAGGTCATTCCAAACCCACCCACCTCAAATCCCTCCAGTAATTGGCTGCAGCCAATTTTATTTAACCAGTAGTTTTAAATCAAAGAACGAGGTTTGTACAACAAAAGCTTGTAAACAGGAGAATGCACTCATAGGCCTAGACCTACCCTTTGGGTACAGAATTTAGCATTACAATACATAGCAACAGACTAAACCTTAATATTCCACTTTGATCCAATTGAGTATGACTGCAGATGACTTGAAGATGAATGAAGACACTCCATCTGTTGTCCTAGCAACTATTTGATTGATTTCTTCCCCTTTGGCACAATGGCCACTCTTTGGAATGGTTTGTTTCCTCTTGTAAACCAAATATCTTTTGAGTGACAAGCAATTCATTACAAAATTAATTTCCTCCCCTGTTTTTTGAATGAGGCCAAGTAGTTGCCAAGTCCAGGGCTCGATTCAGTATCCACTTACCTGTTCTATTTATTGCACTGTGGAACCTGGCAATCAGTGCTTGGCCTATTGCTGGTATGGATAATTTGATGTCCGAATCCAACAATCACATTACCCCATTGTCCCTTCGAAAAGCAGGAGCAGACATGAATGTCCTAGAAGGTCACTTGCAGGAAACTGAGACTTATCTTTTGGCATAATGCCTTCTGTCAAAAATTACAATTATTTGTAATATTCCTATACCCTCTCAGCTTTCCTTTGGAGAGGTAGCGATGTCCCTAGATCTCACTGCTTACTATGGACCAGGTCCCAGCACACCTATTTAGTGAGCAGCTTCAGTGCATATAACTTCCCTCCCCACACTGAAAGGCAGATAGAAAATCATTTTATTTTTGAGGTACAAATGATGCAAAAATCTTCTCTTCAGGTTAAGAAAAGATAGATTTGACTGCATTTGAGGCAAATGTGAGTCGTTATTAGTGCAGAGGAATATTGGAATGTTTTACCTCCACTGACTCATCTTCAGTGATGCAATATTAATGGAATTGAGTTTCATGCTTTCTCAATTATTAGTCTCCATCCCATAACATATGAATATGTATACATATGTATATGAATATATATGCACATTTGTATAAGTATATAGACATATGTATACACACACACACACACACACACACACACACACACATATATATATATATATATATATATATATATATCCCTTTTATTTGATCCTTTACCCATATTAAAAAGGAATGCTTTGAATTAACCATACTAATTATATTTATGTGCATAATATTTAGGATAAATTTTAGAAGCAAAAAGAAACTGCTTCCCTAGTTATTTCTGTAGATTTTTCAACTGAATCTACATTTCTGCAAGGTAGGAGCTAAGCCAAAGCACAGTTGCCACACAGTAAAGTCCTTTAATCTACAACTAAAGTCTTACTGACCTTCAATCACCAGCAACATGTGTGGCAGAGTTGAATAATCTGTTTCAACTTCAGAATCTTGTTATTAGGGCCGACACTATATTTTGATCTTCTACTGATAGGACAGAAACCCAAACCTCTAGCTTGGTATTCTTAGCCAAGAAAAGTGTAATAACCTTCTCCCCATGAACTCTGATAAAGTAACTATGCCTAACATAGCATGGCGCTGATGTTGTAGGGCAGAAAAATTAAAACTCAATCCAATCATTACCTACATTGCATCTCATTAGACTTTACAGTCTGGTTGGAGGGATAAAGCCTCAGCACAGAAAATAAAACAGCAATGTGTGCAACAAAGGTTGTACACAGAACCAGAGCTTTAAGAATGGGCAGGAGTGAGAACGGATTGTGATAGATTTCCAATGGGAAATTTCAAGTAAGCCTGAAGAAATGGGTGCCATTCAATGATCACAGAAGATGAGAGAGGTTTTAGAGAAGGCAAGGAAATGAGTTTATAAAGACATGTTTCATTAGAAGAGTAATGAAACCTATTCAGTAAGTATACTTTTCATTCAGTAGATACTTCTAAATGCATGTGCTGTGTCAAGGCAAATATGACTTCCAAAAGTAAACTTTATTACGTGTGTTTTAATGCCCCGCTATGGTTCTTAAGGGGTTTGCATATATGTTTGTTCATTGAATCCCTACACTAGTAAAAACCAGGTAGTTGTTACCCACCTTTAGTTTACAGGCAGCCAGAGCTTTTAAACAATGGATCTGCATCATAGCACAGAAGTGGTAAAATCAGAATTGGAACTTGCACAGTGCTGTAAACAGTGGGTTCTAAGCCAGCTTCATCAATTCAATGAGAGCCTATCTCAACATAAAATGCAAATACATAGCTCGGTGGCAGAATGCTTGCCAGACCCTAAATTCAATTTGCAGCATCTACTACCATCCATCTGCCTCTGCAAAGAAAGATGAGAGAGTGTTGGTTCAAAATATAGATTGCACACGGCCAAACTGAGACATCAGGGAATACGGAAGGATTCGAGTGAAAAACGTTACTAGATTGTTGGGAGTTCAAAAAGAAAAAAAAAAAACCTTAGGAAAAGACTGTAGATGAGGCTTCGACTTTGAATCATAGTGGTGACAAAGGAAGGGGATAGATAGTGGACTTCATAAGAATAATTTAACTAGACCTGTGCCTCCGCAGAGTTAGATCAAGAATATGAAACAGAAGCCATCAGAGAAGGCAGCCATGTGAACTTAGTAACATGCATGACAGTGGTGTGTTTTGAGGGCTGAGCTTATTTCTAAAGCCAATGAGAGAGCACACTTGACATTGCCTACTGAATGATGAGAGAGCTACACTGAGATGTAGACAATTAAGGCTTTAGAGTTTCCAAGACCCTAGTATGAATCCCAGCTGTTTAGCTTATATATATTTGACATCTGTGACTGAATTAACATCCCTGTAGCTTCAATGTCCCTACAGGTAAATCATGCCAGGTCTCTGTAGTCATCCTTGTGTGATCTCCTTTAGCGTTAGGAAAGAGTCTATGCTTTAGCTGTTGTAGGCTTTGGTCCCCTCTTATCTGTCAGCATATTCCACGCACAGAAGCCATGGTCTATGCCTCACAACTATGTTTTACTCAGGACCTGTGCACAGGATGGGTGCTATGCTGCAAATGCTATCGTCTTGAGCTAACTCCATCCCTTCATTCAGCTCTCTTTTTAAATTTCACCTCTGTCTGCTTTGCTCCCCTATCACCTTGTCTTTTCATATATCCTGTCCCTCCACTAAAACAGAGCCTTTGATGGCTTCATGACTATAGTGTGATCTACAAAAGATGATTCAATAAATACTGGTAGAAAAGGATGAATGAATGGAATGGAAACTATTAAAAAAAATAGTAGAATCTCTAACAGTGTGTGCAAATGAGGTGAGAGATCATTCATAATACTTTGCAAATATCAAGGAAAAGCTATAGTATGGTGGGGCCAAGGATCCAAAATGTAGTGTTTGAACCTGTGAACAGGCTTCAGGCAGGTCAGCCTATACCCATAGATACCACCTAGCCTCTCATGCATCTGTCACCTAAATTCTTGGGAAGACCTTTGAATGCTATCCAATGAGAAGTTGATTGCCTACATTGGTACATTATTTTTGTTGTTGTTGTTGTCTTTTTTAAAAATTTATTTATTTATTTTTGATACTTTATTTACATTTCCAATGTTTCCCCTTTTCTGGGTCTCCTCTTTGGAAACACTCTATACCCTCCCCCTCCCCGCCTCTGTGAGGGAATTCCTCCTCCCACCTACCC
>CM052700.1:47316831-47352373 GCA_028551405.1 Uromys caudimaculatus
AGATCCCATTTGTCTATCCTTGAACTTATAGCATAAGCCCCTGGTGTTCTGTTCAGGAACTTTTCCCCCGTACCCAGGTGTTCGAGAGTTTTCCCCACTTTCTCTTCTATTAGATTCAGTGTAACTGGTTTTATGTGGAGGTCCTTGATCCACTTGGATTTGAGCTTTGTACAAGGAGATAGGGATGGATCAATTTGCATTCTTCTGCATGTAGACCGCCAGTTGACCCAGCACCATTTGTTGAAAATGCTGTCTTTTTTCCACTGGGTGGTTTTAGCTCCTTTGTTGAAGATCAAGTGACTATATGTGTGTGGGTTCATTTCTGGGTCCTCAATTCTATTCCATTGATCTACCTGCCTATCACTGTACCAATACCATGCAGTTATTATCACTACTGCTCTGTAGTACAGTTTGAGATCAGGGATGCTGATTCCCCCAGATGTTCATTTGTTGTGTTTCCTTTCTTGCTTAAACACCATCTACAAGCCGCCATTTATTGCTGCTCTGTGGATACATTGGAGATTTGGGAATGGGGTGTATTAAACTAACAGCAATGAGAAGCTGAAAGAAAGCAACTGCCATTTCTATCATATGAATTGTAGTTATTTCAAAAATTACCATCACATTACCATAATAAGAGAAATGGGGTTCCTTTTATGATTTTTTATGTAATTATGGCCTTTATGAATAGTAATTGACTTGAAAATAGATCCTTGTCCTGCAGGGTCAGACTCCAGGGAAGAAGGAAATTGCTAGAAAAATGATTAAGGGATCACTTAGGCTTGCCCAACTAGGCTAGAGAATTTCTTTTCTTTTGTGAATTCCTGTCCATATCCCCATTCAAGCAGTTTTTATTTCACCTTAGAGGCTGGTCATCTGTAAGAAAGAGTGGGTGAGAATTTTAAAGGCTGCAACATAAGTTGTTACTGGCTGTTTCAATGATTTGGGACTAGAGCCAGCCAGCCTCTGAAAAGAGGGCACCATGATTTATGTTTGGGAGACCTAAACATGTGAGATAGAGCTGCCCTCAGAATATAATAGAGATAGGAGAGGCCTGGACACAGGGATATAATAGAGATGGGAGAGAGAGAGAGAGAGAGAGAGAGAGAGAGAGAGAGAGAGAGAGAGAGAGTGTTAGAGTTCAAGGGCCTATACTGGCCTGGGAGAAATATTACCTTTGGTTCTGGTTCCCAAAAATCCATACACTAAGGGCCAGGAGAGATGGCTCAGCCTTTAAGAGGACTTGTTGCAGAGCTCTGCTTTCAATTCTTAGGCACCAGGGGTGTCTCACAACCCTCTGTAACTAATTCTGTGGGTCTACAAAGAATTCTTCTAACTTTTTTGGGCACCAAGTACACACTCGATACATATACATACGGCAGGGAAGACATCCATACACAAAATAAAATAAAATGAAAACAGTGAAAAAACCAAACCAAAACAAACCTTCACATTGAGCATTTGTTTACTATAGATTCTCAGTCTCCAATGAGCAAACATTTATGCATTAAGTACAAGATCACAGTCTATTAACTGATTCTTAGGACCATCTTCAAATAAAGCTCGTGTGCTTGGATATTAATAGCCTAGACTCTCATATGTTAGGGACAGAGAGAACGCTGAAAGGACAACAAATGTTAAAGTCTCTTGTCATTGGTGTTAGTCCAGACATATGACTTTGAAGGAAAGTGAATAAAACATTCATTACACTGAAGTGTCCCACCCGGGCACTCTCTCTACAACTGGAACTGGATATTCACTAAACACCCGGGAAACCAAGTCCACTTAATGATGGGCCTTCTCTACCTCTGCCAGCCTTAATTCAGTTCTATTGCTTTATGTCTGTGTGGGCAAAAGAGCCTCAGGGTGAATTTCTTGGGCTACCATTCCTTTTATTTTCTTTTAGACCCTGTTTATACTTAGAGTTGCCTTTCTCCTATTTAGTGCCTTCCAAGTCCCAAAATTGGCAGGTCAGTGTTAGAAGATTTCCAAATCAGTGTTGGCTCCTAGGCAGCTAGTCTCAGTTTGCTCTGGAAAATCACCCTTCTTCCATCCACAGGCCTTTCACCATTAGAGTCAAACAGAGTATCTCAAGCTTTGACAGTGATGATTCTCTAAGGGATGATGTTCTGGCTACAACCAATCAATGCGACTACCAGAAACACACAGAAAAGAGTTCCCCAAGGGAATCTGCTAAACCAGGCTGCTTAAGCCTAGAACTCCTTAGGCTATTCTGATACTAATAGCAAAGTCATGGCTAAGAGTGCCCAGGAGAGAGCAAGTTCTGGTGGCAATGCACATGTTTCTCAATCTGGTTGTTTTCTGGATTGTTCTAGTCACTTCAGCTAAGACATCTTCTCTGGTGCTTAAGGCATTTGAGTTGGCTTGCTGAAGCTAGGAACTTGTACATATTCTCTTATGGCTAGCTGTTCCAGTGTTAAAAGACATTTTATGTCACAGTGAACAAGAACCGGACAAAAATGATATAAAGGGAGGAAAGATTTATTTTGTTCATGGTTTCAGGGGGTTGAGCTCATGATTGCTTAGTCCAAGTACTTGAAGACCTCATGTGGCAAAGGAGCCCCTTACACAGTGTCTCTCAGGGATCATAGCACATGGCAGGAATGGAGCCAGGGACAAGATATGCCTAAGAATCAGGGCTTTGGGTGGCCCACTTCCTTCAACTCAAGCTCCTAAAGTTTCCAGACTCTCTGGAAAGAGAGTAACTGTCTAGGAGTTGATCCTACCTTCTCTACCTCTGCCTTCCTTCACTCAGTTCTATTGCTTTATGTCCATATGGCAAATGTTTTCTTTTTCTTTTTTTCTTTCTCATGGGCACTTCATATCCAAACCATAACATAGGACATTCACCTCAATGGCTTGTTTCTGTAATTTTAAAATCTATTCTCTCTCCAAGTGATTTGTCTTGCTCTTAATTTCATCTCAATAATTTTATTTTATGTCTAGAAACAGGAAGCCTAAGGCAGACTGAAGCCTTCTCCCAGTAATGATCCCAAATTGCATTGTTCAAGTGTTTCTCCTTAGTTTTCCTTTCCAAGGTCTGGGATTTGCCAAAGCATGTTTTCTTGCATTTATAAAACAGGGAGTCACAGCCTCTGACTTAGCAAGTAAACTACTACAAACTAGTTATCAGAAATTAATATGAAGAATGTGTTAGAGTTTTGTTATCCTCTTAACTTCTTTTTTTTTAAACAAGCATTTCCCCCTACTTTTAAAGTCCATGTCTTAAAAGAGATCTTATAATTTCCACACCCAATGGCTTTGCCATGCCTCATGAGGTCCTTTCTAAATCTGCCAGTTAGGTCACTACTGGATTAATATTCAAATTGTGTGCAGTACAAAAGAGATATAAACCATAGCCTTGGAATTTATATTACCTTTCCAAAGTTACACCACAACAAAATGGAATTTCTAAAAACAGAATAATCAGGGTGATTCATACTCAGTGAAGAACACTAAATGCCTGGTGTCCAATATGCTACCATGAGGTCTTATGACCCAGTGGAGGGAGTCTGTCCTTCACACTAGCCATGAGACCATGAGCTGAGCTGTTTTAGAAACCTCATAGAGTCGATATTCCTTTCTTCATCAAGTCCGTATCCACATCCTTGTTGAGTGGAAAAACTCACAAGAGGGTAGGGAATCCAGAAAACATCTATGAGGATGGTGCTGGTAGTGGCAGGGGACTGGTGGAATGTGCCTGCCTATATAACCCTGTAGCATTCTGGCCCCCTGTGTGCATGGATGCTAAGAAGCCTGTCACCTCCAGGTCTCTCAGCATACCTGTGGCACCAGGGACTTGGGGTGGCTTCAGGCAAAAAACACCAGGAATCTGACAAGGCTCCCAAAGCTGTCCATCTGAGGAAGTCTGCAGGAGTCGCCAGAGTTGGAACTAGGACAGGTGTTAGCTCTGATGACATTTTAGACAAGAAAAACAACAATATTGTACATGATATTTTTTTCTTAAAGCAAGAGGAGAGAATTGGAAAATTCTAGCAAAAAGACTGAGATTTTTCTTCAAAGAGTGTATATAAAACAAAGGTTAAGTTGTATCTGAAAGAATATTACAATATGATACAATTTCTTGTTTCTAGTCATATTCATGTATTTAGAACCAGGAAAGAAGAAAGAAGAGATTCAACAGTTCTCAGCAGGGTTGCTTAAAGCAAAAATTACAACTATGGGTGGATTCATATTTATTAATGTTTTCTATGAGCCGGGGTATGTTGCTAATCATTTCTTGTAAATTTTTAATTATTTTCAACCAACCCCAGGGGACAATCAGCTCCAGAGAGATTGTTCAGGAAGTAAATGTACCTGCTGCCAACTTAGAGGACCAGAGTTCAATCCCCAGCATCCATACAGTAGAAGTAGAAAACCACTTCCTACAGACTGTCCTCTGGGCTCTGTACTAGTAGTGTGATTCACGTGTGTGAGCATAGACCTACAAATGATACAGAAAATAGTTTATATAATAAAAGAAAAAATACTAAACTGAGAAATCAAAAAGCATCCTTACTATCATCATCCCATCACAATTACGTGACAGGAACTGTGACACAAATGATTTCCACAAGTGACAGAGCTAGTCACTGGGCTCGAGCAGCCAACTCTTCATCAAACTTTTACCAACCATCTAAATCCTCACTTTAGCTTGTCATACTTTACATGTGGGCCAAATGAAGCCTTTCCCACTTTCAACAGATGCTCTTCCAGTTTTTGTTGAAGTGGTTTGAGTAGTCAGTCTAAGCTGACACGGAGCTGTGGAGTGGGCACTAGAAACACTAGACTGTGGCCCACGCTTCACTATTCAGAAAGACCATTCCCCTACTTCATTTTATTTCACATTTTGGCAGACCAGAGAGTTTTGAAATTACTTCCCCCGTGTGTAGAAAGAAAATTGATGCAAGAGAGAGGAAAAAGATTGGTCAAGATCATCTGAGATTCCTTAGTCTTGATCTTGCACATTGCCTGACAATGGTTTTGACCAGGAAAATGTTTGTTTGGCCAGATTGTAGGCACAAGTTTCCCAGAGTGAAAGACCACTTCCTGGGAATGCATGGACGATTCTGTGATATTTTTCCCATTGTGTTAGCAAAACACCTGACAGAAGCAGTTGTGGGATGGAAGCCTTATTAGGCCCATGGTCCCAAAGGTTCTCAGCCCACTGTGGTAATATGAGTGGTTCAGGCCTAGTGACTAGAGCTTGTGACTATGCTGGGAAGCAGAGAATGGCAGCTAGAACCAGGGGTGGGTACAACCTTCAAAGACCCACCCTAGTCACCTGCTTCAGCCAGGCTGGCTCTATCTTTTTAAGGATTTGTAGCCTTACAAACACCATCAGAAGCTGGGGCCAAGAGTTCAAACCATTAGTCTGTGGGGGGGGATATTTCATACGTGGATTATATCAAGTTCTAAGGCATACTTGACTGACCCCACCAGCCTTCAAGTTCTATATGGTGGTATTGAGAGTTGGAATGGCAGACAGAGGAGAGTACCTGAAGTGGTGGTTGATTCTGAAGCTCAAACAGGGGCCAAAGTGTCTCCTTGGAAAGCTTTCATCACTGGAGACTATTCTGTGTCACATTAACTTTACCTACATAGCCCGCCCTGGAGGAGTCATTACTTAGAGGCTCTTCTAAAAGTGCAGCATACTTTCTCTTTCTTCCAGAAAACCAGCTCATATATTTCATAAAACAAGGAAACAATAAAGGCTAAGCCTAAAGAGCAAAGCATTTCTTTTTCTCTGTGATCAGTCCTCTCAGGATGGGCAGGTTTCAGATGGGAGGCTGCTCAAGGTCATTCCAGAGGTAATCAGGAAAGGAAGCAAGGTAATCCATCTTCTGATTCTGGCTCCATCCATAAGCTTTTTCTATTTGCAAAAGGTGAGTAAGTCTCAAATGCTTGTGACATAAACCATGGTAAAATAAAATCCCTTAGCTCTTGTCCTGTAAGCGCCATATGGTACCATGTGACACTTTTATTCTCTTTGCTTTAAGATGCAATAGCTATGCAAAGCTCCATGAAATGAGAAGAGGCACATTAGAAATATATGTAAATTTCAGGTGCAACATGTAAATCACAAAGAAATCATTACTACAGGTTAATGTCCAGGAAAATAACCTATCAGGATCTTTAAAAGCAAATTAGAGACTCGATAAATAAGGAAACTCATCCCTAGTTATGTGACCTTTGCTAAAATCAGCAAGTCTCTGGAAGGAGTTTGATTAAATAGACACTCTAATAAGGATCAAGAGTGCACTGGGCACTTGGGCTGTAAGTACTGGCATGGCAGAGCGTATTATCAAAAACTGATGCTGGATGAAGGCTGCCACTTAGTTTCCCAAAGTGCTCATAGATAATATGGCCAGCACTTGGCTGAATATCATCATCAGTTTCTAAACCCATCTGAACTCTTGAGATGTGGAAATACATTTTTAAAGGCCTGCCAAGGAGGTCATCTATCCTGATAATGTGTCAGTGAGAGCTCAAGAATGTAAGGCCCCAATTCTGTGCTTCCTTTACCAGGAAAATAGTCCATGCCGAGCACACTGTGAGCTTTCACTGCATGTGCACATAACATCTGATTCTCTGTGTGTATCATATCACATTAGCATGATACTGGCAACGTCACTTGATCTTTCCAAAATGTAGCTTTACACCTTTATAGGTGAGGCAGTAATATGACCCATATATGTTTTGTTTCCTGAAAACTAATTGGGTACATACCTGGTACAGAATAAATAGATGCTCAAATATCCCTAAGTACTTTATATAGGCCATATGATTTATAGAAACATTATATACTTTTTTTTTTTTACAATGCTACAACTCAATGGACATGGAATAGTCTTATCAATAATAGTGCTAGAGCACCTGGACATCTTCAGGCAACAGAAACAACTCCAAACACAAGCTTCACATGCTTCTAAATAATTGACTAAGGAGCCAGCCATATGGCTCAGGGGGTAAGAGTACTTTCTTTGCAAGTGTGAGGATCTGAGTTCGGATCCCCAGCATGCATGTAAATAGCTGAGCATGGCTGTACCTTCTTGTAGCCCCAGGATTGAAGGCCAGAGACAAGCAGATACTGAGAGCTTGTTGCAGAACAAACCTAGATGAAAAGGCAAGTTTTTTGTCTCAGTAAGAGACCTGTCTCAAGGGAACAAGGGCGAGAAGGATAGTGGAAGACACCAGCCATCATTCATGGGCACTCATGCACACACATACACGCATACAGAAACACACAGTCACCTACCACACCACAGCACGCACACAACTTACTGAAACGATTAACTTGGATCTAAAATATAAAACAGTAGAATTTTCTGGAGAAAAGCCCCATAATCTATTACCAGTGAAAGAGTACTTAGAGATGAAACCAAGAGTCAATAAAAAGAACTGATAACTTGTTGGCCAATATTAAGATCTATTGCTCTGAAAAATAATCCTTAAGAAGAGAAAAACATTAACTATAGATGGGACTAAAGCATTTTAAAATCATATATGTAGCAATGGATTTAAATCTGGAATAATATCTCTCAAAACTCAGCACTAAAAAGAATCTAGTTGTAAAATAGACAAAAGATCATGAACAGACATTTTTCTGGAAAACAAAAGGTAGTGTTCCATTAGTACATAGAACTGCTCAGCATCATTGTGAAAGTGAAAATTATAACAATTGTGAAATTTCACATCTATCAGGGTGATGGAAATGAAAAAGTCACCACACCGAGTGCTGGTGAGGATGTAGAGAACCTGGATCACTCTCACATTAGTGCCAGAACTCTTTACATGAGACAGGCACTCTGAACAAAAGTCTAGAAATTCATTTAAAACTAAAAATGTACTTATACTATGCTCAGAAACTGTACATTTGAACACTGTCCTAGGCTTGTTCATGGTATTATTGTTTATAATAATCAAACACTAGAAGCTGTCCCAATGTTCTTCAGTGGCTTGACAGTCACATAGACTATGCTTGTATTTATAATTTTTTACTAGAAATGAAAGAGAATGTTAATCTACAACTTGAATGAGCCCCCCCCCCCCAAGGAACTTAAGATTTTCAGAGAAGGCAGGGCTGTCCCAGCAGGTTACATAGTGTAAGGTTCCATTTATATAATCTTTGTAGAATAGTATTTGTAGAACAGATTCATGATTGCTGGAGGTTGGGTGAGGAGGGATGGCTATAGCTTTGAAGGAAAGGCCCAAGGGTGCCTTACGGTCATGACACATTGTTTCCTTAGTGTGGTGGGTGGATAATGAGGTATGTGTGCTCAAGCATAAACCAACAAGCACATAAAACAGTCATAAACACACAGGCACATCAAACACGCATGTAAAAAAATGAACTCAAGTGTAACTGGGGACATTTAAATGTATTCTTCAGATTGTATTAAGACCAGTGGTAACCGTGTTCAATGAAACTGTATTTATGGTGTTTCTGAGGAGAGGGCTACTGAGATGTTGACAACTTTATATAAATGATAGTTCCTCAACAGTAAAGCATTAAAGGAATCAGGTTGATTTTATTCTTTTAAGTAAGACCTCTCAAAGAGGTCTGCCTTTACACCAAGTAAGAAATCTGAAGCTCACCAGTATGTGTGCTGTGACTGAACTACAGCATCTAGTGTTAAGTTACTCCTCTCCATATCTCATCATCAGGTACAATATAGGGAATGTGACAATTACACATTCCCATAATCCATCAGGGGTAAGTCAATGTTTTTCTCCCCTCTGTGGGTAGGAGGATAAATATCAACTTAGAATGCTTCCAAAGAAATAGCAAATGGGAACCATAGCTTATTTTATCACACTTCCTCCAATACGCATGCTCACACATCTCACAGTTACTTACTAGTCACCATATGCTAAGTGTTACAGACAACACAGATAGTGAGAAATACTGTGCTGTCTGTATCAGAGCTTCAGTTTATATATGTGCACTTAATTCTCACCAACAATGCTTAAGTAGGAAAAATATAAAAGATAGATTTCAGTTCCACACTCAACTTATGATAGTAAAGATATTAACTCCTAAAGTAGTTTTAAAAGTGGGAATTAAACTAGTTATCATAATGATGTTCATAATTAAATAACATCCAAATTTAAGGAGCAAAATGTCATAAGTTACAATACTCAAATGGTGTTATACTTAATTTAAAACCTCAGTAATCCATACACAATTAAGGATGGTTACTTTATATATAACTTCGAATGTTCACAAAAAAGGAAATTGATATCTAAAGAACTCATGCAAATACAAATATAACTCTAAGCATATTTTAATACTAAACCTTTTAAGGCATCAGTGAATACTTCAGACATTCTTAAATATATGCAAGAATGGAATAGCTCATTACAAGCTGTGCAGGGGCAGAGAATAAACTGTAACAAAGGCAGTCCATAAAGTTAGGCATTTCCAAGTTAAGCCTTTGCAAGCTCCAGGCTGGATCTCTGCTACTGAGCTTGATAGTCTAACAATCTTATCTTAGGATCGGGGCTTAGCAAGGCCAAAGTCCAAGTCCACTAAGTCTCAGTTGTTTTTTTTTGTTTGTTTGTTTGCTTTGTTTTGGCTTTGTTTTTTTTTTTAAGAAAATTAGCATGATAAAACAGTGAAATATTTGAAATTATGCCTTGATGACAATGTTCTCCCTCAAAGTCACTGACACAACAAAACCTCAATGTCAGGATAGAAAACCTCCTTTAGAGTTGTTGCTCAGGGAAGTCCAAAAGACACCTCTCCCCAAACAATGTAGGCCATTGATATTGCCTTTAGCTGCCTTTTAGGAAAAGAAAGTTAAGTTGCCATTGCTGATGATACCACATACTCCAGAAGCAAAACTGAAGTGGAAACTTCTAGTTTCTTTGGAAAGTCAGTTATGTCAAATGATGTTTTGTTGGGGCACACAGGTGAAAGGATGTTTTGATATAGCAAACATGTGAAACGGCCCATGATGAAGGAGTATACATATAACCCCACAGACAGTGGGAGATAAGCATTGAGCATTGGCTTAGTTTGCTCCACCTTGCTATTCTTTGCTAACAATACACGTGTTCACCTTACATGGTGTTAAACTTGCCCAAGAACTGCTCATGACGTTCCTATGGCAGCTTGCTGCTTCTGCAGCCTCGCCTTAGGCTGGTTGGAGAACTTTGCATTTTCTTCAGGATGCTGGTTCATGCCTGGTGTCTGCCTGCCAAAAGGACTGGACTGTAGCTGCTGGTTATGTGTGATACCTGCCTGCCTAGAGGACTGGTCTGCAGCTGCTGAGTCATATTTGGTGTTTCCTATGGGACTGAACTGCTGCCAGAGAAGATTGAGCTCGCCCCCAAAGAACTATTGCTGAACAGGTCCACTTCCCCATATTCTAATAACTCTTCTCTTCCACTACCTCTGCTGGGTGGTGGGCTAGAGGAGAGGTTGGACTATTATTAAAAATAGGTTGTAAAAATTTATGCCTACACAGAACTTTGATGAATCAAGCTGGAAATGATCTGGAAACCTTTCAGACTCGGTCTCATATGATCTACAATAACTATGTTAGATATTATTGGCGGAAAGCAATTGACAGTCCTCTCCAGCTATAACCACACACGATGGACCACAGTGATCCAGCCATGAATCACAACAATGATCAAAATAACCATCCCAAAAGGAATAATAGTGGTATTTCTATCCCGGGAGTAACCAAAGCCAGCCACCTTGGTGGACTTAGGGTCCACTCAATGGACATAAATTCATGCCTTGTGGTATATTCTTGGCCAACTACCTATGACTAGGTGGGCCATGAATACTAGAAGAGGACCTACCACTATCATTCTCTTAAACCAATACAATTTCTAACCAGATAAGCCTAGCTCTCATCCCTAATCAATTCAGCATATGGAGGCCATCATAGAAATCTACAGCTTGTCAAAATCCAGAGAACTATGACCATGGACTTCCCAAGCCCAATTGATGCATCTATAAATCTACAATACAACCTCTACACTTAAGACTCAGGGCATAACATAGAAGAAGGGGTAGAAAGATTGTAAGGGACAGAGGACCAGACTGTCTGCTGCGAGGTAATGTCTAATCTATGTGACAGGAAAGCTATACCACTGAAATATCAATAATGTAGTACCCTGAACAAAACCTAAAAAAATGATACTGCCAATTGACATATCAATATGGCTGGGAGAAATATCACAAAGCTCCCCTACCCGTGCCTCAGATGAAGAGCTACAGGCAATTAATGGCTGCTGAGAGAATCAGTCTTCTCCAGAGATAAGACACATGGTAGGTCATCCAGTCCTAAGAGGTCAATTCTATACACACACACACACACACACACACACACACACACACACACACACACACAATATATATATATATATATATATATATATATATATATATATATATATATATATATATATATATATGTATGTATAAATCTACAGTGCAACCTCTACACTTAAGATTCAGGGGATAGCATAGAAGAAAGGGTAGAAATATCATAAGGGACAGAGAACCAGACTGTCTGTCTACTGCTAGGTAGTTTCTACTCTACGTGACAGGAATGCTATACCATTGAAATATCAATAATGTATAATACATCATATACAAATACGTATACATATACATACACCACTCAGTAAACCCAGTAGGTTATAGTTATAAATATATAACAATAGTATAATTAAAAAATAAGAGGTCATGAAACAAATTTCTTTCTAAACCTTAAAATTCTTTGTGGCTGTGGCTTCAAAATCAAATGTAATATTGGGAATTAGGGTTCTAAATGGCATAGAAAAAAATCACATCTTTGCATCAAGCCTTAAATTGCATCACCAGTGACCTTGTAACACCCTTGCCTCTGTCTCTTCACTAGGATAGCCTACAAAAAGAGGAAGGAAAAGTTAGGGCATTAAACTAACGAGTCAGTCTTTAGGGAGATGTAGCAATGGCCTACTCAGGGGTAAGTGACTGGATATACCTGTGAAAAGCACACTCCATAGGAACTCAGAGTTATGCTCTGTGCTTCATTCTGAAGTGAGATTCTTCTTTCCTATCATTAATTTCAAAGCTGAAAAAAAGGAATTCTTTGCTAGTCACAAAAGATGTGTTTTTCAACATAGTTTCTCCCATCATGTCCTAAATGAAACAAATGTACAGGCACAGTATTGGGTGCATAAACATCAGAAAGTAACTGCTCTCTGGGTTTTTTAAAGATATAAAGTATCGGGTAACTGCATAGTTCTATTTTTCTTCTTAAAATCTTCAACCAAAACAGCTTCACTTGATTTGTACCCTTCCCAATAAGATAAGATGACAATGTCTTATGTAAAATTAATCTAATTAGTAATTTTATTATAAATAATAGTATTATTTTGCAACCCTATTTCTCTATATCCTCACATAATCGACCTATTCTTTATCTAGGCGAAATTTTCATGCATTACTTTTAAACTGAAAATATATATCTGCAAAGGTGTGTCTTCTCCCTTTTTGAAGCAAAAATATGAGAATACACACAACAGAGCTATTTTGAGAGCTTCCCATCTTTTTCTGACAGTGGTTATAAGTGATGCCAGAATTAACTAAGATTGCTGTGATTGTAGGTTCTTGGCTTTTTATTTCTGTGCAACTAAGCTTAGGATGATAATGGCGGCACACTAGCTTCCTGTGTACTAACAGCACTAATCAGCAAGCCAATGTGCTTGAGGATTTGAAAACTGGTTTTTGTAAAGTATAGGGAGCTTCAGGAGGCAATCAGACCTCCCAAGAACATGAAGGAAACAGACTCTTCTCTCCCTATTTCCTCACAACTTTGTCCATTTCTGAACAATAGTGACATAGCAGCTCAGATCCAGGACCCAGTATGTCTCACTTACAGCGTTGCTTGTTTGTTAGTGGTATCATCAAATGTATAAACATGACACAACTATATGACACTCCTCCCCATAGTTGGGGTAATAAAAAATACAAAGGAGGGAGGGAGGGAGGGAGAGAGGGAGAGAGAGAGAGAGAGAGAGAGAGAGAGAGAGAGAGAGAGAGAGAGAGAGAGAGAAAGAGAGCGCCGAGTTGCACTGACTCCTGCCATCTTTGGTTGTTTTCTTCTTCTTGTCCCTCTTTTGCTCCTTTGGAGCTGACTAGTCTCAGTAACTTGAGGATTGCTTGTGTGTTTAAGAATGGGAAAGTACTGCATTTGGGTAGATGGATCCCTTGGCTGGCCTTGGATTTATTAGAGTGTGACTTGCAGTTTCTCAAATATTTAGATACCTGTGCAGGACTAGTGGACTTTAGTAAACGGTTTCACTTATTTTTAGTCCCTCTTCAGAGGGCATCATGGGTACTTGTAGGAATCTGAATAAAAGACGTAAGCCTTCCTGAATCACCAGCATATCTCAGACCTCCCCTCCGTCATTTCTGAAAGCATAATAGAGAGATCACTGACTGGTAGCCAGACCGTCGGAGGTTGGGGTCCCAACTCAAATACACGCGTGGACAATCTCTTCACCTGGTGTACAAAAGAGCTGCTGTGAGCATCCGATTTCCCAGTGCATGAGAGAACCTTTTGGTGCCAAAACACTATTTATTCATAATGTGCTATTATATATTTAAAAGGGAAGTTCATTTTCAATGAAACCATCTGTCTCCTCATCTGTAAATGTGTCAATGGGGTTGTTACAGGACATAGGGGCTGCAAATGGTTCTGACTAATTGTCTGAGGGTTTCAGTGGATTTTCTGGCTGTTTGCTCGAAATGGCACAAAAGAAGCAGATGGGCTGCCTCCTTCCCTCTCACTACACCTGCTAATTGTTTTGGCAACGAAGCATTGGGGAGATGAGAAGTTAGACTAAGCCCTACTTCTGTTTGCCTGCCCTTGGAGCTCTGTAAAAGCCACGGACCTTGCCTGAAATGCCACTCCTGTTAGGATCAGGATGCTGAATTTGAGCAGTTATTTTATTTGAGGCTGGAGTAATATGTGGGAGTGAGAAACTTTACCCAGTAATCCAGAGGCTTCTGCTAGGGAAGGATCAAAGACTTGGAGAAGAAAACTCTCTTACTGAACATTAAGGAGAAAGCAATGGAATCTGCCTTACCATAGACTGGGAGATCAGCACAGTTGGGATTTGGAAACACAGATCGGTTAATTGTGAATGAATGTCTCAGTTCAGATTTAAGACGCTTGAACTCCAAAACCTTATTGATAAACATTCTAACATAAAATTTAGTTGGTGCTCGGGTAGTGCTTTATTCCTTATTAGTTTGTTAAAAATCAATTACTGAAAAATTGAAAGCAAGGTAAGGTTTCTTATCCTTTTTTTTTTTTTATTTACATAGACATAAACTTTAATTTTGGCCCATGTAAGCCCAAACACACACCTACTGTAACGCATGTGCATCAAAAAAAAAAAAAAATCAATTCAGTTAAAATTTAAGTTGCCTTAGGTAACAGTAAAATTGGTCCATCTGGAAAAAAATCCTAGAAATTAGACTAAGACAATACATACAAAGAGCTATGATATAATTTAAAGTCTTTACCAAGGGAACACAATTGGTGGTTACTTTTCATATTTCAAACTTAAACACTAAGTCAAACTAACCTTAAACTCTATAGCCCAGTATTTGTTAATAACCTATAATTGTGCTTTAATGTCAATCTTCTCTTATAAAATTAGGTATACACCGATTGGAGATACGGAGAGATGCAGGGATACTGAAACAGAGGGCTACTATTACAATTGCCTGAAGTGTCCTTGTTTCTTTTAAGATGTTACCAAATATTTCATCATCAGCCATCAGGTTGGCAAAGGACTTGATAAACAAAGCAAGTCTACCCTTCCTGTGGGATCGTTCACTCGCTGCCAGCTTTTGACTCAACAGTCTCGTTAACTCCCTACCAAGTTGTCACCATCGGAAGCAGAAAATGTTCAAAAGAGTCAGTTGAATTAACAGGCCATATAATGTATTCTGCATGCAAAATTAAAGCTTCATTTCTGTCGAGTTCACCCACTGAAAAGCTGTTCACTAGCTGGTTCCTGTGGCCAGACCTGGCATGTGCAAAGATGTTGCCAGCCCCTCCTCTTTAGGAAAAACTGTGTTTTCTGTATCCAAAGCAGGTAAACAGTAAGAAAAACTAGGTGGTCAGTGAGATCCAGCAAGGTAGGTAGCCCAGCCTAGGAAAGGTGTCCCCTGGTGCCAGGTCTCAGCCTAGGGTAGTGGCTGCTTTCCATAATGCTAACAACTGATACTAATCTGATAATAATCTTCAATTACTAGTCATCAATCTCTTGATAAGTCTATCTCCTGCTAAGTCTTCATATTCAACTACTATGTTGTTTCTCATTTCTGATTGGATTCTGACAAATTCAACATATTTGCCTATACTACTTCTTTGAGTATGGAATACATGCAAAATTATAGATTAGATATAGACATAGATTGGATATAGATTAGATAGAGATAGAGATTGTGTGGTGTTAGAAGAGTCTAAAGATACATGTATCACTATAAGATAGTATTCGCTTCAGTTGTGTCATATCCTAGAATATGAAGAGTTAGCTCCATGAACACAGAAACATAGGAACTCACAAAGATATGCTTGGTTATCCTCTCCAGCACCTAACCTGGGCTGCATTTAGATCAGACTGGAGATTGATTGTGTACTTGAGGATCAAACATTGGTTCCTCTCAAATTTGTATCTCAAAATCATCATCCCCAAGGCAGCTCTACTGGAAGGCAAGGCCTCCGATAAGTGCCTACGTCATTATATGACCCTTCATGAGTGGCATTAGTGGCCATGTATAAGATACTTCAGGGTCTTACACTTTCTACCATGAGAGAATGCAGTGAAGAAGGTATCTAGGAAGCAGAAAGCAGGTCTGCGACAGACATGGAGTCTGCTGTCAGTGGCAAGAAGTACATGTGTGGCCTTTATAAGCTTCCTGGGAAGTTACAGATATATTTTCACAGCAGTGCGTGCTGGTTTACATAGTTGTATACTAGCCTTTCTTGCAGTTTTCACAGGTGCACATGAACATCTCATTGTGATGAAAGCACGTGTCTTAGGAGCTCTACTGAGGTCACATCCCTGCCGTACATCTTTCCTGAGATCCTGCTGCCCTATCAGGCATCCTCCGCATGCTGTTCCTTGATCATGGTCTCAGTAGGAACTGCCCTTTCTCACAACAGAACTCAGCCAGGAAGTCCAGGGACACAGCTTCACTGACCCCATTCCCCAAAGCTTTGAAGATGTGGAAACACAGGGAAAACCAATAGACGTTTAATTTCAGGCATAACGGACACTTTAAGATGTGCATTCCCTATGAAGAACACCACCTTTGTGTTAATATGGAGACTGTGAACAAAACAGTTGAAGCAGTAGTGAAACTTCTGGCTCCATCTTGGACATCAATTCTGTGCAAAAAATATTAAACATAATATTAAACTGTTGTATTTTTACCAGTAATAATTATAATATGGTGTCTATCAAGATTTCTAGTTTTAAAATCCAAAATGGCACTCAGAAAAACTTAAACAAATATAGGAAATTATAGTGTCTCCTAGAGGGAAAGTTCTAGAATGGTTCTAATTCCAGGGTTATCTATGAAATACTCAACTCACATGAGAAAAATTCATATTTCTCTTTCCTATGTCTCAGCTTGTTTTTCTCTGCTTCCCTCTGCAGGACTTTTTCATGCGCACAATGGTTCTCAAGAGACACAGGTTGATAACTTGCCAGCCTTAAGTATAGCTAACACAGTTTTCCTTTACCAAATTACTGAAGACCCTGAACTGAGTCCCACTGGCCTACTGTGGGTCACAGAAAGCTTAGAATGGGCAGACATGATTGATCTATGGAACACAGGGTAGGATTAGTCCAGCAGATCATAATGACTCTACAGAGGAAAGTCGAGAAGAGAAAGAACATTTCAGTAGAGAGAACAGGAATGGGCTCCTGGCACACATAACATGGCTTCGCCATTCTCAGGAACTACTTTTTATTTTAGCTAAATATGACCTGTGATACTGTAGCTAATTCTAGAGTTACCACACATTTCTTAAAGCCATAGAAGAGATTTGGTGCTCAAAAGTTATATAACATTCACAGGATTTTAGAACTGCTTTATATCAGCACTGCTGTGAAAACAGTCATCCCTCAGCATACATACAGGAAGTCTGAGAAATCTGAGTTTGCATAAAATTCACACGCATGCTCTATATATGTGGAATGATCATTGGATCACATGTGGTACACACAATTATATACATAGTATATAGTATATTTTATACATATACAAAGTATAATACAATGTAAATTTGATGCAACTTGTTGTTATACTGTACTGTTTAGAAAAGAATAAAAAAAATAGTCTGAACCCAAAGTAAGCTTTGGAACACATATCTATGGCTTGCTGGACCATGGTGCTGAACTTTTAATACCAAGACCCAACAGGACTGGCAACTGCTGACTCTGTAAGAGAAACAAGGGAACTTTTCAGAATCCCAACCTATAAGATGTTTTTCATAGCTAATGTGGTTCCATGGTGGATCAGATGACGTGTGACAGAGAAGTCATTGGTTGGAACACAGTAAGATTTCTACATAGCTAGCTACATTGGACCATCTCTTCCAAAGTTCCCAGGTTTGAGACAGAAAAATTTTTCTGAGTAGCAAATATACTCTACTTTGGGTTAAGGTGAGAATCCATATTGGCCTCTAAGATTAATCTCTGGGAACTTCAGAGAAGTGTGTGTGTGTGTGTGTGTGTGTGTGTGTGTGTGTGTGTGTGTTCATGTTTGTGTGTAAGGTGTGTTCCACAAAAGGTGGGACAAGGATGAAGAATGGTTCAAATGTTTATTGAAGATGAACAAGTTCATTTTGCCATTCATTCATTCATTCATTCATTCATTCATTCATGGGATTTTGTTATGCATCTATGTGTTTCTAGGGAAGAAGAGGAAGCTGCATCTAATAGGCCTACAAGCTGCATTTCTTGAACAAAGGGTCACATGTTCCCTCACTTTGATTTAACTATGTCATTTTCAGGGACCAAGTCATCAGAGGAAGGCGAAGCATATTTACTATAAATGGCAAATGCATTGTTTGTTGGTGTCATTACCTGATAATAAAACATGGAAGAAAAATGTGGGCTGGCATGGCTCCATCTTGGAAGGCCAATCGGAGCATGGCAGGCCACGTGAAAGGGGAACGAGAGCTCTGTCACTTGTGAGTAAATCAGAAGCCAATCTCATTGGAACTAGCTGAGTGGAACTGCATCTGCACAGCCCGCTGGAGGAGCTGGTGCTTTCTACTCTTTAATCACACCCTGAGCTGATGCATCCTAAACGCCCTCTTCTGGGTGAACACTAGCAATTTCATTTCCAAGACAAGATACCCCACACAAAAAGCTGGCATTTTTGAGGCTCTCCCTCTTTCTACCCCCATGTATCTATCTTCAGGGTATTTAATGTGAAAAAAGCTGAAGTCTGCTCTCTTGGAAAGCTGCCATAGAAGTAACTTCCCTCTGAGAGCACTGCCGACTTCTCTCTTCACCCACAAAGTCGGTATCTAGCTGCTTTCTGTGGGAGGCCAATTCCAAATTCAGTTTCCAAACACCTGCCACTGCTGCTCTTTGATTCCATTCTCAAATGCCATTGTGGGGAATCTGTTCAAGCAATCACCACTGTGGTTGAAAACCCACAGAAATACAGCTGCTACATAATCTGTCTACAACCCTCAACCCGGTGGTGCTGCAAGGACCACAGTGCTGTCCATCGCACCGCGACCTCAGTGCCAGCCAAGGGATGAGCACAATGACCTCCTAACTTGCAGCCTACCTCCACCACTTCTTTGCTTCCACATTCCCCTCTGCCCTCTTCCTCTCCCTTACCTCATTTGTTCTCATCAGTAAAATGGGAAAGAACTAATTTTATGGATTTAAAGAATTAGACTTAGTGTAAGCATAGAGAAAGGCTCATTATGGGGAGATTAATTGTCTGTGCTACAGATCCGTTGCCCCGTAGAAACACAAGTTCTCTTGAGTCTGGACAGTGTTTTTCATAAGTTGGTGATTTTGGAAATCATGGTTTGGAGGCACTCCAGGGAGTCTTGTTACGTTGGTTACAATGTATGGCTTTTCAAATCTATAGAGACAGAAAGTAGATGAGCTGCCTGGGGCTGAGGAGTAGAGGTACTGACTGCAAATGAGCAAGCAACATCTGGGATGATAGCAGTGTGCTAATGTTGGGGTGGAGTGAAGGTTTCACAGTCTGTGAGTTCTGGTAAAAACCACTGAATTCTACCTTTGAAGTAAATACTTTTTATGGAATATAAATCACACTTTAGTCAGCTGTTAATAAAAATTAAGATGGATTAGATGGCTGAACTGACAGATATGTAATAAAGCAAGTCAAGGAAAGTGCTAATTGTGCAAGCTGTTTAGGATAATTGTTGACTAATTAGTGCTAGGAGGTATTTGATATTCTAACTCGTCCATTCGTTGGCATAAATAGTTGGCCAATGTCAATGTCGCTTCTTGCTGTTTTCTTACTTCTCTTAGTGTTGGAAATGTTCATAGCAAATTTTCACAGAAAACAGATGTGGCAGCTCTAGGCTTTGTGGGAGAGGTAGAGCTTTCCATTGTGTGGAGACAGATAAATATAATCACGGTTAAATAACAAAAATGGAAGCCAACTGAACCTCTGCCTCTCTTTGATAAAATTCTGTCAAATGTGAAGAAAGTCTGGGGAAAAGCATTATAAATTTGTCCAAGTCTAAATCATGCTACAACGTACATATAAAAGGCAGAGTTTGAACAGAACACAACTGACATGGAAGAGCCATCAGTTAGCCTCTGGTCTAAGGACCAAATGCTGGGAGCAGTTCACATGTCCATAACTCAACGTCATTAGTCTGCAAGCTTAAGTGAACAACTCTGAATGGACTGCATTATAATTAGCTCAGTCATGCCAACTTCCAGGCTCTGTTCAAAACATAAAATCGCATTGCATCTTCTGGAAACATGGAAAAGAAAGTGTCTTGCACTGTTGCTGTGGCTATTGTAAGATGATGGACCTGATGTCAACCATCACCAGTGAGGACAGCTGAGGAATGACATTTTAGACAGCAAGCCAGAGACATCCTCCTATTTGCGCAAAGACCTCTACATTTTTTAAGCAAGTTTGTGAGAACATCATGTATGTATTTATTTCCTGGAGGTAAAGCTGCTGTTGCTGAACACTGAGGAAACTCAGGAGAGCAGCAGGAAATGGTTCTCATCCTCTTGTCAGAAAACCTAAGAGGAAACCATCAGCAGAAGTCGTGAAGTTACCCCAGCACGACATGCGGCTGCTGAGATTCTTTTGCCTACTTGGCTCCAAACTCTCAAGTCAGTGGCCAAGATTATTTGACTTTGAGAGGAATCAAGCCAGTGCTTTTCAAAGGTTGACTCAGATGCCATATTGGAGGGGGCAGGTAGTAGGTGGCCACATGTATAGAGGAGAATGTGGGTGAGAAACATCCTGGGCAAAATAAACTCAGGAAGTACTATTTCTTTAACACCCCCCATTGCGCTCCTTCTCAGAAATTCCTTTGTCTTCTGCTTCTACTCAGTTCTCTTCTCTGATCTCAAGTCTTTGAATAAGGGCTCAATACAGGCAGAGATAGAGAAGTGTCACTCTAATCTATGTCAATTTCCTTTGAACAACAAACCACTAAGAAATTACTGCTTTAGTGTCCCCAGTTTTCCAAATGAGCAAAACCCAAATGCATTTGCTAAAATATGCTGTAGTCTACAGCTTTCCATCCTCGAGGCTTAGCTGCAGGCAACATGCTTGTGCATGTATGAACCTGTTTCTAAGTTCAACCATTGGCTGTCTTCTCCAAAAAACCAAAAACCAAACCAAACCAAACCAAAACAACAACAACAAAAACCCTCAAGAAAACTATTCCCTCACTACAAAGTTAGAGCCAGAGAAGATTTCCTTCTGAGGAATCACTCTGAGTGTGCAGATCTAGCTCAATGAAGCATTTATGGTTAGAAAAAAAAAAAACAATCATTTTAATACAATGAAAAGTCCTAGATACTACCAATATTGTGCAATAAATTCGCACTCTTGGAATTCAATGTGGTTTTAAGCAGAGTCTGGGAGAGAAACTTTCCATGTCTGTCCAAAGTTGGACTGAGAGGGGACTGCTAGGAGCTGGTGGAGAGAGCTGGACAGATAGATGGATTAGTGATTAACAGCACTGGCTGCTTTTGCAGAGGACCTGAGTTAGTTCCCAGCACACATATGGCAGCTCTTCATGGCTTATAAGTCCATCCTCAGATGATCCAAGCTGCCCTGTGGCCTCCATGTACCACACATATGTGGGGTGCCCCCACACACAGGCAAGAATACATACACATAAAATAAAATTATATATATAAACACTCTCTGATGTAGAACTGATCACCATTAGTTTTCTGTCTCCCTTAAAGTCTTTAACTTCATTTCCCCACTTTCCTTTGGTGATTTTTTTTATTGGATATTTTATTTACATTTCAAATGTTATCCCCTTTCCCGATCCTCACCCCAGAAGTCCCCTATCCCATACCCCCTCCCCCTGCTTCTATGAGGGTGTTCTCCCACACACCCACTACTGCCTCCCCTCCCTGGCATTCCCCTACACTGGGGCATCGAGCCTTCACAGGACCAAGGGCCTCTTCTCCCATTGATGTCCAACAAGGCCATCCTCTGCTACATAGGTGGCTGGAGCCATGGGTCCCTCCATGTGTACTCCTTGGTTGGTGGCTTAGTCCCCAGTAGCTCTGTGGGGGGGGTCTGGTTGATTGATATTGCTGTTCTTCCTATGGAGTTGCAAACCCCTTTAGCTTCTTCATTCCTTTCTCTTAACTCCTCCATTGGAGACCCCTGCGTAGTCTAATGGTTGGCTGAGGGCATCCACATCTGTACTTGTCAGGCTCGGGCAGAGTCTCTCAGGAGACAGCTATATCAGGCTCCTATTAGTATGCACTTCTTGGCATCCACCATAGTGTCTGGGTTTGGTGACTGTATATGGGATGGATCCCCAAGTGGGGCGGTCTCTGAATAGCCTTTCCTTCAGTCTCTGCTCCACACTTTGTCTCCATATTTCCTCCCGTGAGTATTTTGTTCCCCCTTCTAAGAAGGACTGAAGCATCCACACTTTGGTCTTCCTTCTTCTTGAGCTTCATGTGGTCTGTGAATTTTATCTTTTGTATTCTGAGCTTTTGGGCTGTGAGTGCATACTGTGTGTGTTCTTTTGCAATTGGGTTACCTCACTCAGGATGATATTTTCTAGTTCCAACCATATGCCTAAGAATTTCATGAATTCATTGTTTTTAATAGCTGAGTAGTACTCCATTGTATAAATGTACTACATTTTCTGTATCCATTCCTCTGTTGAAGGACATCTGGGTTCTTTCCAACTTCTGCCTATTATAAATAAGGCTGCTATGAACATAGTGGAGCATGTGTCCTTGTTATATGTTGGAGAATCTTTTGGGTTTATGCCCAGGAGTGGTATAGCTAGGTTCTCAGGTAGTACTATGTCCAATTTTCTGAGGAACCTCCAGACTGATTTCCAGAGTGGTTGTATCAGCTTGCAATCCTACCAACAATGGAGGAGTATTCCTCTTTCTCTACATCCTCACCAGGACCTGCTGTCACCTGAGTTTTTGATTTTAGCCATTCTGATGGGTATGAGGTGGAATCTCAGAGTTGTTTTGATTGCATTTCCCTGATGACTAAAGATATTGAACATTTCTTTAGGTGCTTCTTGGTCATTCAATATTCCTCAGTTGAGAATTCTTTGTTTAGCTTCATACCCCATTTTTAAATAGGGTTATTTGTTTCTCTGGAGTCTAACTTCTTGTTTGGTGATTTTAAATGATCACCACTTCCCCGAATTCCTTTTAGAGGCTTCCCTATGTGAGAAAGAGCATGGTGTTTGGACTCACTCTCCAAGTTCACCTGTGCTAGGGCTTTCTCCAACTTGAAAGGTTGAAAGGTACTGGGTAAATTTCAGCCCCCATAATTATGTTCTAATTTGTCTTTATTTCTTCTCCCCATCTTTCATACAAGGTTCTTACCACAATTCAAAACATAATTGCATTGCTTTATTTTTTTCTTGTACAAAAGAAATAAATGGAAGCCCTGTGAGTACCTAATGACTTGTGCTTTATTTTAGCTCTATTGCTACTACATAAGATACTGGGAAATATCCTAACACACACATACACACACACACACACACACACAGACACACACACACACACACAAAATAACGTATATATGTATATATGAATATATATAAATGAATATGTATATATAAAAGAAAGAAAAGAATAGTAGGAAATGGAAGAGGAAGAGAACTATAGAAAATAGAAACAGACAAAGAAGAGGAAGAGGAAGAAATAGTAAAGAAGAAAGAACTCTTAAATTATCTAAAGGTCAGCATGCTAGAATGCTGTCTCAGCAGCTATGAATGTTTACTGCTCTTGCTGAGGATACTGGTTCAGTTCCCAGCACTGAAAATAGGCATTTAAAAAATCACCTGTAATTCGGGCTCTAGGGACTCAGATTCCCTCTTCTGGCCTCCACATGTACATGTGCAGACACACATGGTGCACATGCATTTACATGGGCACACACATGTGCACATAAATTTAAGATAAATAAACGTTTAAGAAAGACCATTTGATGTGCGTCTGTGACTGCTTGACTCTGGGCTCTCAACAGCTCTTTACTTTTTATAGGTGTATCCTCCAAATAGTCCAACCAGTTCTTCTGCATGCACCATAAATTCCTAAACCATTTTGGAGTCCCTGAATTCTGTCCTTCTTGGTAGCACCTGCTAGTGACTACTGTATTTTCTAGGACTTGATTTGTCTTTTATATGTGTTTGTAGCCATGAAACAATGACAAAAGCATGTACTAGAGACCAGATTGGTTCTGTGACTTGAGCCAAACTACTCTAAACTGTTGCTCTTCAGACTTCAAATGAAAGACAATGATTGGAATTCTCTCAAGAGTTCTGACCATAGCGCCAGGAGAAAGCTAGCCCCCAGCCCTTGGGACACAGGGACTGAGGAAAAGCCTGGACAGGAGCCTTCCAGTTTCCATCTGTGGCTGGGGACCTCAGCCTGTGTCACAGGGCTCCATAGCCAAATAGTGCTGGAAGAAAGCTAGACTCCCAGGAATGTGGACAAGCCTCTGCTCAGAGGGACCCACTTGGAATCCCAGTACACAGTGAGAGAGGAGAGGTCTTCTGGTTTCTTTCAGCGGCCGGAGAGCTGATCCTGTGACACAAGGCTCCATACTCAAATAGTGCCAGGAGAGAGCTGGTAACCCAGGAGTGCCGACACACCTTCGAGCACAGGCAAGACCACCACTTCTGTTCAAATTCGCTGGATCAAGAGGGACCCTTGAAGAGCCAGCCATCAGGACACAGGAACCAAGGGACAGCTGTGGACAAGATCTTTCTGGTTTCTATCTGCACCCCAGAACTGACCCTGTGCCACAGCTCTCCAAACCCAAACTCCACTCAGAGAGAGCTGGTATTCAAGGAGTATTGACACAGAGACTTGCAGGAGGGACAAGTCACAGCCAGAGAGAGTAAGACCAGCTTAACACCAGAGTTAACCAGATGGTGAAAGGCAAGGACAAGAACATAAGGAACAGAAACCAAGGCTACTTGGCATCATCAGAACCCAGCTCTCCCACCACAGCAAGCCCTGGATACACCAACACTCTAGAAAAGCAAGACTCAGATTTAAAATCATTTCTCATGATGATGATAGAAGAATTTAAGAAGGAAATAAATAATTCCCTTAAAGAAATACAAGAGAACAGAGGTAAACAACTAGAAGCACTTAAGGAGGAAACACAAAAATCCATTAAGAATTACAGGAAAATACAATCAAACAGACGAAGGAAATGAACAAAACCATCCAGGAACTAAAAATAGAAATAGAAACAATAAAGAAACCACAAAGGGAGACAACCCTGGAGTTAGAAAACCTAGGAAAGAGATCAGGAGTCATTGATGCAAGCATCACCAACAGAATACAAGAGGCAGAAGAGAGAATCTCAAGTGAGGAAGATACCATAGAAAACATTGACCCAACAATCAAAGAAAATGCAAAATGCAAAAAGCTCCTAACCCAAAACATCCATGAAATCCAGGACACAAGGAGAAGACAGAACCTAAGGATAATAGGTATAGAAGAGAGTAAAGATTCCCAACTTAAAGGACCAGTAAATATCTTCAACAAAATTATAGAAGAAAACTTCTCTAACCTAAAGAAAGAGATGAACATAAATATAACAGAAGCCTACAGAACTCCAAATAGATTGGACCAGAAAAGAAATTCCTCCTGTCATATTATAGTGAAAACACCAAATACACAAAACAAGGAAAGAATATTAAAAGCAGTAAGGGAAAAAGGTCAATTAACATATAAAGGCAGACCTATCAGAATTACATCAGACTTCTCACCAGAGACTATGAAAGCTAGAAGATCCTGGACAGAACTCCTACAGACCCTAAGAGAACACAAATGCCAGTCCAGGCTGCTATACCCAGCAAAACTCTCAATTACAATAGATGGTGAAACCAAAATATTCTATGTCAAAACCAAATTTACACAATATGTTTCCACAAACCCTGCCCTACAAAGGATAATAGATGGAAACCGTCAATTCAAGGAGGGAAACTACACCCTAGAAAAAGCAAGAAAGTAATCTTTCAACAAACTCAAAAGAAGATAGCCCCACAAACATAAAAACAACATTGAAAATAACAGGAACCAACAATCACTATTACTTATTTCTTAACATCAATGGACTCAACTCCCCAATGAAAAGACATAGACTGACAGACTGGATCCATAAACATGACCCAGCATTTTGCTGCATTCAGGAAATGCACCACTGTGATAAAGACATACACTATCTCAGAGTAAAGGGTTGGAAAACAATTTTCCAGGCAAATGGTACCAAGAAACAGGCAGGGATAGCCATTCTAATATAGGATAAAATCGACTTTCACCCAAAAGTCATCAAAAAAGATAAGGAAGGAAACTTCATACTCATCAAAGGAAAAATCTACCAAGAAGAACTTTCAATTCTGAACATCTATGCTCCAAATGCAAGGACACCCACATTCATAAAAGAAACTTTACTAAAGCTCAAAGCACACATTGTACCTCACACAATAATAGTAGGCGACTTCAACACCCCATTATCATCAATGGACAGATCTTGGAAACACAAACTAAACAAGACACAGTGAATCTGACAGATGTTATGAACCAAATGAATTTAACACATATCTGTAGAACATTTCATCCTAAATCAAAAGAACATACCTTCTTCTCAGCACCTCATGGTACCTTCTCCAAAATTGGCCATATAATCGGTCACAAAACAAAACTCAACAGAGACAAGAAGATTGAGATAATCCCATGCCTCCTATCAGATCACTACGGATTAAGGCTGGTCTTCAATGGCAATAACAGCAACAGAAAGCCCACATACACATGGAAGCTGAACAATGCTCTACTCAATGATAATTTGGTCAAGGAAGAAATAAAGAAAGAAATTAAAGACTTCCTAGAATTTAATGAAAATGACAGTACAACATACCCAAACTTATGGGACACAATGAAAGCAGTGTTAAGAGGAAAACTCATAGCTTTGAGTGCCTTCAAAAAGAAACTGGAGAGAGTATACACTAGCAACTTAACAGCACACGTGAATGCTCTAGAACAAAAAGAAGCTAATGCACCCAAGAGGAGTAGAAGGCAGGATATAATCAGACTCAGGACTGAAATCAATCAAGTAGAAACAAACAAACAAACAAAAAAACTATACCAAGAATCAACAAAACCAGGAACTGGGTCTTTGAGAAAATCAACAAGATAGATAAACCCTTAGCCAGACTAACCAGAGGGCACAGAGACAAAATCCAAATTTACAAAATTAGAAATGAAAAGGGAGACATAAAAACAGATTCTGAGGAAATTAAAAAAATCATCAGATCCTACTACAAAAGCCTATACTCAACAAAACTGCAAAATCTGGATGAAATGGACAATTTTCTAGACTGATACCAAATACCAAAGTTACATCAGGATCAGATAAACCATTTAAACAGTTCCATAATGCCTAAAGAAATAGACGCAGTCATTAAAAGTCTCCCAACCAAAAAAAGCCCAGGACCAGATGGGTTCACTGCAGAATTCTATCAGACCTTCAAAGAAGACCTAATACCAATACTCTTCAATCTATTCCACAAAATAGAAACAGAAGGACCACTACCCAGTTCCTTCTACGAGGCCACAGTTACACTGATACCAAAACCTCACAAAGATCCAACAAAGAAAGAAAACTTCAGACCAATTTTCCTCATGAATATCGATGCAAAAATACTCAATAAAATTCTTGCAAACTGAATCCAAGAACACATCAAAACGATCATTCATCATGATCAAGTAGGCTTCATCCCAGGGATGCAGGGAAGGTTCAATACCCGGAAATCCATCAATGTAATCCACTACATAAACAAACTCAAAGAAAAAAACCACATGGTCATTTCATTAGATGCTGAAAAAGCATTTGACAAAATTCAACATCCCTTCATGATAAAAGTCTTGGAAAGATCGGGAATTCATGGCCCATTCCTAAACATAGTAAAAGCAATATACAGCAAACCAGTAGCCAACATCAAACTAAATGGAGAGAAACTCGAAGCAATCCCACTAAAATCAGGGACTAGACAAGGCTGTGCTCTCTTTCCCTATCTATTCAATATAGGAATTGAAGATCTAGCTAGAGCAATTAGACAAGAAAAGGTGGTCAAAGGGATACAAATTGGAAAGGAAGAAATCAAAATATCACTCTTTGCAGATGATATGATCATATATTTAAGTGACCCGAAAACCTCCACCAGAGAACTGCTACAGCTGATAAACAACTTCAACAAAGTGGCCAGATATAAAATTAACTCAAACAAATCAATAACCTTCCTATACTCGAAGGATAAACAGGCTGAGAAAGAAATTAGGGAAATGACACCCTTCACAATTGTCACAAACAATATAAAGTATCTTGGTGTGACTCTAACCAAACAAGTGAAAGATCTATATGACAAGAACTTCAAGTCTCTGAAGAAAGAAATCAAAGAAGACCTCAGAAGATGGAAAGCTCTTCTGTGCTCATGGATTGGCAGGATTAATATAGTAAAAATGGCCATCCTGCCAAAAGCAATCTATAGATTCAATACATTCCCCATCAAAATTCCAACTCAATTCTTTATAGACTTAGAAAGAGCAATCCTCAAATTCATTTGGAATAACAAAAGACCCAGGATAGCAAAAATTATTCTCAAGATCAAAAGAACTTCTGTGGGAATCAGCATTCCTGACCTCAAGCTGAACTACAGAGCAGTAGTGATAAAAACGGCACAGTATTGGTACAGTGACAGGCAGGTAGATTAATGGAATAGAATTGAAGACCCAGAAATGAACCCACACACCTATGGTCACTTGATTTTCGACAAAGGAGCTAAAACCATCCTGTGGAAAAAAGGCAGCATTTTCAACAAATGGTGCTGGTTCAACTGTTGGTCTACATGTAGAAGAATGCAAATTGATTCATTCCTATCTCCCTGTACAAAGCTCAAGTCCAAATGGATCAAGGACCAAGGACTTCCACATAAAACCAGATACACTGAATCTAATAGAAGAGAAAGTGGGGGCAAGTCTGGAACACATGGGCGCAGGGGAAAAGTTTCTGAACAGAACACCAATTCCTTATGCTCTAAGATCAAGAATAGACAAATGGGACCTCATTAAATTGCAAAGCTTCTGTAAGGCAAAGGACACTGTCAATAGGACAAAATGGCAACCGACAGAATGGGAAAAGATCTTTACCAATCCTATATCCAGTAGAGGTCTAATATCCAATATATACAAAGAACTCAAGAAGTTAGACTCCAGAGAACCAAATAACCCTATCACAAAATGGGGATCAGAGCTAAACAAAGAATTCTCAACTGAGAAAATTCGTAGGGCTGAGAAGCACCTAAAAGTGTTCATCATCCTTAGTCATCAGGGAAGTACAAATCAAAACAACCCTGAGATTTCACCTCACACCAGTCAGAATGGCTAAGATCAAAAACTCAGGTGACAACAGATGCTGGCGAGGATGTGGAGAAAGAGGAACACTCCTCCATTGCTGGTGGGATTGCAAGCTGGTACAACCACTCTGGAACTCAGTTTGGCAGACCCTCAGAAAAATGGACATAATACTATCTGAGGACACAGCTATACCTCTCCTGGGCATATACCCAGAAGATGCTTCAACATGTAATAAAGACACATGCTCCACCATGTTCATAGCAACCATATTCATAATAGCCAGAAGCTCGAAACAACCCAGATTTCCTTCAGCAGAGGAATGGATACAGAAAATATGGTACATTTACACAATGGAATACTACTTGGCTATTAAAAACAATGACTTAATGAAATTTTCAGGCAAATGTATGGAACTTGAAAACGTCATCCTGAGCAAGGTAACTCAGTCACAAAAGAACGAACATGGTATGTACTCACGGATAAGTGGATATTAGCCCAAAAGTTCGGAATACCCATGATTTACTTCACAGTAACTATTGGAATGAGTGTGAGGTCCCAGATGGAGAAGTTGGAGAAAGGACTGAAGGAGCTGAGGGAGTTTGCAGCCCCATGGAGGGAGCAACAGTGTCAACTGGCCAGACACCCCAGTGCTCCTGGAGACTGGACCACCAACTAAGAATACACATGGAGGGACCCATGGCTCGGACCACATATGTGGCAGAGGAGGGCTTTGTTGGCCATCAGGGGGAGGAGAGGTCCTTGACCTTGAGGGTGTTTGAGGCCCCAGTATAGGGGAATGTCAAGGTGGGAAGACTGGAGTGGGTGGGTGGGGGGGAATATCCTCATAGAGGCAGGGGGAGGAGGAGGGGAAGGGGGTTTCCAAAGTGGAGACCTGGAAAGGGCGAAACATTTGAAATGTAAATAAAGTATCAAAAAACAAAAATTATAAAAAACAAAACAAACAAATAAATAAATAATGAGTTCTGACCAGTTGATCACAATAAGCTTTATAATATACCTAGAAGATACCTTATAACATGCTTTATACATGTTATAACCTAAAATGATAAAAAGAGAGCAAGGAAGAGAAGAAGTACAAATTCTTTTACTACTCAGATCATAAATTCATGGGTATCAAGTCTAACACAATCAAAATACATTTTTTTTTGCCTGTTTGTTCATGGTCTTTCTTGTAGACCAGACTGTCTTCAAACTGACTCTGTAGCTGAGGATGACCTTAAACTTCTGATCTTCCTTGCTCCAACATTGGCGTGCTAGGATTTCAAGTACCTACCACCCCACTTAGTTTATGTGTTTGCTGAGACTTGAACTCAGGGACTTCATGCATGCTAGGCAAGTAGTCTAACAAATGGACAATATCCACAATGGTAACATTTTATTTTTATCACTTTTATGTTTCCCATAATGTAACTTTACAGGAAGATATGGCAGGAAGGAAGTAGACGTGGAGTGGCAGGAATCCAGGTAACATTGTGAAGTGACCATTTCCACATGCATATAAAATCAGCCATCAAGAGGCATTCATCTGGACATGAAGAAAAGATAGCTGTGGAATGTCTGTGGTTATGAACATATGACAGCCACTCTTGCTCTGTGATGGACATGAAAGCATATAAGATAACTGATACATGCTCCATCATGCAGAAAACAGCCCTTGCACACGGCACACAATCACTTCATGTTCAATTGTCTGATCAAGAAGTTTCAAGGATCACAAGCTGAGTGTGCACTGGAGATTAAAAGAACACAGTGTTTCCCAACAATGAGTTAGTCTGTTGGAACTCAGGTGTGCTGAACTTAGAAAATGGCACTGGGAACCGAGCAGTGCTGGTGACCCCATGCTGCAGATGCATTTTGATATAAATACCCAACCTTTGGTAATCAGGACTTTTTATAATACTGCTTCATCTGTATCTATCCACATACACATTACAACATCTTCCTTCCCCATGTAAATGCTCTTCCATAGAAACAAAGATAAGACCGAGAACCAGGAAGCTGGTTCCACACTCCAGTCTCTTACTCTCCTGCTATCTGCTCACATACAGAAATCCTTCTATAGGATTTGTTTGCTATATAGCAATTGCTCAGGACATCAATACTTCAACATACATGAGTTAAACAGACCTGACTAGAGGAGATATGACCGATCAAGGCCACCAGCTGGCCCTCCTTCTGTGTTTCCACATTGTCACCACAGGCAGGTAACTATCAGACTATATAGTTTTCTTGCCATTCTCAATGACTCCTTTGGTGTGGATTTATTTTAAAGAGATGTCCCAGTATAACTCTCAGTGCCTATATAGGCCCATGATTCTGATTAGACATTATTAGTTACTGAAAAGTTACCATCTATACCTTCTTTTTCTTTGAGTGTATATTCATTCATGTGTGTGTGTGTGTGTGTGTGTGTGTGTGTGTGTGTGTGTGTGTGTGTGTTTGCATGTATACAAGCACACATCCATGTAAATGTATGCCATCATGTATGCTGGGGATTGAATCCAGGCCTCATATATATTAGGAGAATATTCTATTCAAGCCTTCATTCCTTGTGTGTCTTCTTGAACAAGGGACTTTACCAGGTATAAGTAAGTGAGATAAACTATTACTGAATCGGTTCACAAACTATTACTACCCAAAAGATGTTGGAAGTAAAATACCAAGGGTAATATTCAGAGGCCCACTCAGTGCTTCTCTTCTACCACCATCTGGTGTAAGCCAGCAGGCTCCCTTTCTGTCATATTAATATGTGTTTAATTGTCCTTTATCTAAGATAAATAGTTAAATAGAAGTATAGGCAAATTGAGCCCCAGAGCCAACATTGGGAGACAGTGAGCCTCAGCCTGGAGAGTGACTGGTTGCCAGTTTCCCTGTTAAGACTTGTTTTTAACAAATGTATACTATCTGTTATATTGCAAGTTATAGGCAAGAGTTTCCAGGAAGCAGACACCCAAATCTCCAAACAGACATCCCTCTGAGTATTGGATTTACAGAATGCCAAGCAGTGTTCTACTGAATTAAAAATCACATCCCTTTAGCTAAGGTTACAAAATGTTTATAAGCAGGAGGATTCAGTTTTCATTTTCAGCCTGGATCTCACAGGCTGCATAGATCATTGTAATTGTTTACATTTGAAGTATTGCTAAATCAGTCACAGTGGGCATCATCAGCTAGGGCAGACAACCAGAGGGATGATACCCACGAAGTGCATGTGGGTGTCTTCTTCTTCTTCTCCTTTTTTTTTTTTTTTTTAAAGTATAGAGTTTTACCTGGAACACTTAAACAATTAAGTATCTTAGAATATGATAAAGCATTATTGAAGTTATGAGATGGATTTCTAAAATGTATCTAAACACACACAACACAAAAGCAACTATAGCTCTAAAAAGTCACTGTGAATGCACAAGTTTAGAAATTGTTTCATGAAATAAATTCCATTTTTGGATATTTACTTAATTTACATTTCAAATGTTTTCCCCTTTCCAGGTCTACCCTTTGGAAACCTTCTATCCCATTTCCCCCCCCCCCCGCCTCTATGAGGGTGCTTCCCCCACCCACCTACCCACTCCCATCTTCCCTCCCTACTATTCCCCTACACTGGGGCATCTAACACCCTCAGGCCCAAGAGCCTCTCCTCCCACTGATGGCCAACAACTCCTCTGCCACATATATGGCCAGCACCATGAGTCTCTTGATGTATATTCTTTGGTTGGTGGTCCAGTCTCCGGGAGCTCTAAGGGTCTGGCCAGTTGACACTATTGTTCCCTCCATGGGGCTGCAAACCCCCTCAGCTCCTTCAGTCCCTTCTCCAACTCCTCCATCCGGGACCCCATGATCAGTCCAATGGTTGGCTGTGAGCATCTACCTCTGTATTTGTCAGGCTCTCCCTGAGCCTCTTTGGAGTCAGCTTATCATGTTTCCATCAGCAAGCATGACCCAGCATCCACAGTAACGTCTGGGTTTGGTGCCTATATATGGGATGTATCCCCAGATGGGGCAGTCTCTGGATGACCTTTCCTTCAGTCTCTGTTCCAGACTTTGTCTCCATATTTCCTCCTATGAGTATTTTGTTTATCCTTCTAAGAAACACTGAAGCATCCACATTTTGGTCTTCCTTCTTCTTAGGCTTCATATGGTCTATGAATAGAGTCTTGGGTATTCTGAACTTTTGGGCTAATATCCACTTATCAATGAGTAAATACCACGTTTGTTCTTTTGTGACTGAGTTACTTCACTCGGGATGATATTTTTAATTCCACCTCACACCAGTCAGAATAGCTAAGATCAAAAACTCAGGTGACAGCAGATGCTGGTGAGGATGTGGAGAAAAATGAATAGTACTCCACTACTGGTGGGATTGCAAGCTGGTACAACCACTCTGGAAATCAGTTTGGTGGATCCTCAGAAAAATGGACATAATACTACCTGAGGACCCAGCTATACCACTCCTGGGCATATACCCAGAAGACATTCCAACATGTAATAAACGCACATGCTCCACTCTGTTCATAGCAGCCATATTTATAATAGCCAGAAGCTAGAAAGAACCCAGATATCCCTCAACAGAGGCATGGATACAGAAAATGTGGTACATTTACACAATGGAGTACTACTCAGCTATTAAAAACAATGACTTCATGAAATTCACAGGGTATCTTATTCTTAATTCTTCCTTATAAGCAGCTAGGCTTCTATTTGCCTCCATCTGTTTTCATTGACAGAAGGTATTTGTATGTGTATTTCATTATTTCCAAAGTATAGTAGCCTTTATGTTGAATGTGAGCAACAAACCAGAGAACATTGGCTGATGTGTGAGACAGAAAACACACAGTTGCAGAAGTTTCCCAATACTTGCACAACGAGTCTGTGCTCAGTTAATTGTGTTCTCCTTAACTGCCCTCAGAGTAAAGGGAATAGCAAATAAGTGTTAGTGAATTCATGTATTTGATTTTGAAAACTTCATGTAAGTGTGGCTCTTGGACCTTGCACTTACTTAAAATGCAGAAGTAAAATAAAATATGGTGATCTTCAGAGAGTTTGACTGGTCACAGATTTCAGCCCAAGATTGCTAACACCTTCTAGTGTGCTGGGAATTTCATTTTCTCTGAACAGTATATGTCATGACCTTGGACTAAACAACAACAACAACAAAAATAACAATGACAATAACAAAACTATAGTGGTAAACCTTTAACATTTGTCTCATTGTCTTCCTCTATCAATGGGTAAGTGTTTGGGATAGTATTTATAGTTTGGAGATTTCAGAAGAATTGTGTGATATTTATTTCTTTGTCAGTAAAACTTCCTGAAAGCTTACACACTTGTTGAAGCACATGATAATGATAGGAAATTTGTCTAAATAGCTTCTAAGCATGCATTGCATGCATGCACTTACACATACATGCAGAACACACATTCCTCTAGAAGGCAATTAGAAATTGTGTCAGCATTGCTTACTATTCATTCCATGGCATTGTTACTATACTTGCAAATGTGATTTTTTAAAAAGTTGTTAGTATCTGGGACATACATAGTAATTGCTCACTTATTTAAAAATTATTCTAAATGGGAACTCCAGCTTGTTTATTGGCACAGATTTCATTGCAAGAGTAAGTGGAAAGGCTCCATAAGCTAGCTCAACCTTAAGTAGCTAGAAAGTACTTGAGTAATTATTTAATAAACTCTCAAGGAAATCATGCTGTTTACTTTGGCAGCAAAGAAGATTACCCATTGAGAGCCCCTACCTTAGTCACCAAAGTTGGCTCAGAAACTTTTGCTTTCTTCCAAAAGACAAATCAAGCTTCAAAGTAAGAAAAAAAATGTTATGACATTGTGAAGGGTGTTCATTAGAATGTGACTTGTGTCTCAATGCATATTGCAGAATTATTTACTAAGCTATGGTATGGTGTGAGCCTGGGAGCCATAAACAGATGACTGAATACTGAATAAAGACAATGTGATATATGAACACAATGGAGTTTTATTCAGCCATGAAAAAGAATGAAATTGTGTCATGAAACTGGAGATAATTGTGTAAGAGACAGAAACAAGATTCAGAGAAACATGCTTTCCTTGTATGGGCAGAATCTACATATAAAACCCGCATACTACATGCACACGTATGCCTTAGTAGTTCATACAAATAGGATGGTGACTAACTGAAGAAAGGAAGGATTCTAAAGGGAGATGGAGACAGGGCCCCACAGCTAATCAGCGCCGGGACAAAGATCCCTCGCCGGAGATCGCAAGACCCAGCAGAGGGCCAAAGACACGCCCCACAGCTCACCAGGTACTGCCCCGAACCCGTGAGACACAGGGACCGAGGTAGGCGGGCCTA
>CM052700.1:47352873-47443257 GCA_028551405.1 Uromys caudimaculatus
GTAGGTGGGAGGAGGAATTCCCTCACAGAGGCGGGGAGGGGGAGGGGACACGGGGTTTCTAAAGAAAAGGGGAATCATCGGAAATGTAAATAAAATATCAAAAAAAAATTAAATAAAAGAATGAAAAAGGAAAAAAATAAATAAAAAATAAAGGGAGATGGAGGGGTGGCCCAGGACGACATTGGTGATGACTTAGACTGGGCAGTCTAGTAAAATACTTGCATAAATGTCATACTGAGGCATTATTTTGTATGCTCGTTAAAAGGCTAAAATAAAAAATATTAAAACAAGTTCTACCCCTTAAAAAAGAAGAATTAAGGTGTGCTTTACAAAGTTAGAATGAATGTCTTATAGTAAACATTGAAGGGAGAAGACCCGATATATATATATATTCTAGAAAATTAATTAAGCAAACTAATGATCAACAGACACTAAATACCTATCTGGTGGGAGATCCAGCATGGCTAATGTGTAGGTAAGAGGAGGCAGAACTGTAGAGAAAAGTGGCCCTCCCTCCACACGGATTAGATTTCATCAAAGGAGCCATTGAGGCAAGGGGCCAACTTGAGACACTTTGCTTTTAGCTCCACAAATAAAGGTAGGGGGTGGGTGGGGGGAGGACAGTGCAGCAGTTTCCTGTCTGGCGTGCAGTCCATCTTGGGAAAAGAGCAGCTGCCTAAAGGCAGACTTTTTTTTCCTCAATGACATCAGATAGTTTGCTTGAAAGGGCAAGCTAAACTTTCTAATGTTGAGGCTGTAAATCAGAGCAACAAACGTCATTGGGCTGAGTGTTTTCTTCCATTCATCCCACCCTTGATACAGTCATGGAACTAAAATGGAAGGTATAGGACTTACAGAACCTGAGCATCAGCCACAGTTAGGCGTCTGCAGGAATGGGTTTTCCGCAGCTGGCCATGAAGCACTTTCTGGTGTTATTCCCTATCATATTTCTAGGTTTAATACATAAAACATCAATTCTCACTTTACAAGCCAGTGATGAACCAATGGTTTGTATTTAGATCACAATGAAACATATTTTTCTAATGGTGGTTTTGAAGTGAGTAAAGAATCCCAGTGGCCTCCTAGCCACTGTAAGTCACAGTGACAGACCTCTCTACCTCTCTACCGCACATGCATTCATTCCATGCCTTTATCTGGATTCCAGGCTGGTTGAAGTACTAGGTTACTTTCATATATATAATTTTTAAGCCATTAATGTACTCCACTTTCCACATTCTGAGTCATATAGACATGTGCCCCAGCAGCTCCATTGTGCACATCTACCCTGGGATGGATGCACTGTATCAGAACAAGCAATACTGGGAGCAGAACAACTCTAGCTTGTGACATTTAAAGATTCGGTTCAATTGTAAAACACTTGTCTTACAAGTTCTGTTATCTTCTCGAGAAAACATACCATAATTTTCTTTTTATTTCTTGTTTACCATATAAAAAGGCAATTTAATCTTTAACCTGCAGTTGTGGATAACTAAGATCCAAACAACAGGAATAATGGGGGATAACTCTCTTTCAACCTTAAGGCTCCACAATATGACGGGAAAATCAAAAATAAAAGGAAAGATGAGCAAAATTGAATTTCAGGTGTTGCAAGTGTACGCCAAAGTCCAATGAGTGAAATCAATCAGATGAACAAGGGTAATACCAAAGATTAAACACTGGCTTGTGTCACTGGGAGGAGTTAGACCACGGGTATTTTATGCAGCAGTGAAATGTTGGCGCAGAACAATAGAGGAACAGAGGGAACTGAGGGTTCAAATTCCCATTTGCCTATGATGCCTATGGGGTCGGAAAGATTAGAAGTGCTAGGGAATTAATTGGTGAGGTTCTACTGGGGTGGTTCTAACAAGACTAAGAGGACCCCATTTTAGGGAAATTAAGCATCCCAGACAAGACAGCTCTGAGGCCCTTACGGTCAATAGGCAGAGGCAGTTATAGTAACATGGACGATCACAAGGACTGAGTGGGAGAAGGCATCAGGAGCTATAGCTAATAGAAAGAGACCTGGTTGAAAATTCCACCAGTAACCTGAGAGGAAGCAATTCGTGGAAGAGACCGATAAAGAAAGAAACCTGCTTAGCAGACAGAGAAGCCAGAGAACACTGTGACCCAAGGACCATAATCTATCTTATGCAGAGATTTAGTCAGCCACAGTCCTTCATCAAGATACCTTGTAGGCCACTTTGGGCATAAGGATGGAAAGCAAAGGGGGATAAAATTCCTTTTATCTATCGACACTGATCATTTTAGTTTCAAAGATTAAACTCTACCTCAAGGGACCAAACCAACAGATCAGAAATACGAACTTGATTGAATCTTCAGCGGCACTTATTTTTCCTCATTAATTAATAATAGACTTTGAAGAACTATTTTAATTCCAGAAAAAAATTACATGTTCATGTTGTAATGAGTACTAAACTTATTACTCTGATTTGCCCCCAGCCTTAGTACAAATGCCCTGTATCTGCGAGACTTAGCTCAGTTTAATTTAATCATGTTTTCACCTGAGACCCACAAGACCTCAATTTACTTTATAATTTCCTTTATCTGATTCTGTATGACAGGCAACATTTATATGCCATTGTCACAAAGATATAAACTCTTTTGAGAGTGTCTATTCTAGTGATCATAAAAAAAGTATCTCATTGAGTTAATGACCCAACCAAATTTAGATGCTAAGTGGCATTCTTTTCTAATTAAGAATGTTTTGTTTCAAATGCCTAATCCTTACTCTATTACAAATACAGTTCATACTGTGACTTGCATAATTAAGTGGGGGCATATAAGGTTCATAAACCAATTTATCATATTAAATCTTTAGAGGATGAAAAAGGATAAACCCGTTTTATGTGCTGATAATTGTTCTAGCTATTAATTCCTTGTTCAATATGTATAGGGTCCACTGATTTTTTTTCCTGTTAACAAGCAATTATCATCAAACATGACCAGGGATGAGATAAACCTGGTAGCATCTGTGGCATGAGGTTTTCAGATGGTCCCCAGGATATGTGCTCTTGTACACACACCCTGTCTCTTCCTGTTCAGTATGGGCAAGAACAGTAAATATGATGGGCTGTTTAAGGCACTGATAATTTGAGTTTGACTAAACGTAAGGATAGCTTCTTCTGGGTGACGCTGACCAACCTAACAAGGAACTCAAAATAGAAACAAGCAGGACCATACTAGAAGGGATAGAAACAGTAAACAGCTGTAGAGAAGAAGAGGAGAGGAGAGGAGAGGAGAGGAGAGGAGAGGAGAGGAGAGGAGAGGAGAGGAGAGAAGGAAGCTACTTGAGGAGTGGAGAATGACCTTTGACTAGCAGACTGTAGAGGTAGGAAGAACACGGCTGACATGTTCTTAAGGTGCCTGCCCTTCTGCACAAATGCTGCAGGAAAAGTTGCAAAGCTTGTGTGTGTGCGTGTGTGTGTGTGTGTGTGTGTGTGTGTGTGTGTGTGTGTGTGTGTGTGTGTGTGTATGCACGTGTGTGCATTGCAGCATTATTACTCCCTAGACCCCCGTGTTTCAAATCTGTGTTTTGATGTTCAATAATGTCCATATTAGCAAAGCACATACACAGGTGGGTTGAACTCCCCAGTGTTTCATGTCACTATTTTACTAGTTCTTGTCAAATTAAAATACTTTTAAAAACTGTCTTTGGGTTATTGAGAAACTTGTTCTGGAGGGGAATGTAAATGTATTTCTCACTGCCAGGCTATGCTGGAGATTTATTTTTTTAAGATATAATAGCTACAGCCATATTTCCCTAGTGATAAAAAGAAATCCCCTTAGTAATCCATACAAAATCCTGAAGGGCTAAAAAGCAATGAAGAGGATTTCTAATGGTAAGTCATAAATCCTTTTAGAGAACATCTTGGTTTAAAATAATTTCAAAAAAAGAATGCGCAGCAATTGAACAACACTATTTAGAAATCCAGCAGCAATATCAAGGACACTCACAAGGATCTCACTTTTAGAGTTGAGGGTGGGGAAATGACAAGGAACAGACATCACCAGAGAAGCTGAGTTCTACATTCTCAGAGCTTCGTGAAAACTCAATGGTCACGTCTAACTAATTTATAGAACACTGCCCAGTTTCTATTTGTCTAACTTTTTTTAGGATTGTGCTGAGATTTTAGGTGATTAGGAATAGCACTCCAGGGGCAGTCATTTCATCTCATTACATTAAGGACAGCAGTGATTGCGCTTGTGTTCAGAGAAACTCTAGTCACCTGGTTGAGGGAGTACTGACAGTGGGTGTATATGCATACATGTGTGCCTGCAAGTCAGAGATCAATTTTGCTTGCCTTTGTGTGTGATTCTTTGCCTTATTTTTGGAGACAAGGTCTCTCGCTGAACCTGGAGTTCATTAGTTCAGTTAGGTTGAATGGCCAATCATCTGGATCCACCTGCCTTGGCCCTCCAGCCCTAGGGTTACACAAGAAAGTGCACATGGCTTTTATGTGACTGCTTGGAATGTAAGCTGGTTCCTCAAGCTTGTGTGTCAGGCACTTTGCTTTCCCCAGCCCTACTTCATTCATTTTGTCATCTGATATTTCACTTTCTACCGGTACCTTGTTCAGTTGGCTCCTTGGTCCTTAGAACCCATCACTATGGGGTGTATACTTTTAAGTACTTCTTAATTTTATTGTACCGTGAGGTATTCCAGGCTCATCTTCCATATTCCCTATCCTTTCTAAGAATTATTTCTATCCCTTTCCCCCAAGCACAGCCAGTGCCTTTTATTGGAGAGCAGCATTAAAAACAAGGTCCAGGCACTCAGTGTGTGCATTGTTACTTTAGGTAAATATTTGTATGAACGTTATTAACCTATATTTAATCCATATGCCTACAGGATACAACTTTCCTGATTAAGCTACAGTGTTTAAATGTAACTTACTTGCCCTTTAATTTTACAGATCACACTTACTTCTGAGTTCAGTGCCACATTGTTTAATCTATTCCAGTCCACCCTGAAGTTTCTGTTTCAGTGATAAAACACCATGACCAAAAGCAACTTGAGGAGGAAAAGATTTATTTCAGATAACAGTTTAGAGTCTTTCATGAAGGGAAGTAAGGGCAGGAACTCAAGCAGGAGCCTTGAGGGAGGGACTAAAGGAGAGGCTATAGAGAAATGAAGGAAAGCCACTTAGTGACTTGTTTTCTTATACAGCCCAGGACCATCTGCCCAGAGGTGGCACCACACACAGTAGGCTGGGCCTTCCCACATCAATCATTAAATGAAAAAAGGCTCTAGGCATTTGCCTACAGGCCAGTCTTCTAGAGATCTCTTCTCAGTTGAGGTTCCCTAACTTCTAGATGACAGTAGATGGCTGTAGTTTGTGTTAACTTGATAACCATCACATTCCTCTTCTATGAAGTTATTTCTATATTATAGTGCAGTGAGTCTGGATCTCTTCCTTATTCTGGATTCACAGTGATGGAGTCCTCTGGATTTGTCTGATGAACTCTCACATGTTAAGGCTCACTCTGTGCATCCAGTCTATACGCTGACTACATGGAACTTAATACCCTTGGGGAGTATTGAAAGTAAGTGATGATCTTAAAAAAAATATTCCTCCATGCTTCGCCTTTCACTCCTGCATTCTGTTAAACCGTAGGCAGACACTAATCTCTTTACCATCTCTAAAGTTTAGCACATTCCTAAATGTCTTACAGTGGTAATTATTCATAGCCTTTCAGACTGGTTTCCCTTATTTAGTAATTTGCACTTAAATTCCCACATGTCATTTAATGGCTTGATAGCTAGGGTGGTTTGAATAGGTTTGGCCCCCATAAACTCATGCTTTACCCTTAGCGAGTGGCACTATTAGGAAGGATGGCCTTATTGGAGGAGGTGTGGCCTTGTTAGAGGAAGTAGGGACAGGCTTTGAGGTTTAAAATGATCAAGATATGCCCAGTATGAAATAAATCCAGTTTCTTCCTGGCTGCCTTCAGATCAAAATGTAGATCAGCTCCTCCAGCACCATGTTTGCTTGCTCACTGCTTTGCTTTCCATCATGATGAATGGGCTAAACCTCTGAAATTGTCAGCGAGCCCCAGTTAAATGTTAGCCTTTAACATGCCTCGGTCATGGTATCTCTTAACAGCAATGAAACCCTAACTAAGACAACAACTCATTGTCCTTGTGGCTGAGTACTAGTCTTTTTTTGTGGATGTACCATAGTATTTTTATCCATTCACACATTGAGGAACATCCTTGTTGCTTCCACTCTGTGGTAATTGCAAATTATTACAGGACTGTCCCATCGTGATTCTGAGGCCAGCATAAACATACACCTGCAGATTTTTGTGGGGTATACATTATTTTAAAGAATTAGGTAAACACCTAAAAAATATAAATGGAGGATATGAGGGTAAGATTAAGTTTAGCCTTGTAACAAACTGCTAAATTCCTTTCCAGAATTGTACTTTATTGAATGATTGGTTGATTGATGGACTGGTTGTCATCCAAAGCATTTATTAGTTTCCCACAGAGGGCACAACATACTTCTTCTTAATCCCAGCTGTTTCCAGAGAGCATTGCCAGGACTCCACTTTACTGACAGCACTTTATATGGATAGTTTCAAAGATGCTAGCCATTTTATGTCCTGTTATCCTTCACTGGATGTGTCCTAGGCCATGGCTTGTGTTTTCATTGTCTTAAAAATGCTTTCCGAAGAGAAGAATCTGGGAATTTCAATATTCTCTAATTTATTTGCTTGCTATTGTTGCTCATGAATCATGCTTTTGCTGTTCCATTGACACACACAAGGTCAGCTAGATCTCTGGAAACTATCTGTAAATGTCAAACCCCATTTTTGGGGGGTTATAATTGCAATGTGACGAATGAGTAGGTCAAGGTCACATAGGCTGAATTCTAACCCAGATTGTCTGACCTCCAGCCCCTATATCTGTACTTCTCAACCTCCCTAATCCTGTGACCCCTTAGTACAGATCTTCAGGGTGTGGTGGCCCCAACCATAAAATTATTGTCATTGCTACTACGTAACTGTAATTTTTGCTACTGTTATGAATCTTAAAGCAACCTGTGTGGAACGCTCCTCAAACCCCCAAAGGGGTCACAACCCACAGTTCAAGAACCACTGCCCTATATGCTCACTTGTGTTAATGCTATTGAGAGCTATTGTGATGACTCATTGTGTCAGCTTGGTAACGTTTAGAATCATGTGATAAGTTTCAATTAAGCAATTGTCTTGGGTGCCTTACATGAGGAGGAAGGACCCACTCCAAATGCGGTGGCATCCTCTGGTAGCAGCCCAGATAAACGATGTGGCAGAGACTATTCACCTTTTGCTTCCTGCGCTACAGACATAGTTCATCCTGTTGCTCCCGCTTCCTTCCCTGACGTCAGAACTAGTGTTTTTAGCCTTCAAGCATGGAACACAAGCTCTCTGGTAACCCCCCGGAATTTTGGAACTGCGGAGGTACCAAGCCTCAGGAACTGAGTAGCTACCATGTTCTTGGCCTCTGTCATATAAGACAGATGTTGTAGGACTGCTCTGATCGGTGAGGACTGCCTTAGTGTGATTCCGTTTCTGTGATAAAACACTGACCAGCTTGAGGAGGAAAGCATTTATTTCATTTTACAAATCCTAGGTCACAAATAAGGCAGGAACCCCAATACAGGAACTGAAGTAGAGATCCTAGAACACTGCTTCCTGGCCTGTTCCACTGCTCATACTTAGCGTGCTTTCTTATACAACCCAGCAACACATGCTCAGGGCTGCCCACAGTGGGCTGAGCCCTCCTACATCCATCATCAACCAAGAAAATATCATACACATAGACAGGTCCACAGGCTAATCTGATGGAGGCAATTCCATGATTGAGGCTCACTCTTTCCCAGTGACTATAGCTTGTGGTGAATTGAGAAAAAAACCAACCAGCACTGGCACCCAGCCTTAAGGTCCAAAAAAAATATTAGGTTCTCAGGCTCTTATGTGTGAGAGCTGTTGTTACTATGCCCACCATATTGCATATGATTATTTGATAAATAAATACACACACACACACACACACACACACACACACACACACACACACTATGGGTTATCTTCCTCTTGAGGACTCTGACTAATAAAAGTATGTTCTTAGTGGGAACTAAATGGGATCATGCACGGGAAGTACCTGGATATATTTCATATCATATTTACTTTTACTGTTGTTAATAATATTATACACATATATCACCCCCCTTTTTCTATAAGTCATAACCACATTAATACATAATAGAAGCCCCTAATACACTGGGCTGATGATACTTCACTGATGCTAAAGCAGTATGGTTCAGCTTTATATTGATATGATCAAATAAGGTGGGAATCTAAGAATCCTTCATTTCACTCATCAGCAAGAAGATATGCAACATCTACAGAAAACTGTACCTTCCTTTCTTAATAAGAAACTGTGATTTTAAAGTAGTTTCCACTTCTTTTCTGGGTGTTTCATTCTCACCTGCAACAGAAAACCTGCACTCTAAAATTTAGAACAAGGAGAATATGTTCTCTTATGGATACAATAAATAACCAAAGGCAGTTTATACAAGAAGAGGCAGGACATTTATGGTACCACTATAAGGCAAACCATGGTTACTACAAATAGCATCAGGTGGCTTTGAGCCTTTACTTTACGCTGTACACAGGAATAACTCTCTTGCTTAAATTCAGCTATTATTAATGGTTTATTGTTTAGAAATGAGGAAGCCAAGGACCAGAGAAATGGAGGGACTCAAAGTCATGCAAGGCTTAAGGATGAACTCTGAACCCAGGGCCTGTGGTCTCAAGCACTGTGCTTTCCTGTCCAATGCAAACCATGTCATTAGAAGGCCAAATTTCATTAGTATTTCATCATGCCAAGTTTCTCAAGAAAGAAACTTTTATAGTACCTAAGAGAACCAATGGGAAATTTTGGAAGGTTATAAGCAAAGGATGATAACACACCACTGATTCTGTCAGTGCAGCTCCAATCTTAATGGTTTAGTAATTTTCAAGTACACTTGGAAGACAAAGAAGATGGCCAAAGTCAGTAATCACTAGAAAGCGGGATGGACCAAAGCATTTGGGTCATGTTGCCTTTCAACCTGTCGATGAACATCTAGGGAAAAACCAATACTCAGTCAATCTATTCCTTCTAACTAACCAACCCAAGAAACCAGAGCTCAAGTGTTTGACTGAGGAAGTCAGAATCAATTACAGACAGCTTGTTAATGCATTTTCCCCAGCAATATTGCAAACAGCATTATCTGATTTGAAGTTAACTCTACTCTATGAAGTCTTTTTTTACGATGTGTGTATAATAACACCCAGGTAAAAAGACGGGCAAAACTCAATAATATTTTATGAAAGTCAAGGGTATGTTATGAAAGTTAAGGTTGAATTGATTCAATATTGGAAGAATGTGCTAAAGGCTTTATTGGCTTTAATCAGAACTTTTCTGTGCTGTTCGAGAAGTGTGGAGGTTTCAGCTGGGTACACTCCCTCGTCTCAAACATTTACTGTAAGCCTGATTCCTGAACTGGAGGATGTTATGCAGAGAAATTTCACCTGTGACTTCTCCCGTCTTACTTATCAAGTTATCCTGAGCATGTTAGTTGGGCATCTTTCTGGGAAGTGTAAGGTTGATAGAATCTACACGCTTGTTACTATTTCCTCTAAGATTTAATAACTCACACGCACACTGAATATTCTACTCCTTGACACTTTAGGGAGGTTGGGGATAGAAAAGCAGAAACAAAGGAAAGATATAACTTTTGGTAACAACACCCAGATTTCATTCTGAAATATTTAGTTCTCTCAACTACATAGGAGCAAGCTAAATCAATGAACTGCATGATTTTTTTTTTTAAAACACAGGCTTAGAATTCTCTACACAGCTGCATCTCCAATGCTGTAATTATCAGTACTGTTGCCACACCCAGTTTAGACAGCAGAGGCCAGCGTGCAGTTTCTCAAGTCTCCTAATAGTCATGAAATAAATTTATTTTAAAACTTAAACTAGCTGAATTTTATGTTTTTGTCATAGATATAAAGGTGTTAGAACTGATTTTATTGCCTAACATGAAAAAATGCTGATTTCCCTAGACATATAAAAGAGTGAATAGCCTCAAGGCTGGGTGGCACATGCGCTCTCCCTCCCTCTCTCTCTCTCTCTCTCTCTCTCTCTCTCTCTCTGAAATTATTTTTATAAGTCATCATCACTTAAAAGTTAAGGTTGCTGATTCAAGAAGAGAGTTAATGATTGAAGATGAACAAAATCCTGCAAGTTTCTTAAAGTGTCACGTTTTCCTTTGGCTGCACTGAGTCCTGTAATCTCGTCTGACAGGCAAGAGTGCTGAGTGTAGCTAATGAAAGAGAAGCACAGAGGTAAGGAGTGGGTGATTTCAGAGCATCCACCCCTTTCCTTCAGATGAACACACTATGTCCATCTGAACATTACTGACTGGTCACGTTTAGATATACTTTAGAAAAGTAAGGAGCACAGAGAGACAACATTCAAAAAAGAAATTCCACACAAATCACAATTTTGAGAAGAGAGAGGAATCTGAATAACATATGAAAGGGGTGAATGTGCACACCACGTGAGTAATTCATGGCATTAATCATCTGCTAGTGGAAGAAAAAATGAACAGTGCCTCATCACACAAAAGAGATGTCTGCTGTGAAACACAAGAACATTTGTATCTAAAGAATAATTGAGAGAGAGAGAGAGAGAGAGAGAGAGAGAGAGAGAGAGAACTAAATGTAAGAGGAGCTGAGATAAATATCCATTTCTCCCCCTAGAAGCAAGACCACTCAGCCCAAAGCCTATATTATATTCAGTTTCTTGTAAGAATGACTCAATGTTTCCCTACTGCATTTACAAAGGACTCAGAGTATAGTCTAGCCACTTTCTCCACTCTCAAATGTCATCTTTATCCCTCTCTTCCAGTCAATTTGCTTCATTCAATTCTTTCTTCTGTTCAAGAATGGGAAAAAGCAATTTCCTCATGATCCCTGCCCATGCTCCTTCTTTGTTGACTTGCTCTCCCTGCCCACCAGATCTCCCCATCTTTAGACCCATTCTTCACCATAGTTAGTCTTGAGTTAAGTGCCTTCTCAGTATTTTTTCCTATATATTTCTATTCAGATGGATTCAGATGTAAGAATCATGATAGGAAAGGCATTTATCGCCATGTTGAACATCTTCTTCCTTCAATGTATCTTCCATAACAGAAAATTTGTATTCATCAAGAAGAGAAGCACTTCTGCAAACTGTCTTCTGACCTCCACACACACAACACATGCATACATGAGCCCATTACCTCACACAATAAAGACATATTCTTTAAATGAATAGCAAGCAGAAAATATACTTTCTAAGTACCAATTCTACAATATTCTTCTATCTGGTAAACCATGATCAAGATGATTCTTGCATAGTTCTCTCCCATAAGGAATTAGCTGCTTTCAAAACCAAAAAGCTATTGCAGAAATGACAGTTTGTGATTTCCAGGGCTAAGTCATAAAATATGTGGCTCCTACAATGTCAGCTCTGGGAAAATATTCAGCCATGCTGGGGGGATTCTACCAGTCTGTGATGCAGTCCCAGAATGGAGAAGCAATGTTTTCTTTCAATAGTGAGCTCCAAGTATTAATTATCTTAACGTGAACTCCTTTGGCCTTTATGAGAACTGTGGGAGATAAGTCTTGCTCAACAGCTAAATTTGGGGAGTAGCTTCACGTTATAACAACATATGAAACAATATACTAGCTCTCATTGCGTACAATTATCACACAAAATAGTATCTAGTTGCTTCAGTAGTAGCAGAAATTGTGGGGTGGCTATACCTCAGTGGGACTGAGGAGGGATAGGTTGCTATATAATGAAAAGTATTGCTAGATATTTATAGTACTTGGCCCACAGAAGTTGTAGCAGTGCATGTCAGACATCAGAACTGATTCCTTTCCTCTTGCTAGGCCAAAGGGTAAATAGAATTGACAAGGCAGAAATTTAAAACAACTTAGTCTCTGTTAGTAAGGTAACCCTGGAGGATATAATCACATGGGTGCAAGTCCCAGGTATATGCCCATCATACTTCAGTAGGCAGGCATCTTGAAAAGTCTATGATCAAGGCAAGCCTAACAAATGTGTATTCATGCCGAGTATCATAGCAAAGACACCTGGTCTCTGAGGATGGTCCCCTAAAGCCTCTGTGCAGCCAACCTTCCTTGTAGGGAAGAGAGCCTAAGAAACAGGGTAAGAGCATTGGGTTTTCCTGAATCTAGACATTTGTGATGAAGCCTTCTATGTTATATTTCATTTTCTTCGGCTTCTGAAAACTGAATCACACATCTAAGGTAAAACAAATGGAAGGTGTTAAATAATAGAAAAATCTTCAAAAATAGGACTTGGTGGTAATAGAAGAGACAGTTCCAATTATTTTCTCCCTTTCTCTTTCTCTAAAGCACAAGCTCATTACAAATCTAGGGCAGCAAGAAGGAAAGATGAGAAAGATTTGTGATGGAGCTTGGTGCTTTCAAACCCATCTTTAAGCATGCTTAAGAAAGAAAACAAGACTGCCACTGATGAGATTAACACAGGCTCCTCATTCCAGCTGCTGTGCATTTCATATGCATTGATTTAGACTCTGAGCTGCTGAATTCCGGTTTCTGAGACAGTTCGTTATATATAGATTGTGGTGGGGTTTTGTTCTCATTATGGTTGTATCTGTATTATAAGACAGGAAGAAATTAAATTCTTAAGCATAGGCAAACATGAAATTCTTTGGGATGTTGCAGTGTTTGTGGATAGGATAGTTCTAAAAAAAAAAATCAAGAATTTAAATCAATGTCTAAACACATTGGGAGCCAGAAAACCAGGGGCTGTGACTGCAATGAACAGACGTGTAATGCAATAACGCAAGCAGGAGAGAGCAAATAAACTGGTTAAGGAGCAAGAAGGGATGATGATAATGCGATATGCCACCCTCTAAATTTAATTGTCTATGAGAATCACAACATTTCTATGTAGCTTTCCATTTGTTACTGAGTCACTGTCCATTTTCTTCTACATCAGTCATAGAAATTACCACCATATCATGTAACATTCTTTAGGGAAGAGTGGGCATGTTCTAGGCTGTGTTCGTTTTCTACTGCTGCACACCAAATTACCACCGATCTAGCCACTTACAATACCACAAATTCATCAGCCTCCTTGGGTCAAGAGTATGGTGTGTTCCAGCTGGGTTCTTCACTCAAGGGTTTCCAAAGGCTGAGATGAAAGTCTCTGTGGACTATATTGTCAAATCTGATTGGCAAAGATATAACTCCAGACTACTATTGATTGCTAGCAGAATGCATGTCCTCACATTTGTATAGTTATGGTGCTCATTTTCTTACCAACTATTGGCTGGAACCACCTTTTAGAACCTAGAGGTCAGGCTCAGGCCCTTCTGTAGGTCCTAACCATGAAATAGCATTTTCTCTATCAAGGCAAGAAGGAAGGCATTTCTACAGGTTGGAATTCTTCATACAGTGTGCACCTGACTAGGCTGCACCCATGCACAAAGAAGACTTCCTCATTCAGACAATGCCAAAGAGTGAATTTCAGAGGCATGCAATCTGCAATATATTTTGCACAGAATCCAGACTCATAGGCTTGTGTACATGACTAGAAATCAAGGCTCGGTCCTTTCTTCTTTAGGGAAAGAAGCATCCTACAAACCTAGACTGAGCATGTCATGCCAGTTCTCAGGGCAACATGCCAGACAGAGTTTAATAAAACACTGTTTGGGTAAATTGACACAACATCTACCAAAATTAGAATGGGGCCTTGATGGACATGAGTTGGAGGTAAAAGAACTGACAAATACCCACATTTGGGCCAATTATTTGAGAAAAGATCTCTGTCAGTGTAGCTTTGTCCCTACTGCAGACTTAAGCAAACTTTAAGGCTGTATCTGACAGCAGCAATATGGTTCAGAGGGTAAAGGTACTTGCCTACTGACCTGAGTTAAATCTCTAGTACTCACATGGTAGAAGGTGAGGACTGACCGCTATGTGTTTTCCTCTGACCTTTATGCATATGCCATGGCATTTGCATGCCCTTTCACACCACTAAAGTAAAATACAGTCATGTGATTTATTTAAAAATGTATCCATGAAAAAAGGAACCAGGTCTTTGCTTCAACCTGCTAGAATAACATATACAAAGCAAACAGACTCCAGATGTCGTTCAAGGCCCAAAGAAATGTTTTGCCTGGTCAGATCAAAGCAACTCACCTGGTAACTACAAGCCTGAAAAACCTGGGACCTTGGCTAATACAGTCAGTGTGCCGATCCCCGAGGCTCTGGCTTTGCAGCAGGCTGTTGAAAAAAGAACTACTTAGGTACGGGTTTGCACATGGTGGACAGAAGAAAATGCTGGCTCCTAAATCTCTGGGTGCACTAGGCAGCAGAGATAGGCAAACTCTATTTTGCTAGGAAAAAATCAGAAGGGTTTTTCTCTCGTTTTAATTACTTCATCTTCTCTTTGTCCTTCATCTAAATTTCAAAGGAGCAGAGTTTATCTTCAAGAGAATAGAAAGCAAAACAGTGGAAATTCTTCCTGTTTCTGAAAGTGTCTGAATGTATTGTGTCTCAAATGCCTCTGAGGTTGAGCGTCTTTCTATGCATCCAGATTATAGAGCAAGATTCTGGTAACATCTTTGTATGCACTAGCCACATGATCGTGACTAAACACTTCACTTTTGCTCCCTATTTCCTTTTTGATAAATGGGAATAACAAGAGCTCCTAAATCCTACAGTTCTGGGCATCAGGTGAGTTCAGGAAGCTGTCTGATGTATGGTAAAAATACCATTCCAATCTCTACAGCTCGTACTAGCAGAATACAGATTCTAGTGGTGTTTTATTGTTTATAAAGCTCTATTTACATCACAATCATGATACAGATTTCTGGAACTGTCCCCAGAGGTGCAGATGCAATAAGTCAGCACATGGTAACCTGAGAATTGACATGCATGCTTATGAACACTGTGGATTGCACAGCTAAGAAGGTCATTAATAGAATAAAAAAATCGCCAGTCCACGTAGTAATATAACATTGCATTGTATAGGCAACATGTGATCATGGCTTTTACTAAAAAAATTCTTATCATCCATAGAAAACTTCATTTTTCACTCATTATGACATGTTCACATATTTAAATTCATGAAACTTGGCAATCCTCTGGGTAGCCTTTGCCAGGCAAATTGATATCAACCCTAACCTTAACCCTTTGGTTAACACAAACATACATGTACATTTTTAGACGTTCTCAATGTTGATGATTCTGACCTTCTCTGTGAATCACCTTATCACTTGAGGTGGTCAGGTAGTTTGTGTTCTTCATCAGTGTGGCTTAGTGGGGCTAGCTTGAGCTCCTAGTGTCTGTGGACATCATATGACTCAGTTCTGGCTAATTAATATCAATCTCTAAAGTACAGTAGCTGGTTCAGGGAAAGTTATACGGTCCGAGTTAGTCCAATGAGGCATAGCCCAGAATTTTGTGCCAGCCCTTTGGAAAAGGTTCCTTTCTGGAAATGGATGTAGCTTCTTTGTCTCCATATAATCCAGTGTGGTCAGAAAAGACCCACCCAAAACAATGGTGCTCCAAGATGGAGCTTTGTGGCTCTAACCATGATGCTGTACAAGAGGAGACAACTGCACTTGAAGCTACGGTTTTACTTAATTTTTAAAAATTCTTCTACTATGTTAATAAATCTTTTTTGCTGAAGGCAATTTATACCTATTTTTCAATCCATACCTTAAAGATCCCTGAATGGTGTGATTTGTCAATTAGTACATTTATGAGACATGAGTAATTACAAATCAACATATATTTGAGACTACTTCATAACATTTCACAAGAAATCAGATATACTAAGGAGACAAACATGATCACCCATCTCATTTTAAGGCTGTCAGCAAGCTATTAATCTATCTGCCAGAGTTGTCATCCTAAATGTTCTTTGTTGACAATATCATATTCTCTACATTGATATAGAAAGAAATTTCAATTCACCATTATCTTATATCCTTAACATGTACATAGTACATCTCTTTCCTGCTGTCATAGAGTTGCACTAGTTTTAAACCTACATTAATGTTTTTTCATTTATTCTTCTCTCATACATTACATCTCAACTGCAGTTTCCCCTCCGTCCATTCCTCCCAGACTCTCCCCACACCTCCCCTCCTTCCCAGATCCACTCCTCCTCCATTTTCCTTCAAAGAAAGAGCAGGCTTTCTATTGACATCTACTGAAAATGGCTTAACAAGTTACAATACAACTAGGCACACACCCTTGTATCCAGATTGAAAGAGGCAACCCACTAAGAGGAAAAGGGTCCCAAGTGCACACAAAAGAGTCAGAAACAGCCCCCACTTCCACTATTGGGAAGCCCACAAGAATACCAGACTAGATAACCATAAGGTATACACAAAGGACCTAGCTCAGACTCATGTAGATAGAGTTCATTTTTTTCTCTTCAGTCTCAGGAGCCCCAGTGCATAAAATTCTTTTCTGATTACCAATGTTTTTTCATGTATAAATATGTATTTAAGATAAATCATATAAAATAATATCTAAATCATTTCAATATTTATGAACCACATGGAAAATGAAGGAATTTAGGCTATGTCTTATTTCGGGGGGTGAGTATATATCAGGTGACGACATTCTTCTTTATACTGCAGTGAATCTCAATCATTATAACCATGAAGTGTCTTCACTTATCTCTTGAAAGCTGATCCAACAGGAGAAAATCTGAACAGTAATTAATAATAAGAGATCTAATATGTTTTCTTATTACCATGAGGAGAATCTATTCTGTGATTTTTGTTTGTTTGTTTGTTTGTTTTTCCTTTTTCCTTTGTGTCCTTAGATGCATGACAGTTTTGGTCTATGGGACAGGGATTTTGGTCATTTGTACATTACTTATGTTCCTATAAAAGTCACATGACATAACCTGCAAACAAACAAATGTAGCAATTTGAAGAAGCAAAATCACCCAGACACATATCAGTCTCCCTGGGTCTAAAAGTGATGTGAAATGTACCCTTGTCCCATTACAGTAACAGGTATGAAACCCTAATGGAATTCTACTTTTTTGAGCTCTAAATATCTACATTTTAGAGAGAGAGAGAGAGAGAGAGAGAGAGAGAGAGAGAGAGAGAGGAGCCAGAGCCTTTTCCAGGTCTACAGAGTCCAGATGGACTGCTATCTAGCCCTGTCTTCTCTTTCCTCATGCTCACAGTTGTTTATACCTTGATCTTTCAGGATGAGGTCTACAACATTACAGTGTACTTTGGCTGGACATGAAATTCTAAGACAGCTCAGAGTGAACACAGCCAGAGCTCATTTCTTTGCAATAATTTCCATTGCATTTATCGACTAAGTTTCAGTTCATAAAGCACAAACCCTGGTTATTGAACCGAGTCAAATCATTTTGCAGAAGAATGTGAGTTCTAAAAATCACCTGTGTCTTCCAGAATAAGTCAAAGAAATCCCCCTTCAATTCACACCGTCTTTCACTTCAGTGTAAAGTCACAGTTCATTTTCTTGGGCTAACCTGCATTATGGAATTCCAATACATTACACACAAGGTCAGTTTTATATTATGTGTGGAACTACAACTGGCCACTCAACTTTATAATTCTGTAATAAGATGTGATTTACTAAATGGGAATAGTTATGCTTGAAATGAAAAGGGGAAAAAGGAAGTGGGTTTATAGGGCACCTGGGAAGCCAAATGATACAATGAGAACAGATACTTACAAGAGGAGACCATAGTCCGCCATCATCAAATGAATTAGCCATTAACTCACTGGATGACCTTGAGCAAATTAGCTTCACCTTGAGAACTTCAGTTCCCTCTAAGGGATTTGGGAAAGACTACTGACAAAATCAATCAGCGTTCTCTACAGAAAGTTTGTTAGGGGGAATGTAGTAAAGAACCAAATATCTGTGGTGTGTTTTTTATTTATTTATTTATTTATTTATTTATTTATTTATTTATTTATTTATTTTACCTTTTGGGCACTTGATACTCCATCCAAGTACCACTGACTTCTAGTTCTGGTTATACTTTCCTGGTCCCAGCAAAGACACGTGATTCAGACTGACTTACAAGATTACCCCTTCCATCCCTCCGATAGATAGTTCTATTAATGAGGAGCTAGGTATATCATCAAAGAATGTTAATCAGTGTCACGGCTGAAAAGTCATAGTGACAAAGGAGATGGAGGAACCAGCTAGTTTAACTGATGAATTGGTAGAGGGTCAGTGTGGCCATGGTTGAGAACTGAAACACTGTGTTAACCAGCCATTGGCTCACAGAGACCTAACTAAGATTCCTCACACTTTTGTGAATTTCATAACCTGGTTTTCACAGTACATACTGGAGTAAATCTCTGGTGATTGCGGCATAAAGAAGAAAAGGAAGGACTTTGACTCATGCTAAAACAGTCTCTTCTAACAAGGCTACCCTCACTAGAAACTTTCTGAAAGCCGTGTCTGAGGGGAAAAGAGCAGAACTGACCTAGAAGAAAGAGAACCCTTAAACCCTGATGGCTCTATCTTTACGTGTGGGAGAACTCATTGGTTCAGCAAGTTGTTCTATCTGACCTTTGCTATGTTGTCAGTTCCCTATGTGGAGTGAGGAGACATTTATTCATGTCTCCCTAAGAAAGGTATATCACAACACAAGACAAAACAACACGAGCAAAAGCCAAGAGTTACGAATAGAAAACTAACAGACTGAATAGCGCTAATTCTACTAATAAAAAAACTAAAGTTTCCAGGAGTGATTGGTGGTATACACCTTTAATCCAAGAACTACTGCAGAGAGAGGTAGATATCTCTGTGAGTGAGTTGAAGGCTAGGCTAATGCACGTAACAAATGCGTCACTCGTCACTCAGGCCAGTCAGGGCTGAAGTGACACTCTGCCAAACACAAAAAAACAAACAAGTAAAACCCAGGAGTTGTTTAGATGATTGGATAAGGAAAATGTTGAATGCACTCAGTGGAATTTTATTCAGCCATAAAGAAAGTGAAATCCTGACATTGATTAGTAATGTTACCGAACTAGGAATTGATTTGTTAAGCAAAGTATTCCACATTCAAACACAAATATGCCATGTTCTCATAATTGAATCTTAGATTTAATTTTTAAATATAAGTGGTTGGAGATCACTTCTAAGTCCTGAAACTAGAACAGGGACCATGAGAAGAGAAAAAGAGATCTTAAGGGAAGGTGGGGAAAGGATAAAGATGGTAGAATACCTGTGACATGATTTCCTATGTTTTAGTAGTACAGCAGTATATTAATTACTTTTCTCATTATGGTGACAAAACAGCTGATAAAATGAAATTAAGGAAGGAGGTTTTTATTTTGGCTCATCGTTTGAGGGTTTAATGTATTGTATGGGGAAAGCATACTGGTTTGCCACATTGTGTTTTCCTAGGTTAGGAAGTGGAGGAGGATGAATACTGGTGCTCAGTTCACTTTCTTCTTTTAATTCATTTTGGTACCCTGGCCTATAGGGTAATGCTCCTTGATTGTATAGTAGATCTTCCTTAGTTAAACAGCTTTACAACACTGTAATTGCAGGCATGGAAGTTTGTTTCATAGGTGAGTCAAAACTTAATCTAATTGACAATGAATATTAACCACCAAAAGCAGGAAAATTATGGTTGGCAACTGTTGATTGCTTATTTGAAAACACACAGTAAGAAGGATTTTGAATGTTTCTGTCACAAAGAGATAATGACTACTTTAGATAATAAATACATCAATTATCCTGATGTGATCCCAATAAATATAATACACTGTTCCATAAATTTGTCCAATTATTTCATGTCAATTAAAAATTTAACAACACATGGATGGAGAAACAAATAACACTCCAACATTAATAAAAAGCAAATAGGTGCAACTATATTGATTTGAAACAGAGCATATGTGAAAGCAGGGAGTAACTAAAGATAAAGTGGGGCATTATACAATGATCAAGGAATATAATAGGTGTTGTCAAGTATGTGCTCAATCACAGAGAGACAAGATGGTAAGTTATCTTGGGCAAAATCTGGTTAGCTGCAAAGAGGTATAAGTGAATCAACTTATGGGTTGAGACTTCTGTACTCCTTCATTGGAACTATAAAGAGCCAGAAGGCAGAAAACCAGCAAGGATGAAGTTGGATTCAAGAGCACCACCAATGAACTGAATAAGACTTATAGGCAATGTCATCAAAATTGACATAGATATGCATTTTCTTCTCAAGCTCATTCAGCAGATTCACTAAGACATACTGTACTCAACAATAAAATATACCTTTGCAAATTTAAAAGATTAATAAATTTTCTCTAAACAATGCACATGTCAAAGAAGTTTGAAATATTTTAATTTAAACAAGGAAAAAACTCAAATAGTCTGATCTAAATGAAATCAATAAATTGAATTATGTCTTAATCAAAGTTGGCACAACTGAGTAGAGGCAGCGATGAGGTGAAAATTGATCCCATTGGTGTCGCTATTACAAAAGAAGTCATGTGGGGTTTTGTTTTAGGAAACTAGCAAAGGAAAGCTGACAGAAAAATGAACAATGAAATGAGCAAAATTTGATGAAATGAAAATAAAAATTCAATAGAGATTAGTCAATGGACCAATAAATGAATATTTTTTTAAAATCAGTATACTTCTACCCAGCCTGAGTAGGATACAAGGGGAGGAAGAAAGAAAAGAAGAGGGAAGAGAAGAAAAGAGAGAGTGGGGAGAGGATGAATGAACATGAAAACACAAATTATTTCTCTTGGTGATAAAAAGGAGACATTACTACAAAGGCCATGTAAACTGAAAGAATCATAAAGGAATACTAAGTATAGAGTCACTCTTACAAATTTCATAACTTGGAGTGAGGAGTGAGTCAGTGCCTTGAGAGAAATAATTTGTCAAAAACCACACATGAATTCACAAACAATTTAAATAGGCCTATGTCTGCTTAAAATTTTAAATGATAATTAATATGCTTCCAAATTAGAAAGCATTAGGCCCAAATCTATTCACAGGTCAAATCTACCACACATTTTAGGAGCAAAGTACTCCGATTCTAACTCATCCTACACAGGCTGTACCACCTAAATACCCAAATCAGACAAATCCATTGCAAGAAAAGAAAACTACGAAGCAATACAAAATGCTAATGTAGAAACCCTCAACAAAATCTAAGCAGGTTTAGTCCATAGGAATAGTAAAAGTGTGACCACTTAGGCTTTGAACAGAATGAACATAAGCATGGTTCAGTGTTTGAAAACTGTCATCCACCACATCAACAGGCTAAAGAAAAAAATACCACACAATTCCATCATAGGTACAGAAAAAACATTTGGCAAATATGATTGCTACTAATGACAACTGTTTTCAGTACAGGGGACAGCTTCAACCCAATAGAAATTTCCATAAAAATGCAAGGAACATTATCTTTAATTTTGCAAAACTAGAAGCCTTCCTACTCTGAACAAGACAGTACAAAGGAGTACCCTTATCATTTAGTTTCCATATGGAGTCCTAGAAAATGCAAAAGACAGTAAATTAAAATGTTACTGATTGGGTGGGATATTGTTTGTGTAAAAAATTTTTGAAGGACCTACTACAATAACAAAAGAACTTCTTGAATTAAGAAGTCATTAGAGCAAAATTACAAAATATAGATTGATATAAAAAAGTGAATCACATATATATTAGCAAAATTTTAACTCAAAAGTACAATACAATTTACACTAGCAACCATACAAAATGAAAGCTTACTTATAAATTCAATTACATATGTATGATACCTATGTGATGTTAACTACAAAAGTCAGGTGAAAGAACTCAGAAAAGTAAATAAACAATCTCTAAAAGGGAGATTCAATATTGCCAAGATGCTGGTTTTCCTAGCTTACTTAAATATTCAGTGAAAAGCCAATAAAAATCTCAGTAAGTTATTCTTTATATCAAGCTGACTGCATGTAGTGACGCATAGCTTTAATCCCAGATCTCGGAAGAAAGAGGCAGGCAGATCCTTATGAGATGAGGCTAATCTGATCTACACAGTAAGTTCCCAGACAGTCAAAGCTACATGAAAATTAATTAATTAATTAATTAATTAATTAATTGTTTCTAGGAACAAGCAAAAGATCTAGACTGACTAATTAAAGGAGAAAACCCGAAGTTGAAAGCCCAGCACTATCTACTTCTAAGACTTATCATAAAGACACAGCAATAAGGACAGCATCATTCGGGTGACAGACTAGACAAAGACATCAGTGTAGGTGAACAGAGAATCCAGAAAGAGCATCACAAATCATGTCAACTGGAGTTTCACAAAGGACAAATGAGAAATGGCAATCTTTACAATAAATGACCACCAAACAACTAGACACCCAGTTAGAGAAACTTAAGAAAGCAAAAGGAAGAGTCTAGGCTTATATCTCACACCCATCCCAAAAAAGTGAACTCAGTGTGGATGGGAGAGTTAAATGTGAAATTCAAAACCACAATCTCCTAGCAGATAACACAAGAAAATGTCAAGGTGATGTTTGGTAGTGACATCTTGCTTACTAACGAAGCATAATCTATGAAAACAGTAATAACGAGGGTAAATGTCATAAAGGCAAAAGTGTCTGCTATACAGAAGCTACACAGAAAGAAGGAAGAGATAATCCTCATATTGGGGAAAAATATTTTTACAAAGCACTCTTAATTCAATAATAAAAAAACAATTAGTCTGTTAAAAAAACCAACAGATCAAAGATCTTAGCAAATATCTTACTAGAGAAGCTATATAAATGACAAATAAGCACAGAAAGATATTCTATAGAACATTCTACCAAGAAAAAGCAAAGTGAAGCAAGCCTGGGTTATTATACACACCTATCCAAACAACTAAATCCAGAGCAGGAGAACTGCAAGTGCTGGCAAGACCACAAAGAGACAGGAATTAGAGAGTGTGTCTCCTAGAAATGACAGGAGAGCTACTCCCGTGTTAACTCAATAATATGACTGCCTAAAGAAGGGCCAAACAATAACTACAGCCATAGACATACTAAAGTGGAAGGGAGGAATCTCATGGGTTCCCATCCAGACAAAGAACAGGCAACTTAGGACTGCTGAGAGAGGAAGAAGAATTAACTCTTCTTCAGGGATGAGTCCCTTAAATGGTTATCTGATACTAAGTGATCAGTTCTTAAATCACAAATATATTTGCAACAATATATGGACTCAGTAGGTTGTATTCATATATTTACACATAAATTAATATGTAAGTATATAAAATACACAGGCATGTATGTGTGTTTGTGTGTGTATATGTATAAATAATAAAGAAAAAGAGCACATGACTTTGAGGAGGACTTGAGGAGCTTAGAGAGAAGGAACATGGGAAAGACTGGAAGTAGAAAAGGGAAGAGGAAAAAGGATGCAATTATATTTTAATTAAAAATAAAAATTAAAAATAAAACCAAAAAAGGAAGAGGAACTCTCATTCTTTGCCAGAAAAATATAAACTCATATAGCTTTTGGAAAATAGAGTTCTTATAAAACTAAATGTACTTTTACTGAAAGACCCAACAACTGTACACCACAGTGTTTACCCAAAGAATTGAAAATTATGTCCATATAAACACAATGCAGAGATGTTAATAGTAGCATCAATCATAGTCACAAAGCTTTGGAACTACTGGGATATCCTTCAGGTAAATGAGGAAGTCATTTAGATAGATGTGGACGATAGCATATTACTTAGTTGTAATGTATTATTTGTAAAAAGAAGTTACTTCAGATCCAAGAAAAGACATGGAAGAGAGTTAAATGCATTTTATTAGGAAAAATAAGTTGGTTTTAAAGGTTTTGTGCTGCACGATGCTAAATATAAGGCATTCAGGACAAGGCCAGTGTTTAGAGACAAATATTCTTATTTCTTAATAACTAATATGCAAATTAATGGATCTGTTCAACGAATACTAGTCAAACAACTTTTACATACTAGGTCCTGAGATGGCAATAGTGGACAAAACAGAAAGTGACCTGTAGCTGGCAGAACCAAAATTGCAGTATGTTTAATTACATATAATTAGGTTTCAGTAGCATTCAACTCTTCTTTACTCAGAAATAATTGAATCCAGAATGAAAAATGACACCACATAATTCACAGATCTCAGATTTCCCAATGTTTCTTCCAACATTGAATTTGGAACCAAGTTTATCACAAGAGCCTGAAGGTATAATATTTGCTAAGATTTCTTTTTTAAATGAGGGTTCCTTCTTGCTGTTTTGACAACGATATATTCATGCCTTGTTTGATGGAAATTTTCTGCAGGAGACAATTTTGAGTGACATCTGTCAACTAGAGTTCTATTTAATATAACCACCTGCCAGGAATCAAAACAACACGAAGGGCATTACCATTTCAGCCTTCTTTATCATTAGCGGCTACACTGATAAGCAGACAGAGGAGGCCATGGTCCTGGTCCACTGTGGTCCTGGTCCACTATTGCCCCGCAGGATGCTCACTGCCTTCCTCAGGCATCTGAAAACTATCCTTTTAACCAAGCCACCATAAAACCTGCCAGGTAAAAATGGATCATGCCAAAGGTTCATATGATCCAGTGGAGACATGTAATCCACATCAGACCTGTTTAACTTCCCCTACATGTCACCATTTTGTTAAGAAAGACAGTCAAAAAAGCTCAGGGAATTCATATTTTAGCTGAGCATAAATGCTCTATTTATTGTTGAGGATTTTTTTTTTTTCATTCACTATGCTGGCAAATCCTACTAAATAAACCAGAATGTCGACAATACGTAACAGAGTAAATCATTATACTTGGCCTTCAGTCAGTGGCTATATATACATATATTTTTCAGTTCAGGCTGTAGTATAAAGCACAATACTAGGCCTTGTGGAAGAAAGTGATTGATGTTGAACCTGTGATAGATCTCATATTTGTTATCCCATAATACTCTCTTATCCTGGAGTTCTTTCTGTGTGTTTTATTAGCTGCAAGATGCTTGTCCCTTTTCTGAAATATATCTCACGTAGCTGAATCACCTTCAGCATCCTCTTTCAGATAGAGGAATGGGCTCATGGTTGGTACTGCTCTAACTGTTCAGTCTCTTCAGTCAAAGTGATTGGTTCAGTTTTGGTAAATGACCCAAACTGGACAGATCAAAATTTTTCTTATGGCTTCTTTAAAGTAATTAATTATAGGGAATGGTCACCCAACAATGACTAGTGGTGGCCATCTTGTCCACCATGTTGTGGCATCTGTGTGAGCTGGGTAGGTACAGGAAGCGCACTGATGCCAATCACATGTGAATCCTCCCACAAGAGCAGAATTAGGAATGAGAGACAGAAGTGTGATCATTTTCTCCTATATGCACTAACACGGACTTCCTTTTATTTCATCTTTACACTAATTTCAACTGTATCTTCTCAGCTAAGAGGATGCTAAAGACACATTGGGTGACAGGAAAGTCAGAAGAAATTTAGATTCCATATAAGTATCCAATCAGGGTTAAGTGATTAGATGACTGATTGACTTCTGGGCTCCCTTATTCATTCAACATGCACTGAGCACCCAGCACATGGCAGGCACTGAAGGAAAAGAGCTACAGTCCCTGGGGGAGTCCAATGTATATAAGGAAAGACATGCATACCAAGGAGCTATGTGACCAGAACTCAACTACAGCATGCCGAATACCTTTGAGATGCAGAGAGGTCCCAGAAGCTGAGGCAATGAGGGAACGCTTCCATGAAGAAAGGCACATGGAACAGTGACTAACATGAGTTCCACATTGGTATGAAAATACACTTTTGAAGCCTCAGAGAAAAATTCTAAGTTATGTGGATGGGGTCAGGTCAACAACTCTATGCAAGCTACTTGTTCACAGGTGGAAAAGAGCAGGCTCAGATTCCTGATTTTCGACAGACTTTCCAGGTACTACAGAGATATCTTTGCAGGAGGACCATTTTTACTAAAATCTCAGTAAGCCACGGCCTATCTTCTGAGATCCCAGCTTGTTCCAAAATACCATGCATTTTGGATGCAGCTGAGATTAGAAAAAGAGATAGTATTTTTAGAGTTGTAAGTGGTACTGACTAAGTGCACCATGGATTCCATTTATGTGTGGTTAGTAAGCTCTTACTACCTTCCAGATGAATCTTACGAACTAAAGAAATACAAAGGTGTGTGTAGTAGGAGACGAAAGAAAAGAGAAAAATCCAACACCACCTGGTAAGAGAGTTATGAATAGTGGGAATACCTGTGGCCAGATAGAGTTGCCTGTTATTCGTCTAGAGTCGGCAAAGCTGAGAGCAGGGTTTTCAGCCTTGGAGGTATTGACTTCTTGGCCTGGATAAAGTTTTGTCATGGGAGGGCTTTCCTATGCTTTATAAGCCATAGAATGACATTTCTGAATGCTAGCCCAGTGCCCTTTGGGTAGTAGAATAACCCCAGATGTGACAACAGAAATGCTTCCAGATAATTTGTAATGTACCATACAAACCTGTGGTAATGAGGTAGCAATGTACAGAGACAAACCTGCCATAATCTGAACTTCCTCCAGCTAGGACATGGACATGCACATCTAGAGTCTAGGAGTTTAAGGGCTGAAACTTTCACAGTAGGGTGTTGATAACCAAGATTAAGGGTCATGTCTCACTGAGGTTAAGGGTCATGTCTGGCACTTAGGTCTTATGGTTTACCTTCCCATGAGAGTGACCAACTCCTTCAGGATTTTGAAAGAAGTTAAGCAATGTGACTAGTACTTAGGCATGCCTATTTTATAGTTAACAAATGTACATATAAATCAGAGTAGCCAAAATTAGCATAAATCTTGACAGAATATTTCCAACTGCTACGGGCAGTGTAGTCACAACCCTTCAGGCATACAGTCATCCTCTTCTAATGTGAACATTGCGGAAGAAGTAGGCAAGAATCCCAACACACTGGTAACTGAGGAGCATATCTCTAAGACTGCTGGAAATCAAATGGCAGTACTTAAGAACTGACAATTACAGAGAAATGCATGAGAAGACAGACACCATGATAATGGCAATGGTGGCACATTGTCACCTGTGACTGTCACCAGACTTTTGGCTACTTTGTGGGTTCTTTGTTCTTCCACCTTTTCCACCCCTCTTCTTTCCTTTTAACCCCCTAACACTAGGTAAGAGAGAAAAGCAGGATAGAGGGAAAGGGGGTGACCATATTGTTAGACTACTTCCTGCTGACTAGGGTCATCGAGTTCCTTGGGGTCAAGGGCAACTAACAGCCTTCAACCAGCAACCAGCTGACCAACCATCAGGGCTCTGGCTTTTATATATCCTCTGAAAAGTCCCCCAAATTCCAAACCACACATTTGCAAAAAGTATCTGCAGCTGGCAAAATCATGCCTTTGCTAGAGCATGAGGCAGCTGCTATGGACAATCTGAAGCAGACCCAAAGCCCATACCTAGGATTAAAATGAAAACACATTCTTATAGTTCTGAGGGTTTTTTTTTTTGTTTTGTTATGTTTTTATTTAAAGGAGCCAGATTCTTGCTACATGTAATGCAGACTTTACATAGAACATCCACACCATCTCTTTGACATACCTTCTGTGTCATTGCCATTATGTAAGGATGGAGAAACCAAGGCTTTATACTCTGAAGACCTCTGTTCTGGGGGCGCAGAAAACATATGAATTTCCTTTGTCTCCTGCAATGTTATCTGAAATAACTTGAGACAATATAAATTTATATAAAGAGCTCAAAGTTTGAAATTACATCTTTTCTTACATGGATAGGAATATGTCTTCTCCTACCACTATACCTTTATGTGGTCACACACACACACACACACACACACACACACACACAACTCGATCATATTTGTTTCAGTTTTATTATACTACATCTTTCATAATAATAGCTCAGCTTTTACTCTTTAACTACATCTCCTCAAATTTTCTATTTGCATAATTATAAAGAAAAACTATGGTTAAGCTTATCTTTTTCAGTTGCTCAAGGTGGCAACTATGGCATTATAATCTCGAATATTGGGAAAGTTTAAGTGGGGACAGCCCTGGAGACTTCTGTTTAGTAATACTTGAGCTACCAAGGCACACTGGATAGTCTCAACACCACATCTTCTCCTTGACCCTGCTGCCCTAGGTCCTGCTACTTGATAGTAGGTTCCCTTGTGAGAAGAAGCATGGATCCTTACTGAGTCTTTGAACTTGAGCATTCTACATGCTTTAGCTGGTGAGCAGAAATGACAGTGCTTCTACACTAAGATGTGAGTTCTATGAGTAGTAAAGGCTCTGCAGGTTCCCTTGAGCTTCTTTCTTTTTGCCATGGGAAGAGCATAGCCCAGACAGCTGATCTTATAGCCTGAGTCTCACAATAAAGATAAGTGACATAGATACAGACCTGACCCTGAGGCTGACATGAAGCCTAGGCTAACCAAATTCAGTCAAGACCAGCTGAAATATAACAACTGTTCAAGTCCACATGCTTTCAAGAAAATTTTTTCCACTGGACAAACCTGGAGCTCAGGACTTGCTTGGTACACTGTCTTTAGCAGCTGAGACTTCCTAACAAGGTCACCATGCAAGAAATACCTAGGACAGAAGGCTTGAGTTCTACAACTCAGCTATAGAGCATTAACTAAAACTTAGGGGAAAATACTTTCTCTGAGAAGAAAAATATTTTTTTATTGATTCATATTATAATTGCAGACTTGTTTTTGCCTGGAGGAAAATGTCTTTAAAATAATGATGACAGCCATACTCTCAAGAAGGCAATGGACTCAACATACAAAACTCTACTGAAATTTCTATCCTTGACAATGCAAGCAACTTCAAAGCAGCTCTATGTAGGCAGGACAGAAGGCTTATTAGTGCAGAAAAGATGTGGTTGGACTTTTTTGTTTCCTTGTTTAAATTTCAAAGGTAAGTGATTTGGATAAGTTTTCCTGTTATGAATTCTATTTAACTTGGTTATTTTCTTGGCATTTTTTTTTTGTTGTTGTTAAAAATACAGAAGCTTGTGGACTCAAATGAGGCATTTAAATGACGTTAAGCATAAAATAGTTTTTACATAAATATCATAAAAATACTGAATCTAAGATACCTGTCTTCTGCCAGATCTCAGCCCCTAAACACCATGGTGACTAGTGGAGTTTGTGGTTTTCTTTAGGTGTAAGAGACAGGTACTATGATGAACTTCTCGTTCTGAAAGCATTTCAATGGCTCTTTATCCTCATTATCTTAACGAAGCTTCTGAAGATCACAATAGAATCTAAGGCTATAGACAGTTCAGTGATAGAGCAATGCCTAACATGTCAAAGACCCTAGGCACTGGAAGAAAATACAGTGCACCATCTTAATCATCTAGTGAGACTCTGTTTTGAAAAAATAATTCAAAGTAATTAAATTGCAACACAATCTCTTTCCTACCGTTCATCATTTATGTGTATGTTCATCAAAACCTCCCACTTTTCTTTGTATCCTTTGCTCAGTAAATGCTTCCATGACAATTGTCCCTAGAAAATACTGTGAAACTGAGCCAGTGATGCCTTCAAGATGTCCTGAGCCTGATATCTTCCTAAGAATACTGGAGTAAGGATGTTATAAGCCTGTATGGAAAATTGAATATTGATGCATTTAACATTGGGTCTTAAAATGAAACAACAGAAAACAAATCAAAATAAGACAAACATACAACAGTCTCATCATAAAAGAACATTTCCTTCCTTCTCCTTTCACAAGAATTCCTATAGAGTTCTTGTGAATTCATCATGCAGGACAGCTGGAGCAGATGCTGGGGATGCATCTTAAGATTCTGGAGATACAAAAACTATGATACAAGCAGGATAAAAAAAAATAACCACAAAGATGAGAGGTACTTATTAAAGCTGTCATTGGGATATTTATTTAAATTACATACCAGTCAGTCCTAGTTTCCTTCTCTGCTGCTGTGTTAAAACACTGAGCAACACAGTCTTAAGGGAAGAAAGGGTTAATTTGGCTTATGTGTTCCAATCATTGAGGGAAGTCAGGGCAGGAACCTGAAGACAGGAATTGCAGCAAAGACCAACCAAAGAATCCACATCGAGGGATCCATGGTTCGGATTACATATGTGGCAGAGGAGGGCCTTGTTGGCCATCAGGGGGAGGAGAGGCCCTTGGGCCTGAGGGTGTTAGAGGCCTCAGTAAAGGGGAATGTCAAGGTGGGAATACAGGAGTGGGTGGGCAGGTGGGTGGGAGGGGGAATACCCTCATAGAGGCGGGGGAGGGAGAGGGGATAGGGAGTTTCCAAAGAGGAGACCTGGAAAGGGGGAAACATTGGAAATGTAAATAAAGTATAAAAAAAAAAAATGTATTTTGAAAAAAAAATGTTATCTCCTGTCTTGCTCACCATGGCTTTCTTAATGTGCTTTCTTATGTAATCAAGGACCACCTTTCCATGGATTGTGCTACACCTAGTAGGCTGGGCCTCACACACCAATCATTAATCAAGATGATCTGCCATAGAAACGTATTTCAGCCCAGGTTTTGCCCCACCCCTGGGAGGAAGAAGTCTATAGAGAGGCCAGGAGACTGTGGACAAACTGGGCTCTCTTGATTCCCTCTCCTCCTACCAACCTGGATAACACTCTTTGAGACTATCTACCTTTCTACATGGCTGTCTATGTATCATCAGGATGTAGCATACTCATAAAAAGTCTCCCCAAGTCTCTGGGCTTTTCATTCATGAAGGCTTTTGTGTCACTTAAAACGTGTTTAAATCTTCTCTACTCTTTCCTTGTCAGTGTGTATTTTTACAAGAGAGTGGGTTGTGATGCTTACGGTAGGGGAGAAAGGGAATCTGTGAGGGCATAGATCCAAGGATAGTGTTTCTGCCTTCAGAAAACAAAGCTCATGGAAACTGAGTTCAAGTTGATGAGTCAAACCATCTTCTGGAAGGAAGACTTGGGTTTTGCTTTTCTGGTGGCTTCTTGGTATCATTTAGAACATACTCAGAAACACTGTTAGTACTAGAGAAGCTGCCAGGCTGTCCTGTAGAGGATGCAAGATAAGCTCTGATCTAATTACTCCTTTCTTTCACTACAGGGTAATGCAGACATAAAAGACTGACAAGGAGTGAGGAATGGAGAACAGAATGACAAATGTTGGAATTCATTCGTATCTCTCTCTGACACCATACAAGGTAGGGAGCAGGCTGATTCCGAATGACTAACAGCGGTTCCTTTGACAGATTCCCCCTCGTATAGAGCAAGACAATTCATTTCAGCCACAGTAGGTTGATATAATAGCTTTGAAGTTCACCAGCTTCCTTTGTTCTAATTCATTCTCATCAAACAACCTGCTTCTCCTTAACTGAGGCTTCAAAGTTCAGTCACACACTAGGGGAAATCTCCCCCCCACCCCCGTGCCAATGACTAATAATGCCAATAGTGACACTAGGAATTACAGCAGTGACAGCAGTGGCATTAACAGCAGCCCCTTTGTGCCTGGTATCACACCACCCCTTATCCTGAATTACCACATTCTAAATTTAAAGCATCTTAAGAGAAGGAAAAAGCATCACGCTCAGTGTAGAGGTGAAGAATCAGAGGCAAGGGGAGATTAAAGAGTTCGAATACAAGCCATGCAGTAATCAAAGTGACAACCCTTCTTTTTTTATTATTGCACTCAAGAATTTACCTACTATACTGTTTATCTTGGTCACATTTTCCCGATAAAGTTTTGGTTACTGAGCCACAGGTGAACTGTGGAAGAGTCAGTGTTAAAGCCGGGAGTTCTCAATGAGATTCAGTAATCCAGAGGAGGCAATTCCGTGGGTCTATGTTCATGTGTGTGCAGGCGCAGGTGTGTACAACTACGGGTGGGGGGGGGGGAAGAATTAGATGTTGTACCTCCAGAGCCATTTCACATTGGGTTTTGATTACTTTATTTACACAGAATCTCTCCCAAGCCTGGAGCTCATGTAGTAGTAGGCTAGGCTGGCTGGAGAGCAAGCTCCTAAGTTCTACCTGTTCTTAACACTGGAATTACACGTGTTTGCCACCAGGCTCACCATTTTATTTTATTTTGGCTTTACAAAAACCTTATATTCTGCAGAAGAAACTAAGATCCTCATGTACGCAAGGCAAGTACATCATCAATTAAGCTTTCCCTCCAGCATGAAGAGATATTTAAACCAGCATTTCAGAAACAGGATATATGGAAGAGAGGAAGAAAGAAATGGGTTCAAACACCATTAAAGATTAGTTTGAAGGAACATTTTTAAACAAGATTCTCTCTTAGGTTACATGCTGTATGCCAGTAAATACTAGTATGTGACCAAGCATGCTGAAGGGTAATGGCCAAGAACAGGATGAAAGAGTGCTACCCACAATGCCCGCTGCATCCTTTCAATCCTTTCTTTAAGCCAACATTTTTTGAGCATTTATACGTCTGGTCATTGAGACTGTAATAGTGAACAATATATAATCTCTACCAAACTTTCACCCTGTAATTTTATATTCCAAATTTTGTTCTACTCACCAAAGATTACTGCTATAATTCAGCCCTGAATAACAAATCATTAGCTCACATCCAGCATGAGTCTCATTGCTTACCACTGATGGCCAGAGTCTGAACCTAGAAAACCATGAGATGGTCACAACCTCTAGCCATCCCATGCCTCACACATCCATTAAGGAAGTAAAAGGCAGGCTGGAGAGATGACTCAGCAGTTAAGAACACTGACTGTTCTTCCAGAGGTCCTGAGTTCAATTTCCAGCAACCACATGGTGGTTCACAACCATCTGTAATGGGATCCAATGCCCTCTTTTGGTGTGTCTGAAGACACTGATGTACTCACATTCAATAAACAAACAAACAAACAAATAAGTAATTTTTTTTTAAAGGAAGTAAATGGTAAGGAATGATACCATGATTGAACCAGTGAAATCCCATGCCAAATGTTGGATGGCAAACAAATCCATTTTTCCAGCAATGCAAGGTTATCCTCAGTACAAGAGGAAGGAATTTGGAGTTAAGAAAAGTCAATAAGACCAAATTCTTGGGACATACAATTCTTTACAAGAACCTAGGTTGTTTTTTAAGAGATGAGAGCCTCAAGTAAACAATATAAGAAATAAAAATTTTAGACTCTCACTAAGCCCCATCCATAGATAAGAGGTACAGGCAATTAATGATTGTGGACAGCAGGTCATCAGTCCTCAGGAATGAGCCCCTAATTTTTATTCCAACCCCAAGTGGTCAGCCCAAAATGTAAACACAGGCAACATTAAATGGACTCAACAGGTTACATTTATATATTCAGAGAGAGAGAGAGAGAGAGAGAGAGAGAGAGAGAGAGAGAGAGAGAGAGGAATATACATTGAATACGTGCATATATATAGTCATTAAATAAATAGAGGGCATGAATTCAAAGGAAAACAGGGGGGATGGGATGGTGGAGGGAGGAATGATGTAATATACACAAGTGTTATTTAAAAATAAAACAAATTAAAGAATAAAATTGAAAGATAATATCTTCCAATGGTATTATATATATATATGCCACAGCTATTTATGTTCTTTATACAGAGGGATAATAGTTAAAATCCTCCATAGAAAAGAATACAAGTCATAAACTTTATAACCTGAAGAATAGATAAGAAGTGGAAAACCCACTCAGAATTTTAAAGGGAAATGACAATTCAGTGATATGAGAGAATCAATCTTGTAAAATTATTCCTACTATTGTCTGGGAAATTCAGATAGTTTGGCTTGAATAACTTGATTTAGCTCCCCCTAAACAAGATGTCAAACACACTTAGAAAACTAGATAACATTAAAGCTTAAAAATTATATATGTTTGATGTAAAAGCAAACAAATGCATACTGTTAAGAAAATGATAGAGCAACCCACAGAATAGCACATACAATAGAAATAAAGAAGAACTTATGTTCAGAATTTGAAAGATCTTTTTCACTTCAATAAGACAGAGTGAGGGCTGGTGAGATGGTTCAGTGGGGAAAGATGCTTGCCCCTAGCCTAACAACCTACATCCAACCCCCTGGACATTGTTGGAGAGAACCAACTGCTTCAAGCTGTCCTCCGATGTTCCCATGCTCTCCAGGGCATATATGTGCCCACATGCACACTCATACCCATCCACAAGTAAATTGTAAATGCAATGGAAAAAAAAAAGAAAGGCAGAACAAGACCATCCAGTAGAAAAGTGGGCCAGATTGAAAGAGCAACCACAAACCATAATATTCCAACAGCCTGTAATTACATGAATAGTCATAGGAGTAAGTGCTCAATTTTATTACTTAATGAAACACAAATCAAAACCACAGTGCTGCCACAATACTCATTACAATGGTGAAAATTAAGAAGATTGACAGAAGCAAGTACTTAGAAGAAGTTGAGTCAAGGATCAATGGCTACTCTTCCTGGCCTGAGTACAAACTTGAAATGTGTAGGGAAAATGTGTGGCGTTCTTTACTAAAGCTGTACAGTATTTTGAACATGAGAACCCCCAAATCCTTTCCCAGATTAGCCTGTGGTGAATTTTCTTAATTAGTTATTGATTTAAGAGGGCATGGCCCATGGTGGATGGTGTCATTCTTTTGGACAGGTCCTAGTTTATATAAGAAAGCAAGCTAAGCAAGCCATGGAAAGTGTTTAGTAAGTAGTATTTCTTCATGGCCTCTGCAATGGTTCCTCTGTTGAGTTTCCCTCCCTGCCTCCCATGCCTGACTTCCCTGGATGATTGACTACAAGCTATAAAATAAAATAAACCATTTCTTCCCCAGTTTGCTTTGCGTAACAGGGTTTATCACATGCTAAGTATCACATGTAACTAAGACTTACCTGAGAAAAACTCAGGAAGACTGTTAGTGTCATGAGCTCAAAATGGAAAAACAATACTACAGGGATGCTCTAAACATGTCCCTGTAATCCTTTCATGCAACGGCGAGCTGTATCATCACACACAACCAGGTTCACAGGCATCCTAGAGAATTGATGAAGCCACATATGTAAAGCCATTGTGTAAAGTTAAGAACAAACAGACAAAGCTAATGTGTAAAGCCAGAAGGGCAATGTAACTTTTGACTAGGGGTAAGAATGACCAGAAAGCACATGTAAAAGTCTTCCATACAAAAGTCTTGCATTTTGTTTTTTGTTTAAAGCCCCTTTCTGTTAATCCATTGAGCCTGTGTGCTATAGTCCCAGCAACAGGAGTTCAGCAAGTACCTTGCTCAGCTACCGATGAACAGAAAATGAACCCAAGTTACTCCCAAGTGTGGAGTAAGCAAAAATGCTGTGCTTGTCTCTTTTTCTCCACACTGAAGGAAATGAGGTAGAGTACATGCAGTTCAGAGCTTCAGTGCACGCTTAGTTTTTCCACTGAAATTTGTGGAAGCTGATGTGTGAAGCCTAGTAAAGACGAAGCAGGAGGTGAGCATTTCGGAAAAGCAAACTGGCTAGACTCATTGTTTTCACAGTTTCACAAGTTTTAAAGAATCTGCTAATTATCCACAGAGGCAAGAAGCAAACGTGACTCCCTGTAGCATCACTGTGGGCTTTGATATGCTAACTGATAGTGAAGGGGGCGGGGCAGGGTGTTGCCCCCCCCCCCCCCCCCCCGCTGTTATCAAAAGCTTGAATTTCCTTAGGAGCAGAGAGCAATTTAAATATCTTGGCTCTCTAGGAAAAGAGCTGAAGGAATGGTGGGGAGGGCAAGGAGGGAAGAGAAAAAGCAAGAAAGAAGAGATGATGCAGGCAGGTCAGGAGCCTAGAAGAACTGAAGGAGATCCCAAGGATGCTCACAGGAAAATCAATAATTATTTCCAGACTCATGCAAGGATGAGACCTAGATTGTCCTCAGCCAAGGAAATAAATGGTCAACTCAGAAAAAAATGCAAAAGCTTAGTATTTCTGTTAAATCATGAAGTGACGCCCCAGGACTTGAGTGATGGATACAGCCAGAGCTTCGGAGAAGTATATAACAAATACACAAAGATGATGCTATGGGCCTTACAGAGCCTATTTTCCTTCAGTACAGAGACTGAAATGTACCAGGGTTAAAGGCACACAGATTTTAAAGCCAAAGAACCACGGTGGAGACCATTCACTGCATCACAAACACAATGCATGTGCCTGCTTCTCAGAACATGGCATTTGCATTGAGCTCCCATCCACATGCAAGAGATGAAGGGGTCTGGTGCTGCAGACGAGAAAAGGCCTTGGTTTTCATGCTCAACATTCATGTCCCAGGAAAACAGGCTTTTAACCCATAGTCTGCTGTTGTTTTAATACAAGGAGCTGACTTAGGCTTCAGAGCACAAATTACTGGGTGGTGTAAAGAAAGCAGTGAGTGAGAACAGAAAGGTATGTTCAACTTCCTACAAGAACTAGGAAAGAAGACCAGGAAGTGTTTAAGATTCTTCAACAATTTCAAGTGACCCTTAGGGCAAAATTTAAAATCTTTATGGGGTATAATAATTATTCCTAAGCAGTGGAACTGCATACTAGGAGAAACTTAACATTAGAAAGGAAACCCGATGAGATAGAAGGCATGGAGGCTGTGAATTAAAGACAAGAAGCTCATTCCCCAGTTTAATTTCCAGGGAGTATTAATCCTGAGATTCACCAGAGAGAAATCTTGGGCCAAATCTAAAGCAAGTTTTATTAAATATTAAATACTGACCAAGAGATGGACTTCGGTCAGGACCATTTTCTGGAGTTTCCCAGCTGAGAATGGTCTCAAGCCAGGTGCTGCAGGGGTTGATAAGGACAAACCTTTAGACCACTGTACTTTCCCATGAGGCCATTATTTTCCAGGAATTACCATTCCCAGAATTCCAAGAAGTTACTTCGTTCCTGGGCTGGTGGAACTTAACAGATTAATTTCGGGCATTACAGGAGAAAGGCTCCTGTTTGTGGTATCCTCACTAATATGCGTTCACATCCCTGTTTGATAAAATGCAGCTTTATGCTCAGCAACTCCTGCTCAAATACAGGAACTACATTCTTTTAAGAGAAACGAATTTGTGATAAAATAAGGAAATTCAAGTACAGGTGATTCCCAGAGGAGCAAGTTACAAAAGTGCAATCAAAATGTCAAAGACTGGGAAAGAGACTTGGAACACCTTCGGTGCTGCTGGGGCTTGCAGTTTTGCAGCCATTAAGGCTTTCTGTGCATAACTGCCTCTGGACTCAACTGTGTCTCTCTATCAGAAAGGACCCCTGCTCTTCTCTGTCTTTCTCTTGCCTCCCTTGGCTAGCTTCTAGTGGTTCTTCTATGTGACTGAGTCCTTCAGAGATAACCTCTTTCCTATCTTCCAGGAAACTCAGATCCCCCAGCAACATACCCAGCATGCTGGCTGGAAGGTCTGTTTTCTTTAAAAGCCTGGCAACTTCATGAGAAGAAGGGCGTTCAGATGACCACCGTGAATGGAAATTCCCGAAAGGACTTGTGCCTGGCTTTGAATAACAACCACAGCAAGAACAAAACCACCTGGAAGGAGCTGCTGTGTGTGTCTGATAGACCTATTGGAACTTCAGGAGAGGCTAATTATTTTGGGCTAGTTTTAGCCTTCTTGAACTCACAATCCTTGTCCCAACCTGAATCTGAACTAACACGTTGTGATAATGAATAAAAAACTTTCAGAAGCTATTGACTTAGCAGAACACGAGCTTCCACCAATGCAAGAGCTTAGAATGCCATGTCATCAGATAGCATGTTGGGCCTATTAAAAAAAAAAAAAAAAAAAGCTTCCCCCTATTGTGATTTGCTTATGGTGTACCCACTAATGTATTTTTAAACTTGCTTCGATTTATGACTTTCTTTGTTCTGTAAAACTATAAAAAGCCTGTAAAATGTTTTCCATGTTGAAACATGAAATTTGGGGTAACTGAAATCTGTGTTCCTGGCCTATGGGCACTCATCATGGATCTACAGTAATCTATCTCATAGTCTCACTAGGATCCGAGCTGTGGTTTTTATGCAGGCAGCATCAAGACATTTCCTGTCACATAACAGGGTGAAAATTTATTGATTTGAAATGAATGGGATAAAAATGGCATTTAACACACAGAGCTTAACAACTTACAAGACAAAGAATACACACACACACACACACACACACACACACACACACACACACACATACACCTTATATTTATTGCATCCTTAAAATATGGGCTCAAGTAATGTTCTATGCCTTTAACCCTGCAATGTCCACTGATGTTGATAATTGTTTTCAGGCGGGGGCCATGACCTCTTTTTCTTTATCCCGTCTGTCCTATCAATCATGACAGTCAATTATCCTGAATTAGTGTGAAGTGTTGACTAAATAATCATTCACTCCTCTATTCACAGCAAGCTGAAGGGAGAACACAGCACAAAAGGTGCATTGTACTGCCCAGTTCTTCTGTCAGGCACAGGAATCTGAAACGTCACGCTGACATCTTAGAGAGGAGTAGTTTAATGTTAGTGTTTAGATGAACAATTTGAGCTCTATGCTTGAGTTACAGATTAGGGATAATTACATTCAATTGTGAGGAAGGCTCCTTTTTTTTTTTAGTGTATTAGCTTTGTGCTACAGAAGGCCAAGGTCAGCTCATTACCCCTTCCTTGTGGTTATCTCTGAAGCACACGACATTATACCGCACATTTGTGCATTCGCCCTCCCTGACACATTAATGACAGTTACTACTGTTTTGTATGCATGGGTTCCCATCCTAGAATCAAAATGAGATCTGCAGACTGGAGTCCAATGTAAATAGAATATGCTTACTTGCAAATATGCTATTTTCATTAAGTGGGTTAGAAATTGCCAACCACAGAAATAAGGGAATAGATAGTCCCTAAATTCAAAAGAGATGCAGGAACAGGAAACTGCTTCAAGTAGATTGTACATCCCAGGGAAGGATCAAATAACCTTGTCTCCCTGTGGCTGAGGACAGCTAATAAATACTAATAAAAGATAAACAGCAACCAATCATTGTCTAAATCCTAACGGTTCCAATCAGAAAGTCTTTATTATATGAAAATATGATTCTTCTCAAAACTGGAACTTGACCAAGATATTAATATGCACCTCACTCTATACCTCAGTGGAGACAATATATCTGAAACATAATAAGCAGCTGGAGTGTTCCGGTGCATGATAATGCATGGCTTCTGGTTCATTATTTCTTGATGTTATGACATTGCTGTCCAGTCTTGGGGTGTAATGAGGAGCTCCAGAACTTATATTATCACTTAATGAAGTCCAATTAAGTATCATTAACCTTTGATCTACTCCTCACACTTGATTCACAATGAGTGGTCCCAGGAAAACTTGAAAAGGTGAACTTAGGCAAGAATTACTCAGTGAATTATTTTTTAAACAGCTAAAACCACCCCAAGCCGACATTTTTACCTGAAGCAATGAGGCAGGTGATGTTATTGATTGATGCCATGCTGACACACGTACATCTCAAGTCAAATGTATTGAATATTGCTAGGTTTCGATGACAGAATAATTATTCAGCAGGACGGAGCCAGTGGATAATAAACACTGCTTTGAAGATTTACTGTTTTATCTGAGAACCTCCTGAACCTAGATATAAATATATTTCTTTCCATTTTCAATTCAGTCTAACCTGTAGTTATTGCCATCATATGCATAAAATGTAAACAACATCCATAAAACATGACACTACTACTAAAAAGCAAACCGAATTGGCTGAAATTACTAATAGATTGTATACAGTTCATAAAGCGGTATGCTTTATGTAAGAATCTCAAGAATACAAAGTTTATATAAAGAAATGTGTTAAGGGATATAAGACATTCTGTGAAAACACACATTAACATATATATGTGTGTTTGTCAATAAGAACATTAAACAGCTGGATGCAGGTCTGGGGAGAAGGCTTCCTTCGCATGTATAAGGCTCTAAGTTCTGTTTCCCGAACTGAGCAAATGAGTCAAAGTAAAATAAATGTTTGCCAAATGTGGTGGTACATGCTTATAACTCTAGTGCTCAGGAGGCTGAAGCACGGAGCAATCAAGCAATAACTAACTAGCAGCTGAATCAAGAACCTTAGCATTAGTAGTCCCAAATTCCCATTTCTGATATTTGAATATGTTAAGCTGTTAATGCGTTTTTGAATCAAATGCTAGTGCATTGTGTGTAGCATTTAAAAGCTAAATGTCAGAACCTTGGGAACTAAAGACACCCCACAGCACTCTGATCACATTCATTTTCAGCTCTATACCCAGCACAATAGCGTGGAGGCCTTTCCAAAGCTCACTGAATAGAGTCATGAAGGAGCCCTGTTTTCCAGCTGAGAGCCCGACAGAGAACAGTGCCACTAAGTGATACCCAAGCTATCAGTCAAAAATGGCTTTCATGCCTCACATAATCTTTACCATGATTTAGCCCTGTGCCCTTTACCCTCAGTGAGCCTGCGTGCCTGTCTTTCACATGAAGGTGTCAATTCTTCCTTCTCCTAACTGGTGGGAAGGAAGCCTGCTTTTGATGTCTGCTGTGTTCCTAGCCACTCACTCTGGGTACTTGCCAGTGACATTCTCTATGTGGAACTGTGACACGTTGTAGAATATTTGAAAGATAATCCCTGTAGGTTGTGTTACTTAATTCCAGGGACATAGACTGACGCTCACAGTATTATGTGGTCATCACTACACACTCACTTACACCTTAAAGGGTTCAGACCAATATCCCAGTATGGGCTCTAGACTCAATCAAGAGATGGTCAATATGAATAGAAGATTATGAGATGGCTTCTGGTAACACTCCTGCTGGATTACAGGAAACATTGTATAAGTTCAATAAGTACTTAAAATAAATGATTTAAAATATAATATAATAAATATACAAATCATTAACATAGCATTTTGCTGTTATTATCAAGAAGTTGGTGCTAACTGCATGTGCCATACTCATATGTGACAGGCACTGCAGTGGGTTTGCTTATACCAGCATCATCACAAACAGGAAGTCATGCCTTGTGCTACAGTGTTTCACTGGCTGCAGTAACACTAGATGACAGGAAACTTTTAGCTCTATTATGACCCCAAATGTCTTGGGCCACATGTGACTGGACTTTGCAAGGATAATTATCATACACACAACATATAAGTAGGTCAGAGTCTACAATGGTTGGCTCACCCACCATGAGTCACTCTTAATTCATTGCATAGCTGAGAGATTCTGATATCAATCTTTCTTTAAAACTACAGAAAAAGGAGTAAGAAAGTTCGCTGTTTTCACATAGAATTCCTAGGAAAATGTCTTCATGCTGTACTTAATGAGCTGCTTTTGTGGAGTAAGGTATATATTCTGCAGTAAGTAAAGCAAGTTGCCTTTTCTGGAGTAAGTGTGCTTATCTGCTGCTATGTAATGACTTAGGATAAAATGTAATCGTTTAAAACAATATACAGTTTGTATAAACCAAGGATCTGGGAACAATGTAGCTAGGTCCTTGCTTTCTAGGTATCCAATAGGGCTGCAACCAAGGATTCAGCCAAACTTAAAAGCTCTGCGCCAAACTCTCCAGGTAAAGGAAAGATGGGCTCATTCTTGTGGGTTTAGCTAGATTCAGTTCCTAGCAAGCTGCTCAACGTGGATGCTGAGCTACTCACAGACTCCTGCACAGGGCCCTCATATTTTTGCCTCTTCTGGCAGGCAGCCTGCATCATGAACGCAATTAAGCAGAGAAGTGGGGACTGCAGGAGGAAGCTTCACCATTTTATGACCCAAGCTCAGAAGTTAAATGCCACTTTGGAAGAATCTCCTAAGACCCCATCCATTGCCTAGGAATGGGGAGGCCCATGGGAATGAAAATGAGCAGGGGTGGTTGAAGACCAGTTGAGAAGTTACCTCCCCCTTAGGCATTGTCACTGTCCTGGTGACTACACATTTCAGGTTCCACAGAGCAGATAAGCACTGTAAGTGGCAGAGTCCTATGAGACTCCAAGAAAACAAAGGAGTGGCATGGACCCAGTTTCTGTGTTAAACCAGCAAGTTTCTGGCTCAGAAATGAGTTATCTTAACAAAACTGCTTGCAGTGAGGCTCCATCTTCATGCAGCATCGTTTATCTCTTCCTAGGTGTAAGTTTTCCAGTTCTTAATCACCTTCAGGTGATATCTCACAGTCTAACTCTCCCTGAATCTATAATGAAAGCACTGTTTCAAATGCGAACAAATGTCATGTGAGTATGACAATTTGGTGTGCAATGGATGATTCAATTTCTTCTGGCATTTAACCATATGTTTAATTTCTTTACATTTACAGAAACGCACAAGAATCAAGGTGGATAAACCACAAGTGATGGGAGTGGCCTAATAGATCCCAGAAACATCTCTTCAAGATCCTAACTGAGCCTCCAACACAATCCAAGAGAGGGTATGTGTTCTATGGCTCGCCCTACTTCTTTATTTGAAAATAATTGTAGCATCTTGAGAGTAAATCAAGCAGAGGAAGACCAGACAATATTACTTTGAAAAGTTTACAGAGAATACTTTTCCTCTGTTCTTTAAGTGTGGAGTTGCAAATAAGAAGTCCTTGAAGAAAGCACTAGACAATTGCTTGTCGTTACATCATTATTTAACAATCTAACAACACTCATAAAGCAAAGCAGAAAGCCCCAGTGCAGTTTTTACAATGAATAAAAAATCCAAACACACTAAGCTAAGGCAAGATGATACTAACCAAAAAAATCTAATGAAAATTTGAATTCTCTGTTCACCCTGTGGATAACAAGCACTCAAATTAAATTCTGAAGGTCGTTTAGAAAGACCATGTTGTAACAGTCCTAAAGATATTTTGTAGCTAGAAAGAAAAAAATCAGGAAAATATGCTGATCTTGTACATGTCCTTGGATTTTAAAGATTCAAAGCACCAAAAGTGGTATTTTATATAGGGAGGTGTGAAGGAGATACAACATACTGTTTTCCTGGAAGTGAACAGGTTACAACCTGGTGGAATTATGACTGATGATACCATATATATTTTCAAACTGTAGAACTAAAGTCTGTAGTGAGAGTCTTAGAATTTTGAGTTCTTTACAAAAACACAGAAATAAGAATGTGGTTGCATTTTGACCTCAGTAGTAGGTACGCTGGACTGCTTTGGAGTGTCTATAGCAGCTGACTGTGATTTGCCTCATGCTTTACAAGAGGTATGTTTTTTCCAACTGGAGATAGTTTCTCCAATTGTTTGATGTTTGGGATTCTGGAAACTTTTCAGAGGGTATATAAATGCTAGAGCCTCAATAGGCAGTGTGGGTGGTTGTGGGTCATTCAAAGGGTTGGTTGCAGTTTGTTAGTAGTCATGCTCAAAGAAGAACCAAAGGGAAAGAAATTAGATCTGAGATAGCGCTCTCTCTCTCTCTCTCTCTCTCTCTCTCTCTCTCTCTCTCTCTCTCTCCTCTCTCCTTCTTTCTCTCCTATCTAATGATAGTGGGTAAAAACAGGGGGACAAAGGGTGGTAAAAAGAACCCACAAAGTAGCAAAGACCAGCTACAGAAGTCTTGAATGTTTCTGCCATCAGAACTACTTTCACCAAGAGGGACCCTTGTGAGCACCACCTCTTGTCCTTATCTGTACACGGATACTGAGACTGTCTAATATCTCCAAGTGTATTTCAAAGCAACCTGTGATACAATACAGCCCCAGATAAGGATGTTTGCTGATACCCTCTTTGACCAGAGAGGAAGATCAGAGTCACTGACTTTCTTAGAAACAGCTTTCACTGGCCAACTTGAGGCATGCTTCTTGAAGAATATACTTCATGTGTGAGTTTAATCATATAGGGTCTAAACATCTGAAAGAACTCGAAGAGGAGATGCTTCTGTTTTAGCTCACTGTTGTAAAGCAGCTAGTTCAACATGCTCCCACCTGCTAGGACAGAACATCACGGAGACAGGATCCTACGGGATGTTTACCTCATGGCAGACAGAAAGTGTGTTGGGGGTCACACAACAAACTTTTAAGCCCCCACCACCAGTAACCTTTCCCCCACCTCCTAACATTTCCACAGCTTCCTTAAACAGCACTGGCAGCTGGGGGAATTAAGCATCTAACACTTAAGTGGGAACCTTTGGGATACATTTTGTATTTAAATCCTAAAAGCATATTCTATCATCTCTACTGGGCTGCGAACCACACCTCAGATGGAATGGAAACTCCTTTTGGAAACAAAAAGCCTTTGTTACTCTCTTCCCCTCTCCAATCACTCACATCATTTTATTCTCACCAGCCTAAGCCACCAAAATGCTGATTGATGTCATCCTGCCATTCAGATAACTGTCGGTTGCAAAACTTAAAACCTAGATACTGAAACCACATGATCTCAGTTTTCGAATATTGAGGTATTACATATACCTACCCCATCACCACAGGGAACTCCAAAACAGGATTGTTCTGATCTGAATGTCATTTTGAACTCCAGACTACTTGGTTTCATTATAATGATACCATACAGAGGCAACTATGTCCAGCTTACAGTGCCTTGGTTGCTAGAGGTCTGTTCTCTTTGCATGAGGAGTTCTGGTGATAACATGAATACCATACTCCCTCAGAATCCCTTCCTAATAAAGCCTTCAAAGCAGATCCACCAAGAAGAGGCATCATTAGAGTCTGACCTCCCTTCGCCCATTCATTTGTCATCAAAAGGAATTCCTTCTTGCTTTTAGAATTGTTGGTTATTTACTCAGGTTGTTGCGTAGGAAAAAACCTGGAGATTCTGATTGCCCTAGCCCAGAAAACTGGTCTTCTCTCAAGTCCTTGAGCATCCATCCCAAGCACCTTCCACCATAGGCTCCTGCTGGCCTGAAATATCTTGTCCTGAGCAGGTCTTCCAACCACTTTTGGTCTGTTACATATCAGCATTATATACACCTTCTGTTGGAAGCCTTCCCTGGATGTTTAGAATTAAGTCTCATCTTGATCTCCTGGTTCTTAGTCGTCATCTAAACCTGTAACCTGGTTCCTTTTTAGTACCTGCCAAATTTTATGATTAGTTTGTTTACTTAATAACTTTTGTCTCTTTCACTAGAATTTTGTCTAAAAAGGAAAGGAATTATATCAATCCAGATCAGCATATTCTCCAGACACATCAGAGTGTCTGGCACAGTGGAAACAACTCCATAAGAAAAATAAGTGAATAAACAAATGATAGGTGACAAATTAAAAAGCCATTGCAATTAAGCAAAATACAACTCGATATAATAATCACCACTATGTCCTAAGTGCTGTGCTTCGCGGGGCTGCCAGATTTCATATTTTATCCAATTCCTTGTATGAATAGACATACTATAAATGAGAAATGGAAGCTTAATGGTGTTAAGTTATTTTTCCAAAACCAGATGCATAAAAGCACTGGAAGAATACTAGAATCCTATTTCATTTGACTGGAGTTCTAAGTTCCAGCTTGTAATTATTACACATGCCATTAATAGTTAATCCCTCCCTGAAAAAAGAAACCATGGTTTCTAATTATTTGGACAACTGCCAAAGACTACATTTAAATTTGTATCAAATATGACAATGTACCTAACCACAAATTGACTGTAACAAGAGTGAACCCCTGTTCTGTTCCTTCATACTATAGTCAGGTGTCTCAAGATGGCGACATCTGCAAAGGAGGGAGTGAGGATAAGACCCTGTTGCTGAAGACAACACACTTTGCATGCATGACATAGAGAAATCATCCTGGAACTGATCTCGAAGCTTCCTTCCTGTCAGATAACTCTCATAGTTCCCATAGGTGCTATGCAGGCTGCTGGGGGAGAAAATGCATCGATAGTCTTCTCCAGCCTTGAATCCTACCATCTTAAAAACAACCTGCCAGTTATGGTGTGTTGACTGTGTAACAATGGCACTACTATTATAGAGTCAACCAACTGCTATCTAATTGGATTTGAGACTGGCTCCACAAGAGAGAAAGCTCATGCCTGGTACTAAAATTCTCTCTCTCTCTCTCTCTCTCTCTCTCTCTCTCTCTCTCTCTCTCTCTCTCACACACACACACACACACACACACACACACTAACACATACACACACACACACACGGGACATTATAGGCCCTAGGGAGAAACTGAATTGTATTGTTTAACACACAGCCATGGCATCAAACTACCTTCTGTATATTTATAGACACATACTCCTTACATACAGTTTTAGTCATAGAAGCCTCTTTCTAGTGAACAGTGGTGGAGCAGAGACTCCTGGTCGTACAGGGTATTGAGAATAAGTGATGGCTAATGTTTAGTCATAAATAAGATGTTTAGACCATCATCTCAGAAATTCAGGGAATATCTTGGGTAAGGGGTGTAGAAAGAATATAAGAATCAGAAGATAGGGGAAAGGCTGAGAAATGTTATCTCCTGAGCAAAACATAACCACTGCAATCAGGAACTCACAGCAACTGCAGAGGCTTGGACTAGGTCTGTCAACAGTCAGAAATGGAGGGAGGATTGGATACGAACACCCTACCTCCACTGCTAGACCATTGGCTACAGAGATATTCAAAGAAAGGGGTAACTGTTATCTCCAGTTATGGACTTGCTGAGGATCCTACCAGACTCCAGTGGATACTGACGACTCAATGTTCACACAGACAACCTTGGCTAACTAAATGAGTCATATAACAAACCCAAGAGTCTATGGATTCAGAAGAGAGACTGATGCCCGTGAGTGGAGCAGTATGCCTATGAGTATTGGTAGCAGTAGGAGGAAGAGGAGAGGTTGGGAGTAAGCAGAATGAATTTTACATTTAATTGTCAGTAACAAAATTAATATGAAAACGTGAAGCCAATAGTAAGCAGCCAAAAATATACAGAACTTGTGGGCCTTCCAGTTGGGATGTTCCCCCTGTAGTTACTGTGAAATGTGGGCCGCAAGATTCTTTTTATCTTTCTTAAGTTTTTATTTGTTCTTTGAAAATGTAATACATATATACAACATAGCTTGGTTGTACTCACTTGGTACTGTCCTCCTCCAACCTTCCCAAGATCTTTCCACAGGCCCCTCCTCCAACTGTATTTCCTCAGGTTATAATTATTGATTGTTGTATTTATTTATTTATTTATCCCACTGAGTCCTATTAATGCTGCTGATGTGCACAAGATGTACACGTGTGGGTCACCCACTGGGGTCCTGGGAAGCTTCCAGTGACTACACTCATCCCAAGTAGCCATAAACTGATCCTCAGCTATGTGTGTGAGTAGCAGTTTTCTAACAGAGCTGGATCTAAAACTTTTCTGACCACTTGTAGTGATTTGCCAATCAAATATCTCAGAGAAATTTGAAGGTGTGTGCTTCAGTATCTACTTGACAAGAATATATGACTATGGAACTCAGTGTATTTACTTAAATGAAATGACACAGTTGCCACCTAATTAGAGTACCTCTTACTCCAAGTGAATTACATTTCTATGCATATTGTCTCCACTCAAGGAATATAGGCAGAAACGCTGGCCGAGTCTCTGTGATATTTACAGTCTAAGTGAGGTCCACAAAGACACTAGTGAAAATGTCAGTGCTTGATGATCACCAAGCCTATAAAACAACCTGATTCAAATGCCACAAAGAATCAGATGAGCAGTACAGAGCATCATAAACAACCAAATCAATCCCCCCTACACATACACTCCCCAGATCTGGTAAACGATCTATTCCCAGGGTGAGCTTTTGTGCTGAGTTTCATCCCAGAGAACAACTTCACAGCAGAGTTATAAACCCTGAAATTGCTGACGCAGCCTTAATTATAGCTATGCTGGTGACATGGTCCTAATGAACTCTTCGCTGTGTTATGTGGCCTGGGGATCCCAGAAGGAGCATTGTGGAAATGTGCAAACACGTTGGTCAGGGTTCAGTGGGATATTTTTGGACTGGAGAAGTGGTAAATGTGGACATGAATGCAAATGTGAATTATGTAGATTTTAATGAGTATGATGCCAGAGTGGTAATGACATTAGTCATCATCATAGAGAAAGAATTAATGCCAACGTGGCCAACTTTTACAAATGCATCAAGATTAAACAGGAGACTAAATGTGGTGTAATCTGTGCTTCTGTTTACATTACATCCTTTATTGCATTGGACAACAACTCGACTTTCAAACCAAAATACCAACCATCCCTTTCTACGCCATGCAATCTGGCAGTTTTAGAAATGCTATGTGCGTGGGAAGCACAGTCCAGTTCGAATTTAGAGTCTGGGTCTGCGGATCAGGGGTCGGGGTTTCTTACATATCTTACTAGTTGCTGGTCCACATCATTACTTATGTGCAATGGAACTTCTGTGAGAGGTCGTGGCTATGCGGCACTGATTTTATAACAGTCAAATGCACTTTGAAAATATGTGGGGCAAATTTACACCCAAAGAGACACTGTCAGTGCATGTGATACAGTTTTGTTTTGTTTTTAATTAAAACACCCTACACCTGTTTATTGTCTAAATATCTATAAGTGATGGTTCAAGTAGTGCTTTAAACTCAAGTTTTCTGGAAACCTATCACCTTGAAAGCAAGAGGTCTAAACACACCTAGCCTGACTCAGGTAGAGTGACTATTGCTCTTGTGTGCTGTTGGTATCCTACTTGGAATAAAAAGACATTAGCCCACATCTCAGTGAATGTCATCTTGAAAATGAATTCTCCTAGCAAGGCAGGTCTTAAAACTAGCAAGCTGTAAAAAATGCTTGAGGTTTCCTCATAGTCACCATGCCTACTGTATACAGTCTACAGCCTTAAAATCTAGCTAATGTTAAGATAGGCCTATAAAAGTAGAGCGTTTTCCTTGCTCTATTTTCTTTTGTGTGTGATACAAGGTGATAAGACTTTGGTTTGAATGTGCACCCAGAGTTCATATGTTGACTGGTGGGGCCTAACAGGAGAGATTTGGGATAGGAAAGGGGGCAAGCCTTCATAAATGGATTATTGCCATCATTCTGGGAGTTCTATCATGAAAAGATTTTCTCTCACACAAAACATGCTCTATTTCCTTTCTTGTTCTTCCCAAACATTCTGCCATGGGATAACACAGGGAAAATGCCTTTTCCAGATCATGCCTGACCCCTTCATCTTGTGTTTCTCAGCTTTCAGACCTGCAAGAAAATAAGTCAACAAGTCTGTTCTTTATAAATGAGTAAGAGTGAGGTGTTCTGCTATAGCAACATAAAATGGACTAAGACAAAATGTCTTGTGCAGCAGAAAGATAGTGCTTGCACTTATCACTTTAGGGAAAGCCTGAAGAAATTTTAAAGAGCAGCAGAAGGTTAGATCCAGAGATATGGTCCTTATGCTTAGTAGGAAAAATACTACGTAGGTGATATTAGCTCTGAGGAAGATAAAGGGCCTTGCACTTCAGTGCGCTACGCAACGGGATGTACATCTTCACAGATTTCCTCTATGAATTACGCCTCAAACTTGTCAGCAAACATATATATTCCTGGATGTAAACTGCCATTTAAATATTTGTGAGATGGCTATTGAATGCCTTGTGTGATTCACAACAATGGCATTTTGTCACGTGGGATGTCAGTGATATGGCTGCATGTCCCTGACTGGAATTCTAACCCACACAGCACTGAAGAGACTTTAGATCGTTTAAATTTTAGGTAACACGAGAAATGTGGCTATGTTTGGAAGGAGAGAGTGCAAATGCTTTCAGAAAAATATTCAAGTGATGTGAAAGGATCGGGCTGACATCAAAAGAGCCTGTAGATCTGTTTTAGGGACATACAGCTGGAAAGCGCTACCACAGACATTTGGCCTGAAGAATTTGAATTTCTTTTCAGGAAGACAAAGCATTGTATGAAATTCAAAACATAAGAAATCAGATTTCCCCTAGGTGAGGTCCTTTACTGTCTTGGCCTCTTATACTCTACCTACCCCATCCAAACTCACCCACCTACATCATATTCTAACCCCACAAAACCCAAAAGTGATTCTCTTCCTGCCATAGTTCAAGGACCACAAGTCACTCTAGAATATGGACATTTTGGTTAAATAATAGTCATATAATTTCCTTTGTCACTTGATCTAGAGTTCAAGCAGGCTTTCCCAATGGGCTGGGGTGGGGGGTTACAGGAGTGGGTGTTCCTGATGAGATCCTTAGCCGACGCACCTTTGTCAGACACTAGAGCAGAAATCTTGGAACTTGGCTCTGGCTCCTGAATTAAGATTGCTACCTTGAACTCAAATGTCCACAGTTTTAATGTGTATTATTTAAGATGTCTTTTTAACTAATAGATTTATTGAACTGTAATTCAAATGTCATAAAACTGAGGACTGGCTGGATGGCTTAACAGATCAAGGTGCTTGCTGCCAAGCCTGAAGACCGAGTTTGATCCTTAGTGCCCGCCCACATGGAGGAAGAAGAGGACTGACTTCCTCAGGTTCTCTTTTGATCATCTCCACATACACAGTATGATAAATACACACACACACACACACACACACACACACACACACACACACTCACGCACGCATGCACACACACACACTCACAGATCACACTGAGTAAATAAATAAATAAAGGTAACAAATGCAGTAAAATTTGCCCTTTTGATTCAGAAGTTTTAGTATAGTCATATACTATTATATATGAAAGACTTGCAACTACTATACCCTCACCACCATTAACGGACATTTACAAAATCTTTAACCTAACAGTGAGTGAACTCACCTTCTCATCTCTAGACCATATGGAACCTTCTCCGGGGCTGATTTGTTAACTCAGGAACAAAACTTACAATGTTTTAAAGGATTAAAATCATTCAAAGTCTTTCCCTCAACACTAGAAAAAAAGTTTGAGAACACATGTGTGTGTGTGTGTGTGTGTGTGTGTGTGTGTGTGTGTGTGTGTGAGTGTGTGTGTGTGTGTGTGTGTATGAGTGCATGTGTATGTGTAGAGAAAGAGAGAAACTAAACAGCACAGTAATAGTCAACAATGAAATTACACACACACACACACACATACACACTCACACACACATGTGCGCACACACACACAAATCACCCTCAGTAATTGAGATTAATGTAAGGTTATGTATAATCCACGAAAGGTACATAGAAAAGGAAAGTAATATATATATATATATAAATGTACATTTGAAAATAACAAGCATTTTAAATAAATAAACAAACAAACGACAAACAAATCCCTCACGTTTCTACTCAGGGAATTTTTTTTAAAGAGCATCAAACTAAATCTAAATAAAGAATAATGTTGAAAGTTAAAGATTAAAGTGCTCATAAACAACCAAGAGTAGAAAAACAGTAAAGAAATCAATAAAGCAAAACAAACAAATTCGTTCTTTATAAAAGAGAATGTAATTGGCAAAGCCTTTGCTATACTGAGCGAAAGATTAAAATTACAATGATCAGAAAGAGAATGTGGACTATCAATCACTTATCATCTCACAGAACTGCAAGGAATAAAACGACATAAAGACCCATATGCCAGCAAGTCGGATAACATAATGAAATGAACAAAGGCTAAAAATTACACAAACTACTAAAACCACCAATGAAACAGAAATGTAAATATCCCTACAACCAACACTAAATGAATAGCCAATGCCTTCCCTAATAGAACTCAGAATTCACTAGTAAATTCTTTTCCTCAAAAATATTAGGATAATGACTTTGATTTTCCCTCCATATGTATGTATGTGTGTATTATATACATATATGTAATATATACACATACATATGTATTTTTATATATGTTATATATTATATGTATACTACTAAATATAACCCAATCAGTTTGTATAATGTTTGAAAAGTCACAGTAATCCTTCACACAGTCTTTAAAATAGAGTGGGTTAGGGATGCCCAGTGGTTAAGATGACTTGCTGCTCTCCCTAAGGACACAGACTCAATTCTCAGCACTTACCCTGAAGCTCACACTGTCAGAACCTCCAGTTCCAGGGTCTGATGCCCTCTTCTGCCCATGGTATTGGGTGCATGTGATATACGAACATGCAGACAAAACATCCATACACATAAATGAATGAATAAAGAAATAACATAATTTTTAAATAGAGAAAGTAAGTTCATTGTATAAGGGCAGCTAATTATGCTGATACCAACATTAGACGTGATCCAAAATCCATTATAATAAAGACAGAAAATTTCAACCAAACTCTACTAAGCAGAAACTATGTACATATGTATTATAAGAGATTATATACCATAAAAATTGGGGTTCACTATTGGAAAGTAAGACTGAGCTATCACATGAAACCAATTAGTAGAACAAGCCAATATTAATAATTGGTTTGTTAATATTTTAAGAAACTAAATTACACGACTTCAGAAGATACATACAAAGCTATTTTTAAGATACTCCTGGCAAAATACATTCAACCAAGCAGTGATATTTTTATGAAATAAGAAATAATTTCATTTATAATATCACCCTAAAGTAAAAGGATTTGGTCATGAATTTGACAAAAGTAATGAGTTTGATAAAGAAAAATTATAAGTATTAACACAGGAGAATAAATTGACTAAAAAGTTGGTAGTCATCAAGGTTGAGAGGTTGAAGAGGATTAAGATGAGAGCACTCTGCAGACTGAGCAACAGAGTTTGTCAGGTGACCTCACATTCACGTGCACTCTACAGGGACCCTGTGTAGTTAAGATAATCTTTAAAAGTTTGGAGAAATAACATGTCATAATTATGAACTAACTGTGAAGCCACACTAATATGAACAGTGTATTTGTTGCATTTAAAGACATATAAATATACACAGTAATAATTAAGTCCTCACATAGGTTCAAATTATGATCATTGATTTTCCAAGTGGACTAGTGTAAAAATTAATGTATTCAACAATAAGTAGCTTTTTATATAAGAATTAAGTGGGAACACTGCTTCATACCATAAAGAGCTTCATCTGTCATAGATGATCGACTAGTAGATAAGACTTAAGGCTGTAAAAGGCATTTAGAGGAACACATAGATATAAATATTTCTAACTTTGTGTTAGGTAGTAGTTTTTATAAATGAAAAGATAAACATAAGCAGATAAAGCAAAAAAAAAAAAAAAAAAAAAAAAAAGGCCAAGTATTTCATCAGTATTCAAAACTTTTGTTTCAAGGAATCTCACTAAGAAAGTGAAAACACAGTTCACACTGGATATACTATTAGTTAATCACATGCCTGATAAGCATTATAATCCAAGATATATATAAAAAAAAACCCTTACAACTCAACAGCACTAAGACAGATCATTCGATTTTCTAATGTGTGGAGGGGGTTTGAACAAGACACTTCTACAAAGAAGATACCCATAACCAGTGGAGGTTGAGAAGATATTCAGGTTTTTGAGACATGTTTGTAATTCTTCAAAATGTGAAATATGCTGTTATCACGGGACCCATCAGCTAGTTTCACTGCAGATAAATCCTCAAAGACTTATCATCTATTAAAATCACACGTATATGTATTCACAACAGCATAATTCATTGCAGTCAAGAGTCAGAAACAATGGATAAATAGCTTTCTGTCTTTCTTACGAACTAACACATGATATAAAATGTCCTCCGCCTCCATCAACATTTTAAGCCTATTTTGTCTTACATCTGTATAGCACTGTCAGATCCTTCAGTTTGCCTTTTGACTTTGTCTCTTTTCACATCTATTGACTTCTAATCTGTTTTTTTTAACCTTGGAACAAAAGTACTTCTCTTGTAAACATCATATACTTCAGACCAGTAAGATGGCTTAGCAGGCCAAGGTGATTGCCAAGTAACCCTGGCGATCTGAGTTCAATCCCTGAAAACTAGGTCAAGGTTAAAGAAGAGAATCAACTCTACAAAGGTTTCTTCTGACCTCTACACATGCTCTGTGGCATGCATCATCCCACCCACACCGATCATGTACACACATATGCATACACACACACACCCCAAGTATAAAAACATTATAAAAATAAGAATTTATAAACATGATTGACCTGTATTTTCTTATCACCCCTGACAATCTCTGTCCTCTAGTTGTACTGTTTATTCCGTGTTGATTTATCATAACAGCATATGAAATAGGAGCCACTCCTGCCATTTTTCTATTTCTGTCCTATGTCACGTTTGTCAGGTTAGTTTCCTCTATTCCTCCGATTCTGCCTCTGTGGTGTTAAATAGACAATGTCTGTGTATGTCTTAATTTCACAGTTTTCATCCTTGTAATATTTTTAAAACTTAGTGATTTTTCTGTGGGTACACACAATCTTTCAACCTAATATAACAACGAAAACTTAAATAATATACAACACTGCCCCCATTTAGCTCCATTTCTCTATTATTCTGTACATTATATTATAAAAATTATCTCTCCATTGATTATGCTATTTATTTAGATTTATATAAAAGCAGAAAAGAGGAGAAAGTGTCACAAAGAAAAACTATATTTATGCTGCCCTCTATGTGTGCCTATGTAGTTAGTGGCACTATTTTTCCACACAGACTCAAGTCATTGTCTATGTCTTTCCTTTGTAGACTACAACATTTGTGTATCTCTGGTAGGATAGACCTCTTAACAAGTAAGTTCTCTCATTTTTATTTATCTAGAATCATTTCCCTTTGATTCCTGAATTACAGATTTGCTAAATGTCTTAGCTCACTTTCTGTTACTATCCCGGAATACCTATCACTGGGGAATTTATTTAAAAGGACTTTGTTCATAGCTTTCAAGGCTGGACATCCTCCACCTGGCAGAGACTTTGTCCTGCACCAGGACAGTGCTGAGGAGTGGAATGACCTGGGCTCATGCCAAAGAGAGAAGTCAGAAGGTACAACCATGCTTTTCAACTGCCCATTCTTTTGATGAGTTGGTCCTACAAGAGCTGCCAGACTCTTAATGACCCAACCATCTCTTAAAGGTCCAGCTTCTCTTGGCACTGAGGACCAAGTTTCAGCAGTAACTGAGGAGGACATAAACCATATTCAAACCATAACTGCAGGCTGAGAATTGTCAGGAGCCTTTTCTTTCAGTGCAATAAATACATTAACCTATTGCTTTCTACTGTCCTTGAATTCTGATAAGGAGTCGCCTGTCAGTCTTATGAGCAGCACTATTGCTCTTCCCTACCATTCTCAAGATTTTCCATATTTTCCATCAGCTTGACTCTGCTACATCTCACAGGTGAACTTCTTTTGAGCTATCACCCACTTGCAGTTCACTAAACTTATCCAACTTGTATATTATTTGTTAGCAACTTTGGAAGAATTCAGGCCACTCTTTTTTCTTTTTAAAATTTTCCTAGATCTTTCTCTTTTTCTTTCTTCTCTTTCTTAGTTTGCTTTCTGCATGTTGGCATATCTAATGGTGTGCCCCAGGTATTGGAAGTCTGTTCCTCTTTTTTTCTTTTCTTTCTTTTTTTTTTCTTTCTATTTTTATTTCTTAACCTGGATGATCTCATTTGACCTATCTTAAGGCAAAGTTGTCTCCTGTTGACTTTTCCCCCTCTTCCCCCTCCAAAGGCTGTTAGAAACTGCTAATGATGTCTTCATGTGAAACTTTCATTTCAGTTTTGTTGTTGTTGTTGTTGTTGTTGTTGTTATTTTTCACTTTGCAATTTGAGAATATCCTTCTAGATCTTTTATGTCTTTATCTTTATTGAATATCTGTATTTGGCAAGAAATCATTATTTTATCATCTATTAATGATTTGAAGTATTATCTCGTGGTTCTTTTACCATATCTATAATAGTATATTTCAAGTCTTGGTATAACAAATCCAACATGCTTCTGCTTCAGGGACAGATTCTATCATTGGCTTGCTTCCTGTATGAGCCATGAGCTCCTTAAACCTATTTCTCACAGCTATTCATTTCATATATATAATCTAGGAGCTCTGAAAATAAGCTCTTCCTCGTGTCCCAAAACCCTGCTATAATATTCAAGTACCACTTGTGGACATCTCCTGACCCACATTTCCCTTTGAAGTTCATGGTCAGCCTCTTTTTTGTTTGTCTCATTGTGCCACTGCTTGAGAGCGCTGTAATGTTAAACAAGGGCAGCTGATTGTTTTGCAGTATTTTTTCCCCAAATACCCCAGGGAGAAGGCTATTTGCACATAGAAATCTGAGTCAGACTAAATAAACCAAGCTTCCCAAATAGGGCATTCCAAGGAAGTTAGAAACAGCTACAGTGGTGATCCAGCCTTGGGAAAGCTCCCAAATGGCTTTGATCCCTTCAGTGGCAGATATACTGCTGATTTTTTTCCCCAGTACTGTGGCTGTGAAGTTGTTGGTTTCCAAGGTGACTGGAAACCTAAAACAGGATGGCGAGAATATGGCAGGTTAAAAATGAGATGAATTGCATTCTTCTTATTGATATTCACTTAGCTCCATGAATAAATGCCCCAAGTATTGTAATAAGTCTTTAGTTCACTGCTAAAGTTCTGTAAGATTTGAAAACTCTTTGCTTCAGTTTTTTCAGATTAGGGGTAGACACTAATCTTCACCATCCTAGCAGGTCTTTCTGAAAGCCCTTCTTAAAATCTCGTATCCTTCAGCTTCTTATTTAACTAACATATCCCGTCACTATCAGGACATCAAGCTTGTTGATCACTCACTAAAGGCAGCCAGCTTCTGATCTGTCAAGTGTTTGTGGCAGAAACATCACTTTTCCCTGCCTCATTGTCATAATCTTCTTTCTGAAACCTCATTAAAACTAACGTGTGTCAAAACTCTTCACATGATCAACACAGTTAGGGAGATTTATTTCTGCCATGGAGTCTGGCTGCATCTAATAACACCAGCCTTTTATTCGTCTTCCTGTTGCCTTTAACAAAAAAAGTCTATACAGGTTGAAAATGCTTTATTTATTTGAAGTACTGGGGACCAGCCATTTTGGAGTTTAGATATTTTATACTTTTGAATATGTGAATATGTAGTAAGATATTTGGATTGGGATCCAAATATCAATATACAATAGTTTGTACCTCAAATATACTTCATATATACACCCTAAATGTAATTTAATATATTTTCAGTTCACCTTCATTTTGAATGTGACCCATCTTGTCATACCTTATTAATGCTCAAAAGTTTCATATTTTGGAGTGCTTCAGATTTGGAATTAGGACTGTCTGACTTATACTTGATACCAGCTGCTAAATAGAACAACTCCCAGGAATCATTGGCTTCAAGCAGATTTCATCATTCCTTCACAAAATGTCTGTACTCTACATGGATGCTTGGAGTCAGGGATCGAACAGCAACACTGCTGCCTGGTGTCCATGAAAAAGGAAACTGGAACACTTTCTTTGGGAGATTACAGCCCATTCCCTCCTCTTGTAGTCAGAAGATAACTGCATGTAGAGCACCCACATCCTAGGCTACTCAATTAGAAAGCTAGAAGTAAATCTTCTTTCATTTAGTGCCCCAGTTGCTCTGTTCATGGCACCATCTAAGGGTTATTTGAAAGTCATCATGACACAGCAGCCTGCCTCTTCCTGAGTATGAACTCTCCAGCTTGGGAAGGTACTCGTCCCCACATCTCTCACCTTCTGGACATCTGGGCCAGCCTTGATTCAATTTAAGAAGGGCACAAATTAATAGTAACATAAATCATTCAAGAGTATCTTAAAGAGCATCTGCTCTAGTGTCTAATTTACCTAGGACTATTTGCAGGGTATAAATATTTATAGATGTGGCCACCTCTTAAACAAGTGCCAATCTCTATGCAGAGAAATAAAATCATGCATTCCAGTACAATGCAACTCTACATAGCTCATGTGTCAAAAATGAAAGAAAGATGATACACTTTGAAAATTCAGTAAAAGTAGGGATTGCGTCCATTTTTTTTTTCAAAATAGGACTTTATACTGAGAGAACCTCTTAGTTATGGCAGAGAAATCAGAAAACCGTTGTTCACTTTTTATGAGAACAGTGCACTGCCTGGTTCTGTAAAAAGAGAGTGTAACATCCACTTCTAACCCCAATATGGTCTTTATAAAAGAAAAATATGGTTAATGGAATTTTTAAGACCATGAGCAGTTTTAGGCCCTTTGGTTGGTAAAATAATTTGCAGTCTCAAAGAAAGGACCAGAGGACATCAAAAGTATCCAGAGTAATTAGTAGGATTAAATGCTTTACAACTAGACTTTACTCCTAGAACCTGAACTACAGAAAATGGTTCCTAAAACTGAATATACATTAACCAGATATTGCTAATAACCATCCAATATATAAATGATAATAGCTGTCTTTAGAAAAATGGAATCATGTAGTTGTCAGTGTTGAAAGCCTTATATTCTTTTATATGGCTTCTAAAATGCTTCCTTGAGGAGTCTGGGATTTCTGTGACTGCATTGCTTCACCAATGGTGGATGTTGAACTGGATTACAGGCCAACATCTATCTATCAATTTCCTATATTTAGAGTTAAAGCTCCTGGGCTATGGGCAATGGAACCTAGAATGAGTATTTACATTACTTTTCTATTGCTGCGATAAGACACAATGACCAAGCAACTGAGGAAAGAAAAGATTTCCATGACTATCATGGCCAGGAGCATAGCAGCAGGCAGGCAGGCAGGCACAGGCAGGCAGGAATGACACTAGAGCAGTAGCTGAGAGCTCACATCTTGAGATACTACCACAAGTCATTGAAAGAGAAACTGGATATGGCACAGGTTTTTGAAACCTCACAGCCTGCCCCAGTGATACGCCTCCTCCAGCAAGGATACACCTCCAAAACCTTCCCAAGCAGCTTTACCTAGGAACCAAGTATTCAAATATAGGAGCCTACAGGGGCCGTTCCAGTTCAAATCCATGAAGAACAATGCTTTCTATGATTTGTATTGAATCAAACACAGCATGCCTTTTGTATTGTGTGTGTGTGTTGGCAGTGAATGAAGGAAAAAATAAACAACCAAAAAAATTCCAAACTTATGGTAATTATCATTTTCTCCTAAGTTTTTCAATGAAAAACTTAATGACAAATAGAGGATACTACTCAGGCCAACATGACTGTTAGAAGTACCTGTAAACGTTTGTATACAATTCACTAGAAAATAGTTAAGATGGTTTGTACTTGGGAACACATATAGAAGTGTTGGGTTTGGGAGCAAGGAAACTGTCTTGACAGGGAGTGGGGCATGGGAGCAGTTGGAGGAGGGCTGGGAAGGGAGTGAATGGTACAATTAAAATACTAAGATGAGATTTTTCATTTTTAAGTCTTTCTCTGTCTTTATCTGTCTGTCTCTTTGTCTCTCTTTGTCTCTCTGTCTCTCTGTCTCTCTCTGTCTCTCTGTCTTCCTCTCTCCCTCTCTCTCTCTCTCTCTCTCTCTCTCCCTCTCTCTCTCTCTCTCTCTCTCCATTAGTGAGGTACATATACAATACCCCATGAAAGTCATAGGATAACCTATCTTCTACCTTGTTTGAGAGAGTCCCTTTGTGCCACAGAGTATACCAGACTAGGAGGATTGTGGGGTTCCAGGATTTTTCCTGACTTCACGCTCTCATCTGTCTGTGGGAACACTAAAGATTATAGATACTTGCCTTGGCATCTGGGCTTACATGGCTGATAGGTGTCAAAACGCAGGTCCTCCTGCTTGTGAGGCAAGTACTCTATCCACTGGGCCATATCTCCAGCTCTTCTTCAGTTTTTTTAAAGTTTTATATTGGAATTAATTTAGACCTTTATACATTTTATTAAATATTTTAAACCATAGTAGAGTTGTTTGTTTTTGTACAGTGGTCTGTAATCTCTGATGTAGTAAGAATTCCTCCATGCTCTTGTTTTTAAAATGGAGATTACTGTGAGGGTCCTTCCAGAGTGTGTGATTGAGTGATGTTCCAAAGTCTGCATTTTAACTCTTCCAGGGTCATTCTGAAATAGTCTTCTAGAACAGTGCTTTTCAGGAGCTGAGTATCACAGCATGAGTTATATTTTTTAGACCATCAAGGAAACATTCCATTCAACACAGAGATTTAGAATGCCTGAACCCATGTCTCAACTATGGCCTCAACCATCTATGGGATCTAGAGTAACTTTACCAGGGTTCCAGTAAACAATAGAGCAAATTCGTGTCACATACTAGTATGATGGATATTTTTGACTGTTGACTTGACAAGGTCTAGGCTCACCTATGATATAAATCTGAGTATGATTAGTTTTCTAGATTGAGTGAACTGAGATTTGGTGACAACTTCCAAGGGTTGGAGTTGAGAGCTGAGTACCCGCATTTATTTTTCTCTGCTTCCTGAGGGTGAAATGGGACCTCAAACTCCTGCTATCATGATTTCTCCCACTGATGGACTTTACTCTCAAACTATAAGTCAAAACAAACTCTTCCTTCCTCCAGTTGCTTAGCCAGGTATTTGTACCACCAATGGAAAGTAACTAACACAATAGAACACTGCTGAAGTGGAAAGGGACATTATCCTCACGGGCTTTATAACCTTCTCCGCAAACAGCTCTTGAACCATTCTCAGTGTGGCGGCATCAGCCAGAAGTGACCAGCTCATATCTTTGTTCTTCGTCATTCAGAAGCTGTGACCTACATGTCCACTCTAAGGCCACTGTACTTTCCTTGGTCCTCACACATGTAAGGGGATTGCAGGTCCACAAATGGGCAATTAAACCCTGAGCCTCTTCCTGAGAGTCTTGGCCTCCATTTGATTCTAGAACTTCCCTCTGATGATTAAATTGGCACCTCCACACAAAAATGTTCTCTTGTCTGTCCCAGGGGAAAGGTTGCTTCTACCCATTATGGGCTTTATAAGGGAGGCATGACATGCTTTATTGTGCCTTTCACAGTGTTAATTTTTAATGTGGAACATCAAATTCCTTTGGCTCCCTGCATTATTGTAAACATTCTGTTGGCCTTTCATCTACTCAGTAAGGCACATCTTTGGTCTGGTCAAGAAAGTGGCTTTCTTCTGCTAGGATTCTCAAGGTGTCATATTCTTATCATCTCAATAGAGGCACACACAGCTTACTTTGTTCATTGAATGTTATTACTGTTACATGAGAAAGATGTAAAGGGTTATAACATAACAGGCAGAAGAATGACTGACCAAGAATAGAAACAGTACAGCAAAGCTAGTATGGGATAAAAAGACCACAAGAGAAGCAACAAAAAATACATATGCATTCTAGACCAGCACAGTCGAACATGAGGCACTGTGGCCGTGCCTGTAATTCTAGCACTTGGAAGGTAGAGGCAGGAAGAATTGAAAACCAGTCTGGACTGTATGAGGTCCTGGTATTTGTTTGTTTTTGTTTTGTTTTGCTTTGCTTTTGATGTATGTGTGAGCATTGTTTCTGTTGTTTTACCGTCATTGTTTGTTTTTAAAATATGAACAAGAAAAAAGAAATCTGAGGTATTCTCATCTCAGTTGACTAACAAAACCTTGTCCTTGGCAAATAAAAGCTTGGCAAACACATTTGACACTCCTCCCACCGCCACCCCCACCCCCTCTCCCACCCCTACCCCCACCCCCGTGGTCTCTGAGCTCTGACCACATTCGCTGCGAGTGGGTTGGCTGTGCTATGGTCTGTCATGACTTTACCTACATTTCCTTTTCTTTCATCTGCCTTAGCTACTTTCCTTCATACCATTTTCAATATTGTTGAAAAGTCCACAGTGAGATTGGAATTTGAACATGGCCCATGCGGTAAGAATGAACAGTACTCTCCTCTGTTCTTTGTGTCCACTTTGCTATGAAAATATTTTCTCATTCCTATTATTGTAGTATTCAATTGTTTAAATTCAAGTTTCCAAATAATTATTGAGTATGTGCTATTTGCCAGGCTCTGTAGTTCCCTCTAGGGACATAGTACTGGACAAAACAATGCTGTTTACATTCCACCTAACCTTCTTTTGCATTGTCTACTTTTTCTGGGAGACAAAAGGGCAGGTCTAATATATATATTCAGATGTTATATTCTGACAACCTATGGCACTTGAAAAAATTTAATAGATGTGTATTTGTTGAATAAAGAAGCCTTTAAAGAACATCTTACCACAAGCATAAAGCTTTGCATAATAGACTTGAAACAGTTTGAAGGCGAGGACCATTTCATTTTCACCTCTTCCTTCTGCAGAATGAAGCACAGAACTGATATGGAACAGAGGTGTAAGACTAAACAAATTCTGCGTAGCACTCTGACTTCTTCAGAATACTCTGTATTGAGACTATGCATGGTCACATTGCACAGCAATTTATCCTGAGACAGTACATAGTCAGGGTCTAATCACAGACTTCAGCCAGAACTGGGGCAGAATTCACAGGGAGTTTTATACCCAGCATCACTCCTGATGGAGCCTTGGTGGGTACTCACCAAATATTGCTTCAAGTTTGATCACTAATCTTTCTTTTTAGACACATCGCTGTGTAGTGTTGCTCATCAAGTATAAGGGGAGATTCTAAACTGAGAGTAGAGGACGGCTCTCTATGTACACAACACTGGTAGGCTATCATCCATTTTTATATTCTATCTGTTCTACTGAACCTTGGTCTAAGCTTACTTATATTGAGCAACTGTGCAAAGAGTTCATGTGTGAACAGCCACCATTGTCTCTCTACAAAATGGAAGAAAGGGAATGTGAGCATTGCAAAGTAGTGGTGTGTACAGAGGAAGGGTTAGAACAATTACCTTAGGGCATAGTTTATGAAGTCTTAAATCATATGATATCACCACCACCACCACCACCACCACCACCACCACCATCATCATCATCATTTAGATGGAGGTTTGAGGGTGTGTGCGTGCAAACATGTCCTAATGCGTGTGTGATGAACAGAGGACAACTTTCAGAAGTTGGTTCTCCCCTTCCATCATGTGGGTCCCAAGATTTGAGCTCAGGTGGTCAGGTTTGACAGCAAGTCAGTGAGCCATTTTGCCAGCCCATATTTTATGAAAATTTAAGGCAAAAACACCATCTTTAATCATACATCTAAGAAGACTGTCAAAGGCTTGTTACAGTCACTATGTGTGTACTGCAGAAAACTCACTCAAGTTATCTTTCAGATGGAAGGGAAAGTAGAACTGAAGGAAGGATACATTACCGAGGACTCGTAAAGTAAGTATTCATGGAAAACTATGAGCTCACTAAAAGAACTGGATGTTATTCATCTAATTTCTCCACATAGCCTTAACACACACACACACACACACACACACACACACACACACACACACACACACACAAAGACTATCATAGATCATAGTCAGGGCAAAAACTATGTGAGCTCAAAGGCAGATGGAAATGAAAAAGAGATTATAATGAAAAAGAAGAGATTCTGCAAAAGTGAGAATTTGTTGAACTTCCAGAGACCGGAAGTATTCCACACAATGTACCTGGGACAATTTCCCAAGGTGTGTGTCGGGAGGGGATTTATTCAAAATTTGCCTGTTGACACCTCCAAGAAATAATTCCAGTAGTCAGTTGATAAAGCAAATTCCAATGTCTAATGGGCCTTTCTAGAATTTTGCTCAAATATTTGTGAGCCTCACAGTAGTTCACATACATTAAATAGTGTACTCTGAGATCCTGCTTTTAAAATTCCTCATTGAAAAGAAAACCCTTTTGTGTCAATTTTCTACCCCAAGTGAAGGTTTATGGCCAAATTAAAATCTCTGGGGGGGAAAAAAAAGGACTGTGGTGGAGGTGCTGACTCAGCAGTGAGCTTCAGAGTGGCACTGGGACACTGTTTTAATGATGCTGGAGCTGTGCAGCATCATTCCTGAGATTAGCATATCTGTTAAAAAATAAAGTAAAATAAAATACGAACATCCAGCCACCAGAGCCAAGGTATTTTGCTAGTGGTCAGCAGAAAGGACATTTTTACATAAAGAGGAAGGTTGAGATATCCAATCGGGAGATTTGAAGGAGATCTCAGTGCTTATAGAAGTCAGCTAAAACTGCAGAGGTGTAGATTAGAATCACTTTTGTCCCCAAGCTCATTCCACAAGAATGTTGTTAGTAAGAGTTCTCATAGACTTTGACTGGCTCCACCATCAGCTTACACACACCCTTCCATTGTTATGGAAGAATTTCCAGCTTATTAACTACAAATTGTCTCTTGATATGTCACCAACCATAAATGATCTTAGTGCCCACACTCTGCCAGGCACTTGGGACTCCTTCATGAGCACTTCTCACCTCCTATTCTTGAGAATGTCAAAGGTGTGCAAAGGCTCACAGCCAACAAAAGCAGTAAGCTTAGCCCAGAGTAATTATGCAATGACAGAAGTGAGCAGAGAGCACGATTAAGAGACAAAGATGGCTGCCCCATGACAGAAAATGAAATCTTTTAGTCTGTACTTCAGGAATGACTTGGCTCTTAGCATACTTTCTTAGAATTATTAACTCATCCAAGCACAGCCTCAACTTCTTCAGGTACACAGTCTGTTTTAAAACTTACATTTTGGATGAACCACCTAATAAAATAAAGAGAACATGTATTGGCCTGAGGGTATGTATCAAGGTCATAGCAGGGTTTGTTTGGAAGAGATGTTGGCTAACCCCCAGATCAGTATACCACTCTGGAGTCATTCAGTGACATTTCAAACTTCAGTAGTACTTAGTTAGAACCTCCCTAATACACTGGAAAGAGCTGATCAATACATAAAGAAGAACAGCCCTTCAGAACATTATATGGAAAGAAAAATAAATCACAGTGCCCTTGAAAGAAAAGCTACTTTTATTTAAGTTAATAAAGCTTTATTTGTTCTCTAGCTGTTAAGTTTATAGAAATTAAAAGTCTTGACTATTTGTCTTTTGCCAACATGAATTTAAAAGTAGCTTTAAAAAATCTCATTAACATTGTGCTCTTTTTTTTTATCCAAAGCTGATTCAATACAAAACACATTACCTCCTGTCTTTGCCACCAAAGTGCACATAAATATTTCACAAACCAATTTATCTCAAAATTTTTGTCATTCTTCATTCTGAGTCTGGACACAGTGCACACTGTAAAGCACTTTAGGTTTTGCAGATAGTACAATCTGAGAGGCAATAGTATATTGTATCATTTTTGACTTTTTGTCTGGGCTCAAAATATTCCTCTTGGAGTATTTTCACAATTCCATTATGTCAGATTGAGACACAGATACATAATGATGTGTACTACACAAAAGACTTAATTGTGAAAATTTAACAGAATACTGACAAAAGACTACACTACTAGCCTTAGGGGAAAGGGTGAATGAATACTTTACTGAGAAATCATAGCCCCATGCCAAGGATGATATAGAACATTGAGGGGAACATTCAGAGAAGAATTGGGGAATCTTTGATATTAAATTCAAAAGTGGGAAGCTGAAACTAATATCCCTCTCTTCTCTTTAGCTGTCTTACTTGTAGAGATTTGTATCTCTAGACAAATCATATTCTTTATAAAGGAACGAATAGCAAAGAATTTCTGCTTTATAAACTAACCACATGTGTAGTGACATGTAGGTTTACTGTTGCATTGCAGGAGTGACAATTGAAATATGAGGATTGTGTTTCAATAAACCTTTATTTATGGAAGCTGGTGATAGGCTATATTTGCACAGGGCTGCAATTTTGTTATTCCCATACTAGAATAAGAAACCATGTATAGCAACACAGAAACCAAAAGGTGTCAGCATCCTCTGGCTTGTCCAAGGAGGAAGTATCAAGTCTCCATGCCAACAGGGTTAAATATAACAAGGAAGTAAAGAAGAAAGGAAGGAAGGAAGGAAGGAAGGAAGGAAGGAAGGAAGGAAGGAAGGAAGGAAGGAAGGAAGATAAAGAGTAGAATTCTAGCATAATGGCATGATTGTAATCTACTCATTATTCAATGTACTCACTAGGAAAAAAAGGCGTGGACAAACATTTGGAATGTTTTTATGATGCTTCAAAATAATAAACAAATGACATGGATATTACAGTTATTTGGGTTTTTTTCTAACTGAGATTGCTCAGTTATACTGCCACTTTCTGGGTACTATGGTTTCAAACTTGGCGAGTTTAAAATGGATGCTGATATTGCCTGTCTGGAGACCACTTATTCCTCAGAAGTGAAGGCAAGGTCATAAATGGAATTCCAAACCAGAAAAGTCAGGGCTACATAGATCTTTGAATCTTTTATATATAATGAGTACCTAAAATTGAAAGATTTATTCCATAGTCAGTATATCAAGCATTTTAAGCCCTTTTACAGGAAAAATGTGTGACCCTACGATAAACACAAGCACCCTTCTACAGCTTCCTAAAAGACACGGAGAAGCACATTTGAATTAGCTTAGCTTCCAAGAATTACCATAGCATTACACACACATATAGTGAAAGAATATACAGTTCTTTGGAATCTCTAACAAAAGCTTTAAAGGAATGGCTTGGAATAATTTTAGGATGTGGTTCTAAACAGACACATACTCTGAACACATGGACATTTGCATTTTGACCTACAAAGTCTACCCAGCATGAGTAAGTGGCCAGAAGTTCTATTTCAGTGAGTCAGCTTTGGGTCAGGACTTAGACAGACAACCTGGGCCAAATCCTTCTCTCTAGTTCTGGGGCGGCAGTGGGAGGAATCCAGAATCTGACCTCTTAAGTGGAAATCCCATCTATACTCATTAATGTTCACGTGAGGCGGAGAAGCTGTTGAAGTTTTCTGGATCTTACCAGTAATGATCAATAAAACAAGAACTTACTAGGGGCTTGTTGGTACTGTAATTATTCTGCATCAACTTTTATCCTTGATACTATTGTTACATCTACACCAGAGATCCAAAAGCTGAATGTGTGTGTGTGTGTGTGTGTGTGTGTGTGTGTGTGTGTGTGTGTGTGTGTTAGAGCATCCTATGTAGACTCACCAAGTTAGAATGAAACATATCTAGAACTATTTACCCAGCAAAATATGACTCACTGGTCAAATCCAGTCCCAGAGCAAGTCTTGTCAATGAGTCTTTATTGAGGAAACAGCCACACCCATTCAATCACATCCAACCTTCATATTCCTTACCAGATCTGAGTAATAGCAACAGAGAATGAATGCCCACAAGGTCTTACATATGGAAAAAGTTCACTGACATCTACTCTGAGAGCCCATAGAATGAACTGGCCTGTTCTCTGGCAAGTTCCTTCCCTTATCTCAGCCTAGCTCTTCACTCTAAGGGAAGGTTCACACCATTGACCTTAAAGAACTCCAGAATCTCTCCACATCTAGCATCCGTACATATGCTGTGTGTCTTGCCTTAGTTGACTGTAGAGGTTCTAGTGTTCTTGTATTGGGAGGTCTGTTGTTAACATTGTTAAGAACTCTCCTTGAGGGCAGCACAACCTGGAAAATGATAATGGGCACATGGTCTACCTCAGTGGTTCTCAACCTGTGGATCACAACCACTTTGGAAAACCTCTATGTCCAAAAATATCTACATTATGATTTGTGACAGTAGTAAAGTTACAGTTATGGAATAGCACGTTAATGTTGGGGGTCACCACAACATGAGGAACTATATTAAAGAGTCACAGCATTAGGAAGGTTGAGAACTGCTGGTCTAATTGTTTCCTTTTAGATGAAGAAACTAAGGTATGTTACTTAAAATCCCACACTAGTTAGATGAGGAGACTTGAATCACTTCTTATGATGTCAGGAGACTACTCCCAGGAGATCAGTCCATCCCTGTAGTTTACACAGGCACAGGGTTCCCCACCTGACTACTAGTTATGTCTGCCTTCAGCTGAGACTGTAAGCTAGGAACAGATTCCATATGCTTACCATTGTTCCCAGGAAATTGTACAATGTGTATGATGAATCAAAATCTTAGTAACTATTATCAAGGTCCCATACAGAGTTTTTGTGAGCAATTCATACAATTTAATACCTCACAAGTTGAGTTTGAACAAAGATATTTATAACTCACAAGTTGAATTTGAACAAAGATATTGTTCCATTACATTGTATGTCCCAAATGGTCCCTGTGTGCAATTACATATATGGGAGAGGTGCTTCCAAAGATGGCTATGAAGCCAGATGCCTGTCCTGTGCAGTAGAGTAGGCAGATGCTTCTGAATTTAAGAGGTCACTGAAAAAAATCTCAGCAGTATACTGTTGAACGCTATTGTAAGAGATGTGACTGAAATCAGAAGCCCTTTTCCTGTCAGTCCAGGACTGGCAAAAGAATAAAGGTCCAGCAAAGCCATTCTACCAGAGGCCCCAGTATTAGGGCTGCTCTTCAGGGGTTTATTTTCTAAGGGGCTTGAGTAAAGCTTCATGGCTGGTTTTAATTTCCGCTGATTCTAGTAGGAAGGTATTGATCTGTAGAACTAGTTAACCCTGTGGAGGAAGAGGCTGATCATCAGGGAAGGAACTGACAGTGGGGGTTCCCAGCTGTTCTTTGTGGGCTGAAAAGTAAGATACAGGCTTTCATCACTTAATCCAAGTCCTGCAATCCAAGGAGCCCTGAATGAATTAAATAATGATAATAACAACTGAAGGTGATGGCTCTCTGCCCTCCTTGTAGTGCATCGTACATACTAAGACAACCTACAAGTGAAATGTACAGTCAGACACCTGGAGATAAACTGGAGGATGCCAGTCCCACTTAGAAATAACTAAAGAGACCACATGTGAGGTTTTATCATCTTGGGTAAATAAATGGGAAGAATAAAGCCCGGGAGATGAGACCGTGGGATTACTTAGTCATGTCTATTGATCAAAAAACAGTTCCAGAAAGACTGAAAACCATTTTAAAAATAAACAAGCTGCATTTTTTCCCTATCTGCCTGTATGCCTTCCAAGCAAGGTTTTATTTTCTTCACTCCGACTGCAGTTGGAATAATTCATTTCCAGTAAAGGAGAAGCTGACTTATCAGCTGTTACGCAGATTGCGATCATGTAGACTGTGATGACTTTGATACCTCCTGGCAATATTCTACTTCTGACTTAAGATGATGGGTCCACCAAAGTCTTCTGCACACCACTAAATGTGGACTTCAGCTTGGATTTCTATAGGATGCTCTATAGCAGGCTTTAAAACACACAAAAACCATAAACAAAAACAGAGAAAAATGGGCAACAGAATGGTATTACTATTAATTTCCCCTTTTTTCTTTCTGAACGCTTTCCAAATTCATGTTTCCTGCCCCACACTGATTGCTTCTGAAATCAATCTGAATGAAAACCAAGAGGGTAGAATAGGATAAGCCAGACCCAAATCTTGCAAAAAGAACCCAAGAACATTTTTACTCTTCTCTAAATCATGTGGTTAATAGCATTAGAACCAGGGTGAGTTCCAATTCAACTCCTCATGTGCTAGCTAAAAATAGATCCAAACTTGAGGAAACTATGTGACCTTCTCAGACCTCAGGTTTTCATCTACATAATGAAAATATTAATACCATCTTAACATTAAGAAGTGCATATATTAGAGCATCCATTTATCCCTTTTCTAGAATTTAATATATATTCAATAAATGCATATATCTTTATTTTGGAAATGAAGAAAATAGTATTTATCATTCCAAAGTTCTGATCACTGTCAATCAATCTTGACTATTAAGGCATCAAACTGTTTACTATTTTGGATATAATAAGGTAAAACAGGTTTATATGAATGGATAATTTATTGTGCAGCCAAGACTGTACTAGGCTATGTTGATACATTTCTTCTTTAGTGAGTAACAATCATCCCCCATCCATATCAATTAACCATTTCCATACTACAGGTGAAGAAACTGAGCCCCAGAAATTAATACAATTTGCACAATGTCATATTTCATAAGAAAATCCAGAGAGAAAGAAAAGGAAAACCACCCATCAGACAAATAATATCTACCTGATTTCATGGCTGATGCACAGGACCATTCACTACACACAGTACCCATAGTCTCATATCACGTGACTACTTCTGTAACTTCATCCTTTATTAATGCCCAGAGAACCTGGTTCAGAGTAGCCAAAGAGCTCACAGACACAGGTGATGCTTATCTAACAGACCTTTCTTCTTCTAGACCCTATCTGTCTCCTGGAAAATCTCAAGGTCCATGGATTTCATTTCCTAAGCCTGTCTTCATATAGCAACTTTGGTCCTGAGCTTACCTCATCTCATCTACTGGGTATTCCTGACACTATTCTTAGTTTCTTCAAAATAGCTCCAGAATCAGAAATGGTACCCGTGGGCCAAATGCAGCCTGTCTGATCCTGGGGATTGGACCACCTGGTACTTGAAGGGGGAAAAAAGTAATAACCTAATTATTGCCACCACCTGCCTGGCATCACCGTTGCATGCCTGTCTATTGCCAGATGTGATGCTGGCAGGCTTGGATCAATTAGTAATTGTAACTGAAGCTGAATGCAATTAATTACATAACTTTAAGCTGTTCAACTTTAATACCCTGAAATTACTGCACAAGACTGATTTTTAATGAAGTATTGCTGCAAACAAAGGGACACAGTCATGAATAAGGACTCTGTAAATGTTTTCTTCAGATTTGGACTCTATTCAAGCCTTGGGTAACTTGTTCAGATCTGACCCTTTCTGTTTTCCTGGTAGCACTGTAATGATTTGTTAATTTTCAGTTGTGGCCCCTCAAAGTACAAGCTCTGTTTCTCACATCATAAAGGAGCATGGCTTGTCCTGTGCAGCACATTGTGACAGGAGCTCTACAAGGGATGCTGATGGGCACAGAGTCTGACCTATGAGATTACAGTTGACAGTCATGGATTAGCTTGAATCCTGGCTCAGATCTTAAATAAGACATAAGTGATAACCCCTCTCCACTTCCATTTCCTCAGCTATAAAATAAGGATAACATCAGTGCTGGGAAAGTTAGAAGAGCATGCAGTGTCTGGAGCAAATGCTGACTCTACAGTACCATCACTCTCTGCTAACACCGGCACAGGTCCAGGAATTGTCAAGACTTCTTAGGCTCCTCCATCACTGGAGTCTTCACAAGATACAGCAACTAGTTATGTAGCTAGCCATGAGTTAGGACTGGGAATCTGTGCTATATGGGTTCTCATCATGGATGTTACTTAATGTAGATTATGGTTGAGGAGAACCAGTATGATGTCTTCAAATCTGAGCTTTATGTTAAAATGGGGGGAGTATTACTTACCCGCTGCACTGTCAACTTGATAAGCTGTAATAAAGCATGTAATTAATATAATCAAAACATGTCAACTTTTATTTGTTGTATGGCAGTTCATTGTTATAGGATTTTTTCTTTTGATAATCTCTCTCTTATTTTTATTTTATGCTTTTTTGCTCCAGAATTTTGCTGGCATAGAAAGTAGAGATTAAATGTTCCATGTGCATTGGGTAGATAATATAAGGGGTGTGTGTGTGTGTGTGTGTGTGTGTGTGTGTGTGTGTGTGTACATGCCTATGTCCATAGCTAAAACAAGTAGAATTATGTGGAAATAAGTAAATAAATTTTGGAGAGAGTGGAGCTACTCCTCTTCCCATCCCCCTCAGGACAAGACAACCAAAACTGTCTTCAGCTACCCAGAGAAGGAAGAACCACACAAGGTCACTGGTAAAGCCCAGAGCAGGAGGGAATGAGAAGAGACAGCTATGAGTCTCAAGGAAGCAACACATGTTTGGATAACATGGTATGAAGATCAAAGATTACAAACATAATTTATACAGAGACATGATATTCTAACCAAATTCTTGAGGGTGTACAATAATCTAAAAGCCAAAGGAAGTTCAGGAATGATTATAACAGGAATTGGCTAAATGTTCACAGAACATATTTCTGCTTTTTGGGCACTCAGGGAATTCCATTTACCAGTACAGCTTGCAGTAGGTTGGTCAATGAAGAGATTCAGAACTGGTCCAAGTGCCACATATAAATAACATTGAGTGCTCAGCTGTGAGTGGGCAATCTGTATCAACTTCCCCTCATCCAAGCCTAGGGTACTTAACTGAAGAGGGGGCAGAAAGAGTGTAAGAACCAGTGGTTCTGGAGGAATGTCAACCCACAGCAGCTGTAATTACTTGCACAGGACTTTATACAAAGATCCAAACAGTTAAAAATCCAATATAGATGGCATAGTGCCCCTGAGGCCCTACTCCTATCTGAGGGATTATTGGCAGTTGGTAACTGCTAAGAAAGAAAAAGCCACTCTTCTTTAAGACTATGAACAGCAGTAGTTTGTGCGTGCATGCCATGCCCCAGTGAATGGCCATATGTGCATGTCCATATAGGCAGCACTAACTGAACTCAGGGCCGCCATTAACAATAAAAAAGAGAGAGACTTGAAGTTGGCTAAGAGACAGGATGGGGGGCACTATGAGAAACTGAAGGGGACATGGTCAATATATATTATATATATTTATGACACTTTCTGTCAATGAATAAAATTATTTAAAATAATAGAAAGAAATGAAAACGAATCATATGGCATGTATTAGATGAGCTAGCATTAATCACTCTTAGTAGTCAAGTGATTGACACAAAATTTTCATATCTCCGAGTGAAAAGCTAGAAAACAGAAGCAAATAGACTTAAGGTAAATAGTGAACATAAAGTGAATCACACATCTATGAATGGGTCTCTTGAAAAGTGGATTTTCCATGTAGCTGTCCAAGCAAAACCAATCTCAAAGGCACATGGGTTACTGTGGTGACTACTTCAGACGAGCCATATGGCAGGGCTCTCTCACTCAACCTTGGAGTGTTGCCTCTTAGACATGAGTGAGCCATAGCATCATCAGATTGAACATGTCAATCTTAACTGCTCTATGGAGGTCTCTCTGAAAATACAAGTGATGATAACGCTTGGAGCCTAGAGGTAAAAAATATATAAAGCATAAACAAGGAAAATAAAGCAGCCTTTGAGAGATTGATTCTAAGGCTCTTCAAAGCTATAGAGGAGCTTTTCAACTTACACCCAGTGTGTCCGTACTTATCCACCTCCTCTGGCTTTCTCAACAAAACGCCATTCTTTCTACTCCTTCGTCTTCCCACTTACCAGTTCCTAACCATGACCTTGTAGCTTCCCCACTGCAGCACTTTCTAAATGGTCCTTGAAAGTGTTCAGTGACACGTCATAAACCACTTTATTCATTTCAGTCATTTGAAGCATCTGGGAAACAAATACCAGCTGAACACTAATTGGGTCTGATGTGAATAGTTTGGTATTGATCTATGTAGAGGCACAGCTGGCGCAGAACTAGACCACTTTACATTGGTCACCATTTATACTATTTGCCCAGAAAATTTTGCTAAACCTAACCATCAGTGGGGAAATAACTGCTGAACTATGAGCAAAGACAATGGCTCATTTTTTATCTATTGATGGGCCAGAAGAGCATTCATTGACTTGGCTACTCAATATCCAAACACCTTAATTGTAGAGTTAAGATCCAGTTTTCTTTAGAAACTAAGCTTACTTTCCCTTTCCTCTATGTGGATAATGATTGGTAGATTCCAATATTCACTGCCTTTACCCTCCAGTCCCATGACTAGAGACTTCATCTCTGAACTTCTATGTTGCTCAGCGAGGTGACAGAAATAGTATGAGCCATAAATCCTAGGGCTTTTGAAGTAATCTTGTTGAAATATTAGCTCTTGTGACTGGGAAGTGTAATCTAGGAGAATATATACCTACCATGAGTGAGGACTGATTCACCATTTTGGAAGTCCCCACTTAAAACTAAACTTAACATAAAAGGAAGAGCAAGTTAAACGTGAAGAGGAGAGAAAGGTGCCTGAGCTATCTATAAGTTACAAAAGCAAATAAGCCGCTTTTTATGCTTCAGCCAGTTTGAGCTGATATCTCCAAAATCACCAAGTCTTAAGTCAGGAGGCTGAATCTGATTGACAGCACAAGAGGTAGATCTTTACAAAGTGCTCTGCGGTTTGCACAACAGGTAGAGTACATAAAGGAGCTTAAATGTAACAGGTGTGGAAGGCACGAGTAGAATCTTTGTATACTAGGAGAGAGAGACCCATCCTGGATTCACAGGGGTCCCATTTGCCAAGTGAAGCTTCATGTCAGAGAGTCACTTAGCTTCTTCAGTTTCAGAATGCTGACTATACACAATGCAGGAAGTCAACCCGATACCACTGAGTGATAGTGAAGACTCCACATGTTGAATAGAATGCCGGGCATACGTACACATCTCCCCGAAGTAGAATGGGTACTGTTATTGTTGTTTGTTATGGATGTAGTTTGGTAGAAAAAGCACCTAAGTCATTTAATGCTTTATGGGGAAACCTAGAAAGAACCCAATTCAACCACTCCATTTGGTGGGGAAAACAGAAGAAAATAGAAAGTTAAAATAAAGGCACCCAGCTAATCTACTCTTGTAAGACCATATTTTCAAGATACAACCTCTTGACTTTTCCCTTGGACATGAGAATCTGCCACCACCCTCCATATCTATGAGGGGAGGACTTTCCAAGATTCATCTTGTAATGATTTGTTGACATAACTGTTGCAAAAACAAATCAATTTTATAATTTTTTTCCCCTTTTCCTAACTGCCCTGGGTTTTGACTGATAAAGCAATGATTTACAGCAATGTCTAAGAAGGCAACTTGAGAATGTGCTTACAGGATAATCACCAGGCTTCCTCTTTACATGAACCCTATTTTTAACCACCTCCCTCCCTCTGAGTGGTAATTAAATGGGGTAGCATATGAAACATGGAAATTGCAAACCGAAAGCTAGGTTCATTTGGCGCTGTATCTTGGGTAACTGCAGGTGTGTGTTAATGAATTACATGACTGGTTAAATGAAATTAAAGGCAGCTGTGTATGTTTACAAAACTGCAGCCGACAATTACAGGTATCTGTAGCATCCATAATTCATCCGTAATTGACAATTTTCATATTACTGTACAAAGAAGCAAGTCGTGTGGATGATCACAGCATTTGCCTCTTAGTGCTAGAGGCCTTCTTTGGTGACAGGGCCTATGCAGCATCTCAAAGAAATAAACACAGCTTTGCAGGGAAAGTCCTCAAGGTAGAGGCAAACACAGGTGACTCAGCCCATAGCTCCATTCCCAGAGCTCCAGCTTTTCCATCAATAGAGGAGAGTAGGTACACCCATGCTCTACAAACACACAGACTTTGCTTTTCTCACCTTGACTTAATTCTGGAATACTCAGTTAAGTTCCTTAAAGCCCCATACCTCAGTTCATCTTTCATTAAATGGGAGAGCAACACTGACTAATACTTGAGTTTGTGTTATTTGAATAATTAAGATTATTGACTTAAATGATGGCATGTACTTTGAGCAATGGCTAGCACCAAGTGAGTACTTGGTGAATATTTATTAATAACTGTAAGCATTAGTTTCCTTAACCATAAAGTGAAGGGAAAGTGTGGCTTGGCATATGTAGTTGCCAGGAGCTGTAGTGAGGGAACACATCCTGGATGCTTAGCTGACTAGGGCACATGAACACTCCAAATTCCATACAGTCAAATGACACAATAAACGAATTTATGTTTTGAAAAGAGTACTTTTATTTACACATCCATTTGGGCTTATTTTATTTAAAAGAGTTTTTTACATTTGAGTACTTGGGTTTGGATTTTTCAAGCATCATGGGCTTAAATCATTTAATACTGAGATTAAAAATTCCTGGTATAAAGGGCTGCCCTGTGCATGGGGGGGAGACCCCTGTGCTTTCCCTCTATGATGGGAACTGGACTTCTAGATACCTTGATAAGGAAAAATCAAAAGCTACTTTAGAAAGATGATGGAGTTGAAAGGAAAGCTTAGCACAGCAGGGGCTGTGAGCAAGTGAGCAGAAAAGTGACATGGATACAGGCCACTGGCTAAACGCTATTCTGAAATCTGCAAGACACTAGCAAGGACTGACTTTCTCAAGTGCGTGCCATTACAAAGGGGAGAAGCTGAGGGTCTGATAGGAGGGCCAGGCAAACAGACTACAAATATAAAACTAAATGTCTGAGGCAAACAGATATGAACTTGTGTCAAAGTTTATTGCCTATTAGTTAATAGGAACCCAGCTGGAAGAAAACATTTATTCAGAATGCTGAAAGAAATTAAACGAATAAGCTCCTGGGAAAGAGCCCATCCCACTGGCCATCGGAGGCCATGCTTTTAACCTATACAGAGCCAACGTGAAGAATACTGTGCTGCCATTATGGGTACAATCCTTTAGCTAGAAAAAGAAAAAGAAAGAAAAAACGGCAAGAAATCTCTAAGAGAGGAAAAGGATTTTTAAAAAGAATCTTTGGCTGTTCATTAGATAAACCAGTTAGCAAAGTTTTTCTGGCCTTTTCCCACACAGAACTAATGACACCCCCGACACTGTACAAAGGCCAAACATAAACACAGTGGCAGAAATAGTGTCCTGATTCATTATTTCTAATTTCTACGCTGTACAAATGTGACTGACAACTTCCTTAACTAGACACTTTTTTTTCAAGATAATAAGATCGTCTCTCAACATCTTAAATGTGTTCTGAATGTTGCTTTACCAAGGGTTTTAAAAGCTGTTCTCTTCGCACAGGCCGCAGCAAAATTTTCCAATAGGTGTAAACATTAGGCAAAGCAGGTATAACCCTACTTCATTCACAAAGAACTGGGTGGGCACTTCATTCACAAAGAATTGGCCATGTGGATGAGATTAAATGTCTGTGTTCCAAGTCTATCATTAGATTGGGAGAAAGAGCTAAGAATGGACCCACTGGAGGAATAGATATAAAACAATCTACCTTCAAATATTTCACATGTTTCATTGAAATTGCCACTAATCAGAGTCAAGGGTAGTCACAGATGGCCATGAATTCAGGAGCATTAGTTCTGAGGGCATTGTATATTGTTTTATGTTTGGATCCATTGGCTGTGGCTACAGACAGAGACAGAAGAGATCCCAGAAATGCACTTTACTACATAGCCATTCCCCAACCTACAGAGGCTCAATATTAAGTTTTACAGCCTTATATGATATGAAAATGATACCCATTGAGTAGAAACTCTGCTTTGGCTTGTGAATTTTAATCATTTCCTGGCTTCACAATTTCTAGTGATGTGGAACAACAGTGGTAAGCTGCAGTTCTCAATCACTCCTGTCATCGTGAAGCTACCAAGTCACAACAATGGACTGTGCGGACACTATTTATGGATATGGACATTTGGTAAGTTATGGAGGATATTTAACACTTACTTACGAGATAGGCTTTGTGTAAAATGAGTTTGCCCGATGAATGCAAGTTTTCCTGGCTTGTTTGAGGTAGGTTTGAACAAGCTATGCTCTTTGACTAAGCTATGTGGGTAGACTACATTCTCCATTTAATGATGTTTCTTACTTACTATAGGTTTATGGGACTACACTCCCAACTTAAGATGAGTCTGTACTCATAGCCACTCACGATGGGAGGCATGCCATGCCACACAGAGATACTTGGGAAAAACAGGGGGATGGAAGAGTCAAAAGTGAGAAGTCAGCTGTAGAATGTTAAGGGACAATGTGCTCCATCAATTTTATTGGATTTCCTGAGGGAAGTAGAACAGGGTGAACAATTTAAGATTGTCTGACTTAAATTTTTTTAAAGTTTTCTATATACCATAGAGATGGTACCCAGTTGCTTATCCTTGACCCTTGGATGGCAAGGGCAGAAGATTTCTGTTTCTTAGATATCTGAGCCAGTTGGTGCAAGTATATCTTTGTACTAATTAGTTTGCAAATTGAAAGTCTGTTCCTGGATGCATTGTTGCTGTTTCTTAGAACTTTCTGGTCCAGAGAAAGCAGTCACTCCTCAGCTAAGACTTTTAACATATCAAAATATCACAATGTAGATTTTTAAAAATCTGCATGAGGAGCATTGAAAAGTTCTTATAATTTCTATTTACTCTGTTTCAGCATGTGGCCCCACATCCCTAAGTTGATTTCAATAATTTAAGTTTATTTAGGCAAGGAATATGCTACATGAATAGTCCTACCCTTCAGGAAATCAATATATCCTCATAATAGACAATATGCTATATAAGATTCTGTGAATATTTCTTGTCATGATGGCAGTCACCTCAGCTATATACCAGGGTTCAGTGCTCTAAGTCTCCCCCATGGAACTGTGATCTGATGTAAAGATAAATGGAAACTCCAGGGGAAATTCTACAGTAAAGTTTACAAAGTATGCCTTTGTTCGTATTCTGCTTCAGCCGTTTCAAGGTAGTGTACCAAGATGGGAAGTCATGGTTGCTTTGTTTGTCAAGATTAATATGTAGGAATCAGTGCTCTGACCTACAACCTTGCCCAATATCTTTCCAAACTTTCATTATCTTGGCTTTGAGAAAGCATTTCCCATGTGTTCTGAGAAGGTTCTTCTGTAGCATCTCTTCAACACTATCTTGATGGACCATAAAATCCCAGAGTGTCACAGACTGTTCACATATACTAACAAGTAGCAATATGGTCCATACGGTGCATGCTGTCTCTTAAAGTTGTGAATAATAAAGCCTTATATGGGTTTTGTCAAAGTACTTTAACAAATGCAAGTTCATCAGTAAGAGTTAACAAGCTAGGCAATTGATGGCACTTATATCATTGTTGTATATTGTCACCATGTCTCTAACATGGCATGATTGGGATCTTATTTTCCAATCAGGAAATGGAGTTTTCTGTGGGTTGATGAAAGATTTTATACTTAAGCTCAGGGTCAAAGATCAAGGAGGAAAAATATCAGGCGTTGGGATTTGATATGAAATTTAATTACAATGACTGTGGTTTTCATATAGAAAACTAGGTTAAAATTCTCTTGGTAGAGAAAGTGGAACCTTAAAAGGAACTTGGAGAACAATATTTCAAGAGAGGTTAATGTAAAATGTGTGGTTGGAATGGTTCTTAGTAAACAGACTCTTGTTTTCTTGATTTGAAATGAAGAATCCTGTCTAAGCAGACAAGATAAAACAAACATATGTATCTCCTCCATGAAATACATATTAGGGCTTTTAAGAATAAAAGATGAGCCAGGCTTCTCTTGGCCAACCCAGCCTCACAGGCAGCAGAGAGCAAATGAGAAGGCTCATGAGAATGCAGTGACAAAACAACAATAACAAAATTTAGGAAATGCCTTCCAAGAATTTGTTCATACCCCAGCAGACACTTGGTTCTAACAAATGGTCGATTCTGGAACCTAGGAACACAGAAAGTTATTTTTCCACAGCCCTGAAATTTGATTTTTTTTTCCTCCTTCATAAAAGAGTGGTTCTGCCAAGTTTTCTCAAAAACACAAAGATCTTTAAAAAACATAAAGTCCTCTGGCTTCTGGTGACATAAAGGGCATGCCTCTCAGGCACAATTTTTAGTTCTAATGACAGTTAAAGGGACAGATTGGAATTGGGCTAGGTTATGAGTTTAAAAGTGATATAGAATTCAAGGGTCATGTAGGATCTTGAGAGGCGATTTAGTCTACCCCTATGTCTCCAAGAATGCCTCTTCTCAGTCACTCTCTCTGGACCCTCAGATAATAAAATTCATCCCATTTTAGAGAACATTGGGAAGCAGGATTTACTGTGGACTAAGACCAGAAGTCATTTCTTCTATTTCCCTGTAAACCCCTATCTTTCATTTTAGCTTAACTCAGTGCTTCACAGCCTGGGGTGAGGCCCCTCATTACAGCCATGCTGGGACATGTGACAATGCAGGAAGGCCCTTCTTTCTGAAAAAACCAAGGTTACCACTAACTTGTTTCCAAGGATGATGAAATGCTCCAGGTAGGCCTCACAACAAGGAGTCTTCTGGCCCATAGGTTAATACTTTGCAATGGTAAAGCCGAGGTGCCCTCAGTGTTGAAAGGAGGGTAGACAATGGGATGTTTGTGCCATAAGGGCCTAACTATACTGAGACCAAATTTCTTGTAATTCAGGAACACATTGCTTCATAACTCACTGTAGAAGCCTTTATTAGAAAAATTAATTTATTTTCATTTTATGTGTATGAATGCTATGCCTGTATGGATGTCTGTGCACATCTGTGCAGTGCTTATGGAGACCACAGAGGGTGAAATATCCCCTGGAACAGGAGTTACATAGGGTTGTAAACCACGTGGGTGCTGGGAATTGAATATGGGTCCTCTAGGAGAGCAGCCAGTGCCCATGACTGCTGAGCAATCTCTCTAGCCCACAGAAAACCTCTTTGTACATAATAATATAGACTAATCAGGTAGTCTTAGTAACGGGTAAGTGCTTTTAGAACAGAAATCACATATTGCTTACCCCTAATCCCTCAGGACCTAACATATGGAGTAACATATAAGAAATGATCAACATAGTTTTTTACATATTTCTATATGGATATTTAACTAATCCAGTTTTGTGAAAGATTTTCTTTCACAAATTTCAAGCATGGAGCCAGGCAGTGGTGGCGCACGCCCTTAATCCCAGCACTTGGGAGGCAGAGGCAGGTGAATTTCTGCATTGGAAACCAGCTTGGTCTACAGAGTGAGTTCCAGGACAGCCAGGGCTATACAGAGAAACCCTGTCTCGAAGAAACCAAAAAGAAAAAAAAATTCAAGCATGGGCTTGAGATTGGGTTAGAATGCAGCTCATCCTGGGTACCTAATTCTGTTGGAGTGCCCAAAGGAGACAGCTCAAAGACATGCATGGTCTTCCTGAGCAGCTGCAACCAAGGACTCTGTGGCTATGAATGGAATTCAGCATTATAGATATAGATATAAAGATTTTGCAGATTTTTTAAAAATGGTAATTTCCCAAGTGAATATCAATGTGAAATTCACAAGGCTGGATTCTCCAAATTGTGCCTTTTGCTTTGCTTTCCACAGGACAGCCCTGTCCAGCGATGCACAGGCCCATTCTATGGAAGAGAGCCACTTCGGGGAAGAATGTCTGAAAGTGAATGCAAGCTAGGCAATTCATGACATGGGGTATATTTAAAGTGTTCTTGGAAAGCTACCAAGCACCACCATCATAGACACAACCCATTTCTGTCTTAACAGGAACGTCTTTAGCCCATCCTGTTAGAGTAGGAGGCTTTGCCAACTTCCTTTAGACTTTAATTGATAACACACAAATCTGTTGCCACAGATGGTTAGGTGGGCAGCATCTGAAGCTGAGGTCTGGAGAAAGGCTTCCCACCCCCAAGCAAATGCCAGAATGTTCAAGGCACGTCAATGTACAGTGCACCATGGAAACAGAATTAAGGGAAGAACTATGGGCACACCACTAGAAAAGAAGGAGTCTGAATGTAAAGCATCCTTGGATGAGGAAGGTTAGAGGTGCCCGGATTGCCTTTCTATTACATGCAGATGAAAATGCACGACATAGAACGCCACATTTACTCACTAGTAGCTGTCATAAAACCTAGAGCAACTTATTTAAATTATCAAATTTATCAGGTCCTAATTTCCCCACCTCCAAATGAGATAGATCTTTTTTAAAAAATGAAATTGTTTCACTAACTGCTAGTGCTTCTCAGTATATGAAAAAAACATTCACAGAGCCTACTTCTGGTCTCTGTCTCTCTCTGTCTCTCTGTCTCTGTCTCTGTCTGTCTCTCTCTGTCTCTCTGTCTCTCTCTCTCTCTCTCTCTGTGTGTGTGTGTGTGTGTGTGTGTGTGTGTGTTTGTGTGAGTCTCTGTCTTTCTTCATAATATGTCAGTAAGATTTGATTATTTCAGAAGCTTGGAAACCTCAGGTTCTTCAGGGACTCTGTAGAGTTACATCATGGCAAAGGGCAAAGTGACCCAGGTAGAAAAGACCTGAGTTGGAATCATATTTATTGAACTGCTCTTTTTTGGTGACAGATAACTGAAAGTCAACTCCAACTATCTTAAGAAATAAGAAGGAAGATGTCTATTCATCCTTATTAAGCACAGATGAGACACCTAATCAGCTATCTCAATGAGAAAGAATCCAGCTTTCAAAATAAGTCATCGTAAACTGGTCTCTTGAGTTGTCTTTCTTTTGTTTGGGCTGCATTCTTCATCAAGGCTTCCTGCAGAGGCAGCTCCAAGGACAGCCACACATACATCCTTTGACTGTCAAGGCCAACTGAAAAAAGAGATTTCCCAAAGCCACTTGAGAAATCAGAATTTATTCTCTTTTCCTCATGCCTTGGTCATGTGTCTCCTCTTGCCATCAGACCAAACTTGACCCCAGTCGACTGAGAAGGCAAGGGATTAACCAGAAACCAGGAGAATAGATGGCAGTCAGTCTTCTCTGCTCTCTTGCTGACCTCTCAAGTTCTCTTCTTAATAAAAGTCCTTGCAACTTCCTTCCTTCCTATCACATGTTGTGGGTGGTTCCAAAATTGAATTAAGCATGGGCAAAAAACAAGAGGAAAGTAGGAACAGCTGGACTGAAAAGATATTTTTGTGAGTTCATTAAAAGTATGTCCACCTCAGGGCATGCCAATATCACCTATCATGCGACAGTTTGGCAGCCTGAAAAAATAGAATCTTAATGAAGTACTTCTGGACACTGATCTTTGTCTCCTTTTTATTATTCTTGGACTTTACAGCTAAGGATCGTAGAGCAAGAAGGAAAGAACAGTCTGGGTGCAATATTCTAAGCATCAATCTATGGCTGGCTAACTCCATGGGCAAATGGAATCTAACCTAGGATACTTCAGCTATCTTTCTCTCTCTCTCTCTCAAGAGTAGACTCAGTGAATTTCTACAAAAGCCTGCTGAGGTCACTTTGAGAATGAGGGCTTTTTAAGGAAGGTAGGTCAGAGTATTCATAGTTCTGTTGGATGGATCCTAGGAAGCAGCACAGTAAAAGAGTTACATGTTTAGATTTGATGGTGCATTTAGTAGGGAAAATGGGGTGGGGGCACCCAATGTTTAACTGTCCAGAGAGGATTAGCTTGTTCTATAAGCTGGAGGTAGTGGTTACCTGAGTGCTGCTGACGTTCTCTAAGTGTTATTTATCTATTTATAGTGTGTGAGGAATGTGTGTACATGAAAGTGAGGAAACAACTTTATGACATTGCTTTCCACCTTCTACATTTACGTGGGTTCCAGGGATGGAACTGAGGTCTCCAGGTATGGGCAGCAAATACCTTCACCAGCTGAGCCATCTCACCAATGCCCAAATTCTATAAAGATCATCTCAAATCATTAGCTGTCCTCAAGATGAGAGAGAATATCACTTAGCTAGAAAAAAGCAGTAATTTAATCTGAAAAGGCTTTCTGAAAGGGGAAGAGCTACCACTGCTAAGACTTGATCTCCTCCTTCTGAGGGTGAAGCAGGCCACATTTCTGTACAGAGTAAGGAAAGACACTCATCCCCAAGCAAGCACATTGACAAATCAATGTCAGTACTCAATGCCAAGGTCTACCATCCCCAGATTGCCTTCCACCTAACCTGAGTGTGGATGGCTGCTAGGACATGTTTGCATGAGGCCACTTTAAGTCCTTTCTACTAGGTGTTACTCACTGTAGTGTGACATGCAAGACTGAATCCAGGCCACAGCAATCATAGGTTCATCAACCTGGGTGGGGCCTAGCATTGATGCCGTGCATATTAAAATTTTACATGCATCATTTCAGAAAGCCCTGACAACTCCTCCACCAGTGAAGAACTATTATCTCAACTTTTCAGGTAAAACGCAGAGTACCATTGAGAAACTTGACCCAGTATTGTATACAGGCAGTGAGCAATGAGAGCCAGCCCCAATGAAGAGTTGTGTCTTTCAGTGTGATATTCTCTATTCACCATGTTGTCTTGCGTTGAGATACAGCACTGTAGGGGTCCAGATAAGCTTGATAAGTCTTTCTACAGACTGGAACAGATTTCTATATCAGGCTCCAGACTTAATATAAGTATAAAACCCAGAGCTAGTATAATGGAATGAGTTCAACTTTTTCATGGCCTCAGGGTACCCAAGCCATGGGGGGGAAAGTTGCAGCCCAATAAATCTTTTTGTTCTATAAAAGGATGCAATCTAAATGTCTTGGTTACAGTAAGCAAGGCATATATTTAGTTTTTTCTTTAAAGAAGGAAATGAAAAAAAAAAAAAAAAAAGACAACAAATGGCCACAGACTGTCTTTATCATAACAGGACTCACTGTGCCCACAGTGAATCAATATTTCCTCATAATGTAACTTGTTTCCCACTGAATTCCTGGCAGTGTCTACAGGGGAAAGCAGTACTTACAGTACATTATTACTTTGGTGTTTGGTGGGGAATTATTCATCCCCATATATTATTGAAACTGTGTTCACTTTACGGAGTCTATTCCCAACTCTAACTTCCGTGGTGTGTATTTCTCATCTTACTGCTATTTAAATACATAATTAATTTCTAAGGCTAATTGACCTGGCATTTGGTGTATCAATGTTTGCATGAGTTAACATAAACAAATACTGTCTTTAAAATAATGACTGTAACAATGCACCCAAAATCCTACTGGAATTCCTTAACAATTAAAAGGCAGTGATGACTCCCAGAGTTCTAAAGGTTTAATTTCTGCCAATCAGAAATACAGTGCCTGTTTCCACATGTCCACATTAACAGAAGTAACTTACCAAACAGAGGCATTGTCATATAGTAGTTCATTGGACTTGTCACTCATGGAAGCCAATTCTTGATAATGATACATGACTACCTGTTGTATGTAGCTTTTCTACCCTGCCTAAGCTCAGGGAATGGGCCACACTACTAACCCCCACCCAGCTTCCCTTGAATCCATGGCTAAAACACACACACACACACACACACACACACACACACACACACACACACACACACATACACACACACACACACACACAGGTTGTTCATTTATAACTTGCCTTTGGACACAATTGTTGGGTGCTACTATCTTTTGCCTGTAGAAGTGTGCCCTTATTTATATTCTTATCTCTGCACCTCCCTCCTCCCTAAACTTAGTGGTTCAGATACATCTAGTCCCAGCTAAACAGCCCTGACCACCTGCCTATAGGAACAGCCTTCCAGGTCCTCATGTGGCTGTTTGTCTTTTCTCTTCCCAAAGCATGTTGAACTCTCTTCTCCTCCCTTGCATCTGTCTCTTTTCCTCCGGGGACCCAGAAGTCCTGCCTATTCCTTCCACCTAGAAATTGACCCATGACTTCTTTACTGACAGATCAAGAACTCACTGGGGAACAGGGCAGCATTAGAACCATGCCTACAACTACCGATGTGACTAAATCCATACCATGTACTAGATGCTTAAACGGGTCATTCCACATGACTTGCTCAGGGGTAAGGAGTTCCTATCAGACATATGAGAAAATAGTGGTCTAGTGGCTGTGTTCCATCAGGGCATAAGGGATACAGATAGATTTCCACTCTAACACTGTTTTATTCCCAAGTGTAGTTTTAGTAAACACCCTATCTGTCCCTTTAACTATACAAACACAAACCTTGGCAATAGACAATTCATGTTATTTTAACACAGAAGCCACTATACTCACACAACGCTTCTGACAACTTGGACATTGTGCCTCTACCATGTCTGCATGACATCCATGATGAGGGTCATGAGCCTTGGAGAAGGGGTGGGAATCTTGCACCATTGGCTCATAAGTGATTCAGCCCATAGTTAAGTATCAAATCTATTCTTAATCCAGAGGGGATACTGTCTTTATATGGCTCAGTTTCAAGGAGGTTAGATGAAAAAGAATGCATGCATCCTTTGCTATGTAATGCTTTTTATGACCCTTAAATAGGAGGGGACACCCTGAGCTATTCTGTACATTGGGCATTTGCAGATAGGTTCATTAGACAATGTCAAGTTCTTTACCCAAATTTTTAAGATGTACATAATGTGCTCGTTGAATCTACATTTTATTTACTTTACTCCTAAGATTACCATATATGAGGCTTGAAGAGTAAAAAACTTTCTTCACAAGCATGAGACCTTACTGTGATCCACAGAACTCACACAAAATACTAGCTATGATGTCATGTGCTTATTAGTCCATTGATGGTGGAATGAGAACCCTAGTAGAACCCTGGAGCTTACTAACTCCCTAGCCTAGCCTATTTGGTGAAGTTCGAGGTCAGTGAGAGACTGTGCTCCAATCCCTAAGTGGTAAGCATCCAAGGAACAACACCTGAGGTTGTCCCCTGACTTGTACATATATGCGTATACAGCTGTATGAATGCACCCACAACCACATGTATATCCATGTATACATGATATGTATACACACACATATCAAACAAATAGAGATAAGGATATGTATCATCAACTGGAATATTTGACAATAATAAAATAGCGTTGAAAGGGGTAATTACAGAGAACTAAGAGACAGACTTGGACACTGTTAGTCCATCAGTACCTACCACCCAAACTATTACCATTTCTTGCTAAAAATCACAGCTTCTATTTTCTCGCAGGGTTTATGTGGGAAAGCACCAAGCATAAGTGCCAGGCAGATATGAAGATGACCTTTCTGTACCTTTCCTTTCACGATTTAACATTTATATTCTCACTTTCTGTCCACAGCTGACCAACACAACTACAGGTCTAAGGGGCACCCTGCCAAGGTCAACAGCCTGTGTGACTGTCACCCTTCATCCTCGCCATTCTCTACTTCACTGAAACAAAAGGCAAGAGTCAGAGTGTAAAAAGACTCCCAAAGCCACCAGAGTTCTTGTCGCTTTGTTTCCCGTTTTATATTCTAGGAACCTAACAAGCTTCTGAAACTTTCTATTTTGCAGTGTGCACCTGCCCTCTACTATAATTTTTACTTACAAGTGTGCTACAATTTATAATACACTCATTCTAACATACAATCATTTAAAATCATATCTTGTCTCTTAGTATAATCAGTTAGGGTAAGTTATTTTTGAAATGCTGAAGTATTGAAGGAAGGATGAGAGGAAATGCTCTGGGGAGAGGCCAATCAGATCAGGGCATCTTTGTGAAGTAGTCTGAGGTTACTGGATGCTGAGGGCTTCTTTGTTGTCTTTGACTTGTTTTTATGTTTCTAGGAGGTTCTATGTTTGCTTCATGTGAGCAAAGGAAAGGTTTTGTTACAGATCACTTCCATTTTAGACCTGGAGAAAGACTTCAGGTAGCAAAATAGTCTAACCATAATCATTCTGGGGCTCTCAGCCCTCTCTGTTGAAAACTTTTATCTTTGTAAATACTGTATTGAGACTATTTTCTGCCTACTAAGTCCTCAGAACCTGAGTTTTGATGGGTAGTCTTTAATTAGCAGGTGGAGGGAGGCCAAAGTGTCCTTTGATATTTCAGCAAATCACTGGGCCAAAATGTCACTGAGAATAGCTAATAGACCCTAACCATGCTTCATGGGAAGCTAGCTGATGGTATCTACAAAGTGAATTTTAATCCCGTCTTTTTACCTATACCCATCCAAAAAGGAAGAAATGTAAGAAAATGGGAAGAAAAGGATCACTCAACTCTTTATCTAGAGTCTGAAACCCTTCCTTTTCATTATGTAGGGACTCAGGCCTCCGTTTTTCTACTTCCTTCCCAATGTGTACATTTTAGAAAGACAGAAGCTCCCTGTGAAGAGGTTGCCATGGAGAATCTGTTCCAGGTAAAGAACAGTCACTATGGAAAAGTGGCATGCAACTTGTCAGCAGACATGCAGCAGCTGCCCTGCAGTGCTCATGATTCCTGTCCCCTTTTATTTCAATACAGCATGACCGTGTGTGTGTGTGTGTGTGCGTGTGTGTGTGTATGTGTGCGTGTGTGTGCATGTGTGTGTGAGTGTGTGTGCATGTGTGTGTACATGTGTATGCGTGTGTGTGCATGTATGCGCATGTGTGTGTCTGTGTGTGTGCGTGTGTGAGAGTGTGTGTGAGTGTGTGTGGGTGTGTGTGCGTGTGTATGTATGTGTGTGCATGTGTGTGCATGTGTGTGTGTACATGTGTGTGTGTGCATGTGTGTGTGTGTGTGTGTGTGTGTATGTGTGCCCTTATTACCTAGAGTGAGATCTGAGCACATTCTAAGTGCCCATGGCTGGAACCCCATCTAACAGAAGTCTGCTGGCCATGCTCTGTTACATGCTTCCTTGCCTCCTCTGTGGACTTTTGGTACGGTGGAGTTCCTCCTCATGGGATGAGCTTGTAAAATTCTGACGCTTGCCCTCTCCACCTGTGATGAAAATCAAAGTCCATCTTCCCACATTCTGGCAGAAATCCATCCGTCAAAACCAGAATGTACACATATCTATCTTCCTCAAGTCTTATCTGCTCTATTTCCTGGCTGAGTTATTTAAGCATCTGAAAGGGAAGTTTAGTCCATTTGTTAGACAGAGCCGTGCTACCTGGATTTGAATTAAGAAAAGGATAACTGCACTGGAGATAAACACATGCAACCCCTACATGTTGATAAATGAATGTGTCTTCATCATAGTGGGTGTTGTTTAGATGTAATATGAAAAAATATTTTAAAAAATATTAGTAGGTGTTTGTGTGTATGTGTGCTGCGTGTGTGTGTGTGTGTGTGTGTGTGTGTGTGTGTGTGTGTGTGTGAATTATGTGCATGTGAGTGTATATCATGGTACATATTTGGAGGTCTCAGGACACGTGGGCTCTTTTCTTTCACTTTTATACAAGTTCTAGGGATTTGAACTATGGTAGTTAGGCTTGTACCATCTTTATCCACCGAGCCATCTTGCTGGCCTCAAAGAGTCTTGACAGATTTAAAGGAATGAGAAAACTAACATTTCCATTCTATCACAGCTGTTTAAATAAATGATCTGGCAAGTCCAAATGCTATGATCCTTAAAGAACTATCTCCAACTTTGCACACAAAAAAATATCACTGACATTTATCAACCATCTATTATGTTCCCATGCACAAAGCCAAGTCCTTCATACTTAATGCCATTCAGTTCTCAAAACAACTTATGAGAGATAGTGGTGTGTGACCAGAAAACCAGGCCTAGAGTTGCTTAGCAACCTGCCAAAGTTCATTCTGCATAAAGCTACATCAGCATCTGCTTCTTCTTCCATGCTACCTGGACATCAGACAATGACAACATTTAAGTGCAGAACCTCAGACGTGTTAGGCATGTGTCCCAGACCATGTATTTGGATAATTCTAGGAAAAGAATCATAGACTATATTGGTTTCAGCAAGCTATACATGTATCATGGCAGATACTGTTCAGTGCTGTGGGGGTTTATATGAGAATGTCTCTCTTAGACACAAATGTTTAAATATGTGTTTTACACTTGGTGACACTGTTTGTGTCCTTTTTCTCCCCCAAACAGAACATTCTAGAAATGCAAAGTCTACCTGTTGCTGTCTTTTAATGTTTCCCCACATGACCAATAATTCCAGGAAAACAGCATGGGGCCCACGGTTTCTTCTCTACTCAAGCCCATAGATATTTTTGAAGCTTCAAGAAAAGTCTAAGTTTTAGGACATCAGTGTTTCAAAGCTAAACTCAGTTCAAACACTCCAACTCTAAGGAAATGTGCTTGGGACAGACTCCAGTAGGCCACTGACACTGACTGACAGCAAGAACCAAATGTTCCTCAACCTGGTGCAAAGAACCACCCAGCACTCAATGTGTCAGTCTGAATGACAGCAGCTAAATAAGGAGCCTGTGGACTTTGAAATAATTACACTCGACAAAAACTGCTACAGACTTCCCTTGGTATCCTGGGGTTTGAGTCAAGACTTCCATGGATATTAAAGTCCACCCAGGCTGTCAAGGCTCTTGCATGAAGTAGTTTCATGTAACCTACACGCAATTCTTGTTAACTTTATGTTCTCTATAGAGGTTGTCTAAAATCATATTAATGCCACACAAATATTGTCATATTGCTTATATAGTAAAGACAAAAAAACAAGCCTACACTCATTCACTACAAAAGCACATTGTAAATATGATCACTGCAAATAAACAGATTTAATATGTCTCTTGGTGGAGGTATAAGTCCTTTATTGTGTGGTCCAGGATGCCATCAAACATACTGTACAATTGCTATAGCCTCACTCACATGTTCTGGTTTTACAGATATGCACCATGCAGGATTTCAGGTGAATGTGTCTCATGTTGTAGCTGGCTGATCCATCTATGATGAGGGAACCACTGTATATATACCTCAGGGATCCTTTCAAATCCTTCTCTCATAAAGAATTGTGTCTCCTAAGGCAACCCACTCCTGACTTGTAGGATTTCTGTGCTCTTGACCCACATAAGAGTACTTGATCTAGATAGTGTGGATATCTTCCATCTCCCTTCCACTATACTGCCCAGTTTGTGTGGTCTCTTTCCCCTCTGTATATACCATCCCAGAAAGCTTGCAGCTATGGCTATATGATCATCCTTAGAGCTATTATCTCCCCTATGGGTAAGTGTGAACTCAGAGTGCTAAGCCCTCTGGATTACCACACCTGGTAGAGCACATGCTACCTGGGCTAAGGTACCTATCAT
>CM052700.1:47443757-47470362 GCA_028551405.1 Uromys caudimaculatus
AATATGGGAGTGGGCGGGCAGGTGGGTGGGAGGTGGAATTCCCTCATAGAGATGGGGGACAGGGAGGGGATAGGTGGTCTCCAAAGAGGAGACCTAGAAAGGGGGAAACATTGGAAATGTAAATAAAGTATCAAAAATAAATAAATAAATAAATAAATAAATATTTAAAAAAATAAAAGATAAATGGTTTCCCTCCCCATTATTATCACAGACATCATTTGAATTGTATCTAACCCCTGTTCCAGTGTTCAGCCCAATTCCCACATTTTCCAAGATGCTAGGCATCCACTGTGACCTCAGAGGTATATCCGTGTTTTTGACGTCCCCTTTCCTTAACTCTCTGTCCTGTTAATTGTGTCTTGACTTCAAAGTATACTTTTGTATGTGCATGTATGTCCATGTGTGGCAGGGTTTGTCACATGTGTGGGTACACATATGTGGTAGCAGGACAATTTCAGCGTCATATTTTTCTAAAACAGTCTTACACAGGCCTGGAATTCACCAAGTGGAGTAGGCTGGTTGGCTGGCTTAAGTTCCAGGGATCCTCTAATCTTGGCCTCCTCAGGGTTTGGCTTAGAAGCACAGGCCATCTTGCCTGGTTTTTATGTGCAGGTTCTAGGAATCACATTCCACATATCCACAGCTCTCAGAACTATCCTTATATCGTGTGAATAGTGACAAGGCTCATGGAGTTTTTCAAAGCAATTCTGTGTCCTTACCCTCCTTATTCTTCATTAGCATGAGACATAATAGCCAGTAACTATTCTTTACCCAAAGTCACATTGATTGCCAGCATTAGGAGCCTACCTTCTCTGAAACTGAGGACATGGGAGTTGTGGTGATGGAGTCTGAAACTCAGACAATCCAAAGAAATATTAGTGTTTATCATTTCACAGATTGGATCTAGGGAGATTAATAATTGTCAGCTACTGTATCTGTTTCCATAATGTTTCCATACTTCTATCAGATAAGGAGGTTCTGTAATTATTTCTAAATTACAGGAGAAGAAACTGAGGCATAAAATCTGCTATCGAACCAAGTTCACATTCAAGGTCCCACTCTAGACTTGAAATCAAATACCAAATGACAGTTATTCTAAGTCATAAGTTTTGAACACTACTGATTAGATGCAGTCCAGCCCCCTACAGCAAGGTTCATGTGCCATCCAACTTAGCCCAGGCAGGAGCTAAGAAATAGATTATCATTGTACAGTGACTAGCTCACAGCAACGTCGATAAAGTTCATGGGATTTACCTGGGAAGACACTAGTAAAGACAGTTGGGGGCTGAATAAGGGAACAACATAACAGTAGGATGCAAGCAAAAATACAAGTAAGGATACAGGACTGCAGAACAGGGTGCTTGATAGTAATTAACCTGCACACTCTCGGGGGAGAACCGAAACCAACTAATTGGTCAGCATAAGCAGCTTTGACAACTAGTAGTCTCCTTTGTGGGGTGTGCGTGTGTGTGTGTGTGTGTGTATGTGTGTGGTGTGTGTGCGTGTACATGTGTGTGTGTGCGTGTGTGTGTGTGTGTTTATTTGAGTGCCTGTGGAGAGATGATCATGGAGGAATGCTATTGTATTTTACCCACAGGGGATAGAACACAGATTAAGTATGATAGTGTCACTCATATGGAAAAATAAACACCACTCAGTCATGGTTTAAAGATCACAAGTAACCTACCATTTATGGTTCTTGGAATCTTCCTGAAGGACAACAGTTCAGCTGAGCATTTTTAAAACAGTTTTTTTTTGTATTTAAAATAGATTATTTTCTCATAAAATACACCCTGATTACAGTTCCCCCTCCCTCTACTCCTCTCAATTAATCCCCACCACCCCTCCTCTCCAGATCTACCCCCTTTCTGTCTCACATTAGAAAAGAACAGGCTCTAAGAGATAACAAACAAACACGGCAAAATTAAATAGGATGCAACAAAAAATTATCATATCAAAGTTGGACAGAGCAACTCAACAGGAGAAAAAGAGTCTCAGGAGCAGACACAAAAGTCAGAGACACACATCTTCTCACAGTTGGGAGTTCCATACAAGTACTAAGCTACTAGCTATAATATATACACAGAGGACCTGGTGTAGAGCCATACAGTGCTGGTGTTTGCTCCTTCAGTCTCTATGAGCTCATATGTGCCTTGCTTAGTTGATTCGGAGGGCCTTGTTCTCCTTCAACTGAGCATCTTTTTTACATATGAACTTATTCTGCTAAGTATGCAGGGCATATTATTTAGTAAAATCCTACCCTGTTACATGCATTACACAGTTGCATGGCAGTAGCAATACATAGTTAGAATAGGACTCTGCCATCTCACGACTCTTTGTCTTCTGTGTGATGGAGGCAGACAATGCATATGGCAGCCTTTAGTGGAAGAGTAAATAACTAAAATAAAGATGATTCAGTAAACCAGAAAAGAGGGCATCTTAGTCAGGAAAGAAGAGGGATGCTTTGTGAGAAAATGACGTGTGTGCTGAGATACTCATGGAAAAGACCCGTCTCTGCTACCTGCTGGCTACGAGAGAGATTTTTAGACATATAAAAGCAGGAGGGCAAAGGCCCTGATACAGAAAGTAGTTTGATAAATTGGAGGGAGAAAAACATTGCTTGGATGTAATAGAGAGAGAGAGAAAATGAAGCAAGCGGAGGTCAGAGAATAAGACAAGGGGTGAAAAGGCTTCCTAGCCCATGATACAAACTTGGGCTTTTTGTTTTAGAAGAAGGTGAGTGATATGAGAGAATAGTGCTGTGCTGGGGAAGGATTCATAGCTGCTGCAGGAAGAAGGGCTCTTCAATACACAATGGAAAGAGGGCAGATTTGAAGGCAGTGGCGGCCATGGCAGGGTTAGGTGGTCTTTGACAGTGTGAGAGCAGCAGAAATGGAAACCAGCAAAAAGGCTTGGTACAGTGTCTTGGAGAAATACCTCCTGCTTGCCCTTTGGCACAATGTCTAAAATTCTTAGAATTAAATAATTTAGAAGGTAGTGGTTCTATACAACACCAATTCAAGAAAGAATTTCAGATAGCTATGCTCCCAGATTCTTAAATGAATGGCTCTATTGCAGAGGGTCAACCCCTTAATGTCACTGAGGCTTGGTGTCTCTATAGGTCTGGGCACCCCTACTCCTAGAAGAGTAATGAATTAATCAATAATAAATAAGATAAAAGCCTTTAAGCTATCATACCTGCATCTCTTTAAATGAACCACATGTTATAAAATATGTTCAAGGAGATGTGAGAATGGGCATCTCACAGTGAAAGCTTTCTACAAGAAGGTGCATTGCAGGGCTTTCAGAACCTCCATTGGGTTCATGTGTATCGGAGGCTACAGTACTACTCTGTCATTCTCGGACTTATTCCAAAAGAAACTTTTTCTTTCTCTATGGTTCCATGAGCCATGGAACCTGGTATAGTAAACCATGTACTACAGGGACGAAAAGACTAGTACTGGGTACCAGATGGTCTTTAGAGGTTAAATTTCAAAACCTCCCATATGACAAATCTAACCTTCACTAACTTGGAAAAGAGTGATTAGCACTGGGAGTCTTTGCCTTGATGTAGGACCTGGTCAGAGAGCAAACACAAAGGGAAGCTCTGATAACTGGGAAATAGCATCTCTGTTAATGCAAGAATAGCAAGTTCGTTATTAGGATTTCCATTTGATTGAGAATCTGGAGCTGGGAGACATGGAGTGATTTACAGAAGTTCTGCTAACCTACCCATAACAGTAACATGTGAGCCTCCACCGCATCACATCACCCCACTCTTCCATTGTTCCTTGCCTTTGTGTTTTAGTTAGGAGACAAGGCTCTCATGTGTATCCCAGGCTGGATTCATATTCTCTATCTTCCTACCTTAGCTTCCCAGTTATTGGGATTAGAAGTGTATATACATCATGCCCAATTTACAGCATTCTTCTTAAAATGTCTAGGTCAAATGTAGCAGCCTTGCAGTTAGTGTAACTTCTATTCCACTTTGCACCACAAGTAGAAGAGGAAAGGAGGGTAAATCCTGACTGTGTTATTTTTGTTTAACCTCCCTCATGCTGACGAACTCACCTACGTAGGAGAGATGACAATGTACTTATCATGAATATTTATCGAGACCTTACTTAGGAGTTCAGTGCCTGACATGTTTGGGCCATCTGCTAAATATTTAGACTTCCTTATCATTTTATGCACTATTAGCTGTATATTGTGTACTATGTGTATTGTGTATTATGATAAACAAGAATCCCACAATGTTGATATTCTTGGAGAATGATAGCATCCTAAACATGAGAACAAGGCTACTACCCACTTCCAGAGTTTCTTTCAGCACAATTTATTCATGTTAATACATCTAGATTTAAGTGATAAAGGACAAAAGCCACATATATTCACTTTCTTTAGAAAGTCAGTTACTTTTCCTAGAAATGAGCTTTCCGTCAAAGTTGGTTATTTGGTTTTGTTTTCTGGAAATACTTCCCTTTGTGCTAAATCATATTACTGAGCAATTCAAGGAAAATTGGAATACTGGCAAGTGATAGGGACTTAGCCACTCAGGCTGCATAATCCCCTAGGTACCACTCTGTGGAGTGTGAGACAGCCTGCAAGGTGTGGATTCAAGAGCAGGAGGTATCCTTGGGCATCTCACTGTAAGGAGTATTCTCAGACAATGCATAAAGGTACACTGAAGATCGCATCTTTTTCTTGACTTATTTAAGTCTATGGGAAACCAGCTTATGACATTTAAAATACAACATCATCCTGCTCACAGTCCCCTTGTGAGTTGCTTGTCTGCTTAATGAAATTGTTGCTTAGATAATCAAGTTGTGGTTGGTGAAGTTGCACCTCCCAGCCATTAACCCCAGGATCTGAGCACAATTTTCTGTTCATTACACTCTGAAGTCCCTTAGCAGTGGGACACAGGGTCTTGCTTAGAACTGAATCCAAATGGTCCTGAGCTTGATGAGTTTAAATTGGAAAATAAGATGTTAGATTAGAATAAAGACTATGTGGAATTCAGCATGTGGCCTCTGGAATCAGCCTGCCAGACTCTGAGTCTAGGTTCTATGGCATATTAATTGTGGGAACTCTCAAGGCTTGTTCCTGCAGCTTTAACCTGAACAGTAATTATAATGAGAATGATTTCTACCATAAACCTATGTATGATTATGAAGATAAAGAGACAAGTAGAGCTCCTACGGCAATATAAATACTAGCAGCATTTCTATTACCACAATAACCATCATATCTACCACCATTAATGTCAGCAACACCATTACCTATACCATCACCACCATCACCAGCACTGACATTTACTCTATTAATCATCAGTCCATTTCAATGATCAATCAATCAATCAATCATCACCATCACTCCCAAGCCACCAGCACCATCATCATCACCATTGTCACCATCATTATCAACATTATGCCAAATGCCATCATCAACAACACTGCCAGCATTACTGATGACCACTATTATCACCAACATGATTACAGCACTACCACCATTAAATATCAGCCTTCAACTTTTATCACTGCAACCATCTTCACAATCAATATCACCCCTTTCATCCACATCTCCAGCACCCCCATCATCACAACGCCACCGTCATTACCATTATCACAACCAAAGCTGTCACCTCTGTGATCATTGCTACCAGCATCACCTCTATTACCACTGCTACTACCCTCAATATCACTGTTATCCACATCATTACCAATGACACCATCACCTGTACAAGCTCAGTCACTGTCGTCATCACTATCACCATCTCCATATCAATAGCAACTTGACTTTAACAACAGCACTAACAGCCATATTCCACCTAAACCTACAAGAGTCCTTAATGTTTCTTGTGAATCCCAATATTTCCCCTTCCTTGGTGCATTTCACCCAGGCTCGTATTTTGCAATATGGTTACCAAGAACAGGTTATTATTATTATTATTATTATTATTACTAATTTTTTTATATCTCAATCAGTTTCTCTTCTCTTTTCTCCTCCAAGTCTATTTCCTCACCTCACCTCCCCCCATCCACTCCTCCTTCTCTGTTTCTATTCAGAAAATGGCAGGCCAAACATGGCATATCAAATTGCAGTAAGACTAGGCACCTTTCATCATATTAAGGCTGGATTAGACAACCCAGTAGGAGGAAAATGGTCCCAAAAGCCAGCAAAAGAGGAAGAGGCAGGCTCTGTTCCCACTATTAAGAGTCCCATTAGAACACCAAACTATACAACTGTAACATATATGCAGAAGGCCTACATCAGTCCCATGAAGGCTTTCTAGGTATTGGTTCAGCCCTTCTGAGGTTAGTCATTTCTGTAGGTTTTCTTGTGGTATCCTTGACCCTTCTGGCTCCTACAATCCTTCCTCCCCCTCTTCTGCAGGATTCCCTGAGTTCCACTTAATGTTTGGCTGTGAGTCTCTACATCTGTTTCTATCAGTTGTTTAATGAAGCCTCTCTGAAGAAAATTGGACAAGGTACCAATCTATGAGTATGAGAGAATACCGTTAGGAATCACTTTGCTGACATTTTTTGCCAGTTGTGTTTGTTCTACCCCAGGTCACTATCTAGCCTCTGAGTCCTGGTTCTCCAGGAAGTGTCAGGGATGGTCTCCTTCTCTTGACATGGATCTCAGCCTGGACCAGTGATTTGATTGGCTTACCTGGGAACCCCTACAGCTGACAAATACCTTCAAAAAGGTGGCTGGATAAAAGATTTTCCTAAAAGCAAGCAAACAAACAAACAAAAATGGCAGCCCTCCTATATACAAATGATAAATTGGCTGAGAAAGAAATCAGGGAAAAAACACTCTTCACAATAGCAATAAGTAATATAAAATATCTTGCTATAATTCTAATCAAGCATGTGAAAGACCTCTATGACAAGAACTTCCAAGCCTTTGAAGAAGATATCAAAAGATAGAAAGATCTTCCATGCTCATGGATTCATAGGTTTAACAGAGTAAAAATGGCAGTCTTACCAAAAGCAATCTACAGATTCAATGCAATCCCCATCAGTATTCTAACCCAATCCTTTACAGACCTTGAAAGAACAATACTCAACTTCTTATGGAAAAACAAAAAAACCTAGGATAGCTAAAACAATCCTAAACAATAAAAGAACTTCTAAAGGTATCACCATCCCTGATTTCAAGCTATACTACAGAACTATAGTAATAAAAACCACATGGTATTGGCATAAAAACAGACAGGTGGATCAATGGAATCAAATAAAAGACCCAGATATAAATTAATACATCCATGGATACCTGATTTTTGACAAAGAAGCCAAAATTATACAACGGAACAAAGAAAGCATCTTCAACTAAGAATAGTTTTAAAGCCAACCAGAAAGATATTAAACAAAAGCCTGAGTAAACACAAGCTTAACTCTTAACTCTTCTTACCTCAGTTCAAATGTCCTGACTTTTGTCCACCTTTGGTCTCATGTATAGTCCGGGCTGTGGTACCATACTATTAAGCACTAAATATGGCCCATTCTATAGTTATATACATCTATAAAAATCTCTTCCTTAGCTTCTACCTCCTGTTTAGTTATCAAGGGGGTCACATAGCTGTGAAGGAACTCCAGAATTCTGACAGAAACTATTACTTGTGATATGGTTGAATCAAAAGTCACCTTATGAAGCCCGGCCTTGAGTCTTCAGCTTGTGCTAATTGTCTTTCCAGTGGCGGTTTGCTGGCCACACTGTATCTCCGTGGTAATACAGGCTGTCCCTGATCAATATCTGAAACTATGGTGTTAGGTAGATTCTATAAACCCCAAAACCTAAACCTCAAATCTGCCCTCTTTAGAAGATTAAAACTGTGTACTTATTTTATTAAAGAATTTTTGCCAAGTGTTCATTTGGAACATATGAGGCAGGAGCATGTCCACATTGCTAAGGGGATGCCTCTCATTCATTAATTAGAACAGAATTCCTAAGTCTTATTTTGTTAGCAAGTGTGGGGTGTCGTTACCTGTGCCTCCATACAGCAAAATGTGCAAGACCGCTTCTCTCATAGTCTGCATCACTCATCACGATGCATCCATGACTGTGCATTTGATTTCTAAGCCTTTCCTTAAAAACTGTGCAGCAAAGCATTTACCCATTTCTGCTATCAAACCTGAGGCAGGCCACTGATAAATATTTGACAGCATGTAAAACATATATTTCCTCAGAGACAGTTTGGGGAAACAAAGAACTAGCATATTTACCAAGTTCCCCTTCTTTGTGTTCACAGGAAAAACAGAAAGCAGGCCATGGCTAAAGATGGAGCTAACGAGGCATGACCCAGAGCCCTCCGAGGAGTCTTTGACATCCTCTTGCCACATCTCCAGTACAGTGTCTGGCAAATAAAACAGAACAATCCCCAGCTGACCTGCTCATTATCAACTTCCTAGAAGTATGTTGATTCATTCACAAAGTGCCTCAATCATTCAACCAGCAGTTGTTCTTATCTACTGGCGGCCAGACACCGGGACAGACTTTGGGGTGTCAGCACTGACCAAGAAAAATGTCATTTGTTATGGATATACAGGGATACTAGCTTCTGCACTAGGATTTCAGAGACATGTATGCTTCAGTTTGGGTCCCCACAAATCAGAGCCCAAGACAGGCCTTAGGAACAAAAAGTTTATTTCAAAGGTAATCAAAGGACAGAGGATCAAAGCAGCAGAGACAGTGATATAACAACAGGGCAAATTCAATATAATGCTGTGTTTGGAGGTCTCTGGTACAGACAGAAGGGAATGTGGGAATCCCATGAAGTGCACAGAGCACCTTGTAAATGTAGTACCTGGGGAATGAGAAGCCGCTGTTCTTACCCACTAGCCTTTACTTGACTGGGACTCTTGGCAGGCTAATTGTGTCTTCATGGTGAGGGGCTCATCAGAAGAATGTGTAGCACAGTCTGAGTGCATCTGTGCTAAGGGGCTATGTCTGTGAGGAAAGGTAAATGTGAGGCTCCCAAAGGACGTCTAACTTAATTCAAAGGAGGAATGAGCTGAGGGACCAGATGGGATGCTAATGACAGAAAAATAGTCTGATATTTAAGATACTTTCTCTGTAGCCCATGCTGGCCTAGAACTAGCAAGCAACCTGCTTCAGTTATTCTCCCAAGTACTAGGATGATAAGTGTGTGCCACCATACCTACTCTATAGCCACCCTTTGAATAGGACTGTCGTAAGAGTCTACTCCCAGTGCCTACAGAGAAGACCCCATGCTAGGATTCCTGTCTGTGAGCTTCACAAAATCAAGGGCTTCTGAATTTTAGAGTTTCTATATCTTTCAGCCAGGGCCACATCTCTCTAGCCACTTTCAGCACACAGAAGTGATAATACTTACGCCGGCACAAACGGCAACAGTAGTGAGGGCAACTCTACATTCCAAGCTCTGTTTTGGTCCTTTACGTAATGGGAATTAATCCTTACAGCAATACAGGAGCATAAGTGTCCCTACGATCAGCTATGCTTTACAGATGATGAAATTAAACCCAAAACAAGCACTGAGGTTTCCTGAGTGAAATCACTAGTGATCTCAGGGCAGGAATTCATATCCACGAAGCCAGATTACAGATTCTACATTTGATACATGCCACTTCTCTTAGCTTAAAGGAAGGAAATGGGGCATAGTTCAGTGGGAATACGTTTGCCTTGAATGTGGAAAACTCTGGGGTTCATCCAGCACTGCAACACACATACACACACACACACACACACACACACACACACACACACACACACGCACGCACGCATGCACCCTACAGAGAGGTCAATGCTACGATCAGGCCTCTCTAAAAAGTACATGTACACACACAATGTTGTACCCAATCCCAGAGACATTATCACTTAGTGAGTATCCCCACCCCAAGGAGATTCCCTACATATCAGCCAGTTCATAGGAAATATTATACAAGGAAGTTTCTCTGAAAATAAGGAATAACCAGAGGCTGCTTTCCTTGCTAAGAGGGAGAATTTCTTCTTTAAATCTCTCATTTCATAGCCCCTGCTAATTATAAAACTCTTGTCACCACTGAGTGGGAAGGCTTACAGCCAACACAATTAAAAATTTTTAATTAATTAAGCTGAAGGCAACATTCTCTTATTTAAAAAAAAAAAAATAACCATAAAGCTCTCTATGGAGGAACATCAGCAAATACAGCAAGGTTTTCAACATTAAGTGGGCTACTGTCCTTTGCAGCTACCACTAGTGATCCAACTTAAGGGAATATTGAGAGACTTAAGAGTTCAGAAAGAGTGACAGCTACAGTTTCTAGTGATCAAACACATTAAAAATCATTGTCCTTTGTCTGCTTGGTTGATTGTTTTAAGTCATATTGTAACTTTAAAAATATTTTGTTAATTGTTGGAGAATTTAATATATTTTCTCAGATCCACCCCTCATTCCATATTCACCCAAATCCATGTCCTCTTTTAAAAATAAAATTAGAGTTCTACTGTATACTGCCTATATACTTAGGTGTCTGGCCATTCACTAGAAATGCTTTGAGCATTGGCTTTTTTTTCTGCTACTTCCAATAGGCAGACCCTCTCCTCGATGACTAGTGAAAATTTGCTGTGTGTATATATGTCATGTGTGTACATATATGGTATTGCATATACATATATGTAAAGTGGAAATTGATGTGTAAGTTTCTGCATATTGTGTTTGTACGTATACATGCACAGGCGACATAAAACAAGTTATGGTGAAAACAACTAAAGTCTTAGTAAAAAGAAAAAAAATGAATTTACCATTTGTTTCTTATTCTGCTGACTATCAAATAAAAACCTTGTTTCTTCCAGGCTTTGTCTTTTATGAAACACATGTAAGCGATATCACTGTCAAACACTACTCTGAGGCTAATTGCAACGCTGGTTTTCATGACAACATGGTCCTAAATGTATGTTGAGCTCCTATTTCTTCAAATCTAGGAGTACGTATTCCCATTAGGTGGGTTGCTTAAGTCACAATATGTTTTGCCCTTCTGAAGATCTCAACCTATCTCTCATCTCCATTTCACTTATGATTCCTTTCAACCTACACTTCTCTTGATTATTTATGTTTTTATTATTGACGTTATACACAAGGCAGTGTGCCCTCTGGTCTAATGTGTTCATAAACACAATGAAATTTAACATTATAGGATAACTCTATCCAGTACTGATGTCATTGTCAAGAGCAACAGAAAAATGGATTGTGACCAGACTGGCAAATCCTCAGTATCATTAGTAAAGGTAAGTGATATAGAAAGCCTCCAAGCCAGCTTAAAAGACAGTAGCATTGGGCGACCTTGTGGGGGGAAAAAGAGCATAAAAATTGACTCAAATTATTTGGAATGAGATTTGAATGCTAGATCCATGCTGAATGACAAACCATGGCAAAACTGTCTCTCTTTGGAAAATGGAGATTGAAGGAAAGAGATGTGAAATGAATTGGGTAAAGAAACTGATGCAGGTCAGGCGGTGGTGGCACATGCCTTTAATCCCAGCACTTGAGAGGCAGAGGCAGGTGGATGTCTGAGTTCGAGGCCAGCCTGGTCTACAGAGTGAGTTCCAGGACAGCCAAGGCTATACACAGAAACCCTGTCTCGAAAAACCAAAAAAAAAAAAAAAAAAAAAAAAACCAAAAAAAAGAAAGAAAGAAAAGAAACTGATGCATACGCACATGAAATTTGATTCAGCCATGAGGAAGAATGAAATCATGTCATTTGACCAGGCTTCTTGAATGTATATCAAATTTTCCTTCCTTCATATATATATATATATATATGACATGTAATAAAGAAGTAGAAAAGAAATCATATAATCATATAGAGGAAACAGAGCATACAACAATAAAAAGTAAAAAGTAAAGTTGAGTACCACATGTTCTCTCTCATATATGGAACATACACACACATATGCAATATTAATATATTACACATGGCATATATTTGTATATGACATAAAAGGAAAAGGGAGTGTGTTTAGGTGGAAGAAGGGAGCAACAAGTATGTGACCTGCTGCCAATAAAAGAAAGTATAAGATACACACACAGAAGTGCCACACAGAAAGTTACTATCTTGTGTCATTACTAAAATTCCATTTTAACCCACACACTTACAGTCACTTGATCTTTGACAAAGAAGCTAAAATCATCCAGTGGAAAAAAAGACAGCATTTTCAACAAATAGTGCTGTTTCAACTGGCAGTCAACATGTAGAAGAATGCAAATTGATCTATTCCTATCTCCCTGTACAAAGCTCAAGTCCAAGTGGATCAAGGACCTCCACATAAAACCAGATACACTGAATCTAATAGAAGAGAAAGTGGGGGAAAGTCTCAAACACATGGGCACAGGGGAAAAGTTCCTGAACACAACACCAGTGGCTTATGCTCTAAGATCAAGAATTGACAAATGGGACCTCATGAAATTGCAAAGCTTCTGTAAGGCAAAGGACACTGTCAATAGGACAAAATGGCAACCAACAGATTGGGAAAAGATCTTTACCAATCCTACATCCGATAGAGGGCTAATATCTAATATATACAAAGAACTCAAGAAGTTAGATTCCAGAGAAACAAATAACCCTATCAAAAAATGGGGAACAGAGCTAAACAGAAAATTCTCAACTGAGGAAATGCAAAGGGCTGAGAAGCACCTAAAGAAATGTTCAACATCCTTAGTCATCAGGGAAATGCAAATCAAAACAACCCTGAGATTCCACCTCACACCAGTCAGAATGGCTAAGATCAAAAACTCAGCAGATACTGGTAAGGATGTGGAGAAAGAGGAACCCTCCTCCATTGCTTGGGGCATTGCAAGCCGGTACAACCACTCTGGAAATCAGCTTGGCGGACCCTCAGAAAATTGGACATAATACTACCAGAGGACCCAGCTATACCACTCTGGGCATATACCCAAAAGATGCTCCAACATGTAATAAAGACACATGCTCCACTATATTCATAGCAGCCATATTTATAATAGCCAGAAACTGGAAACAATCCAGATGTCCCTGAGCAGAGGAATGCATACGGAAAATGTGGTACATTTACACAATGGAATACTACTCAGCCATTAAAAACAACGACTTCATGAAATTTGCAAGCAAATGGATGGAACTTGAAAATATCATCCTGAGTGAGGTAACTCAGTCACAAAAGAACAAACATGGTATGTCCTCACTGATAAGTGGATATTAGCTCAAAAGTTCGGAATACCCAAGATTCAATTCACAGACCATAAGAAGCCTAAGAAGAAGGAAGACCAAAATGTGGGTGCTTCAGTGTTTCTTAGAATGGTGAACAAAATACTCACAGGAAATATATTGAAACAAAGTGTGAAACAGAGACTCAAGGAAAGGCCATCCAGAGACTGCTCTGCCTGGGGATACATCCCATATACAGACACCAAACCCAGACACTTTTGTGGATGCCAGGAAGTGCTTGCTGATGGAAGCCTGATAATGGCTGTCTCCTGAGAGGCTCAGGCAGAGCCTGACAAGTACAGAGGGGGATGCTCACAGCCAACCATTGGACTGAGCGTGGGGTCCAGGATGGAGGACTTGGAGAAGGGACTAAAGGAGCTGAATGAGTTTGCAGCCCCATGGAGAAAGCAACAGTGTCAACTGGCCTGAACCCCCCACCCCCCGGTGCTCCTGGAGACTGGACCACTAACCAAAGAATACATATGGAGGGACCCATGTTTCGGACCACATATGTGGCAGAGGAGGGCCTTGTTGGCCATCAGGGGGAGGAGAGGCCCTTGGGCCTGAGGGAGTTCGATGCCCCAGTGTAGGGAAATGCTAGGGAGGGAAGACGGGAGTGGGTGGGTGGGTGGGGGAGCACCTTCATAGAGGCAGGAGGAGGGGGATGGGATAGGGGGTTTCCAAAGGGGAGACCTGGAAAGGGGAAAACACTTGAAATGTAAATAAAGTAAATATCCAAAACCAATCCATCTTAAAAAGAGGTTATTGTAGATATAAAAGAAAACATTGAATTATGAATACAGCACACTGCTAGACTTACAGAGAAAAGTGCATACTTTCTAAACCACTGTTGGTGTTAATAATAGAGACAGCACACACAACATGGATGCAGACATCTTGTACAAACTGCCAGCCTCCCATGCTGCTGGGATGACCCTAAAAAACTACATGGCCCCCATCTTGAAATCCCACTCAAACTTTTGAAGATCTCCCTCTTCAGTTCATTGTCAGTTGTTCTGAGAAGTCATAGTGCAGCCTGCACTTTGATACTTTGATTGATCTAAATGACAGAGGATTGAAACCGAAGAAAACTGTAAATTGTTCACATTGATCTCACGCTTTTTTGTTTCGATCGTGAACGCTGCCTTGTTTTGGAAGAATGGGAAAACCTGTGATTATTGAATTAGGGACACCATGGAGAACTTAGTGTCCCAGCTGGTCCATTCACACATCCCAGACACACACTGTTCTTACTCAACTGTAGCACGTACATTCAGTTCAAGAGTGTTCTTCAAAACCCTTGTTAGTGAACTTCAGATTTCTTAGAACACCAAAAATAAGCCTGCATATGTGAAAGATCCACCAACACGGAATAAGGAGTTCTGCCAGAGTTGTCAAGAACACTGGAAAGTCGTCTTTCTCCTCTGTGTCATTAATAATTATTGAAACAGAAGACCCCGAGTTTACTCCTGGGAAGCTTCTACCCTGGTGATAAAGGCATATATACATAGACATCATATATATGAAATTATGTATGCAATTATCCACAGAGACAGACACATGCACAACATTTGAAAACTCTAATTAAAATGTGTCCTGTGAATAATTAGGATGGAATTCTTTATACAAAGCATTTTGCAGCTTCTACTAAAATCTGATGAGAAGGGATCTGAAATCAAACGCTTCCTGTATTAGTTCTTGTCTATCTGTCTGATGCCTTTGCACCCTCCAGCTAGTGGCCTAGAAGCAGTTCGCTGGTATAAAAGGAAATGCTGCTGTGAGCAAGGAGAGACTATTGATTCCAGGTAGGGCTTGAATTTGTCAGTTAGCTTTTGGCTCAAATTGTGTAAACACTCTTCAATGGGCTTTAATTAACTTTCACAAATGTGTCTTATAAAGACTGAACCTCGGAGCTGAGGGGATGACTCTGAGGGTGAAGCACTTGCCGTACAAGTGTGAGGACCTGAGTTCAGATCCCCAGCACCCATGCAAATGCCAGGAGGGTTTGGTAGTCCACTCAGAATCCCAGTGAACAGGAAGGAGATTAAGAGGAAAAATGGAGCAAACTGGAGAAAACTTGCCAGCTATATGGATTGAGTCAGGGAGCTTGAGTTGAAGCAAGAGATCTTGCCTTCATATATAAGATGGAAAGATACTTTCCATGAAACTCAAGCCTCCACATGGATGTGTGCCCACATGTACCCACATTCATCCACAAACATGTGAACAACATCATCCTCATCCATCCATCTTTCCAGACCAACATACCGACAGACAGACAGACAGACATATATACATACTAAAATAAATTAATTTTTAAAACAAAAATAACCCCAAACTGGAACCAGGCTGTCATATCCCTAAAAATGTACAACACTCACTACTGCAGATAGCTCCTTCTACTTTTTAGAGATCATGGGGGGAAGGCCCTTATCACAAGTGCTGGAAAAAAATCAATCCCCAAGGACTCATGGAAATGCAAGTTTCTTTCATGAATTTTCATGAAACAGCAGGCACAATATGAACATCTGTTGTACAAACCATGAAGATAGCAGCAATGTCTCTGAAATGACCATTTTCCCCAGAATGGTTAGCCTCACGTCCTAAGATGAGACCCTATCATTGCTGGGACCCTTGCTAAGGCACACAGAGGAGTCTCATACCAAAGTCACAGAGTCAGACAAGCTCGACTGTTTCCACATTCTCAACCACACCTCTGCTCCCACCTTCTGTTAGGGATTCCATAGTTCTCTTCAAAGAAGAATTGATTAAAACAACCAGCAGGCTTTTGCATATAGATGCCCTATTTTCCCTTTTAAAAAAAAAAAAAAAAAAACCTAGATCGATGGCTCTCTAACTTGAGTGTATCCAAACTTCACTACATACAGTTACAAGAAGTGTGTATATATAAAACTATATAGATGATCCCAAAAAGGAAAAAAAATGTTTGAAAGGGAAAACAAAGTTAGAGATTTCATACTTCCAAATCTCAATTTATTTCAAAGGCACAGTGATAAATGCACAAGGCAATGATAGCATAAAGCCCCATGTCTAGCTAGGCCAGTGGACTGCACTGGAAAGCCTGGAAGTCACCCCTGACCAATGCAGTGAAAGGACCAAACACGAAGCCAAGAGACTTAAGCTTTTCAACAATTGCTGTTGGGAACCTGGATAGTCACACACAGAGAAATGACGCTAGATTCTTCCCTTTCACCATGAACAAATAGTTTAAAATAGATCAAAGCACTAAACTAGATTATACTTTTAGCAAGAAAAGTTTAGGGGTGAAGCTCTTTGACACGAGTTATCAATGGCTTCTTTCTTGGACATAAAAGCACTGGCAATGGGTGTAAATACAGATAACTTGGGCAACATAAAAATGTAAAACGTCTGTGCATCCATGGACATGATCAAAAATATAAAAGCAACCTACAGAATGGAAGAAAACTGTGAAGTTATATATCTAACTACGTTTTCATACCAAGGATACAGAACCAATCAGGAAAAAACAAAACAAGACAAAAAAACGTAAACTCTAAACATGGGCCAACTTAAATAGACTCTTCTCCAAAGAATGCACATGTGACTAGCAAGGCCAGGAAAAGATATTCAGTATCAGTAATCTTTAGGGAAATGCAAACACAAATCACAGTGAGATCTCACCTTGTAATCATAAAGTTACTGCCATAAAAGCAAGCAGACTAAACAGAACTGCAGAAAACAACAAAGATGTAGAGAAGCCAGAAGCCTTGTGCACTCTTGGTGGGACTGCAAAATAATGCAGCTTCCATAAAATAGCACAATAGTTTCTCAACAATCTCAACAATAATAGTAATAGAATTACCATTTAATCCATCAATCTCACTTCTGGTTATTTATCCTAAATGATGGAAACAGAAGCCTGGGAAAAAGTGTATACACCCAGGTTAACAGCAGGGGATTCACAATAGCAAAAAGGCAGAAGTAGTTAAAATGTACAACAGTAGGTAAGCGGATAAGTACAGGCAATACACAAACAAAGGAGGAAGAAGTGGCCTTTAAAGCAAAGGGAGGTCTTCTGTGTGCTGACAAACTTTGTGGATCTTATGGGAAGCGAAGCAAGCCAGGCACAAAAAAGACAGACTGTATTATTACACTTACAACAGGCACCTAGAGTAGACACGGTTAGGGAAAGAATTATGTGTTGGCCAGTCTTCACTCTGGGACCAGCACACCGGTTCTGAAAAGTTGCAGATAACAAGGATTTCAGGCTTTGCAGGCCAGGCAGGCTCAGTTGCCAACTGCACAGCTCTGCCACTCACTGAAGCATGAACACAGCTATAGATAATATGTAAATTATCGGGCACCATCATGTCCAAAAACAACTTTATTTATAAAGCCAGACAAATGAGTAGATTTAGCCAAGAGCTTTTGTTCTGCCTGTCAGAAGCCAGGGGTGAAGGTCCCCAAGTCTTTCCTTTCAGAAGTGTCTGTCTCAGTACATGGATGAGGAAAAAGCAAACAAAAGTAGAAGGACTACCGTGTCCCTTGGACTGAGGCAGTTTCAACTCTTCCAAACTAACAGTTTCCAACCCTGACAAATCAACAGGTGTTTGAAGGGATCGCTAAATATTTAGACCCTGAACAACTGATCCTTGGGAATCCAGCTATGACGGATATATCATCAACACAATTCCTGCACCTAAGGTTTAGGGAACATCACAAAAGAGGTGCCAGAAAAATTATAAACAAAACAAGCAAGCAAACAGAGTACCAGGAAATCAGATGTGAGACTATGTCTCCAAGAAATGACAGGGAAGCTTCACCTCAGCAACATGGCTGCCGCAATGACAATAAATATGCTAACATAATAGATGATGGGAATCTCAAAGTAACTACTCCTAAGCAGAAACCTATTAGCAGAGAGCCTGGAGAAATGGCTCAGCAGTTAAGTGCTCTTGTTGCTTTTCCAGAGGAACCATGATCAATTCCCAGCATTCCCCAGCATGGCTTACAACCATATGTAACTCCAATTCTAGAGGATACGATACCTTCCTCTGGCTTCCACAGGCATTTGGTAGGTACATGGTGCACAGAAATACATACAAGTAAACCACCCAAACACATTAAAAAACAAAATAAACCAAAAACTCTACAGGCACCCGAGGAATGCTGAAAGTAGGAGAATTTGTTCTCCCTGGGATGACTCCCCTAATTGGTTATCCAGAATCAAACCTGAAATCATATACACAAAGCAACATTGAATGGACTCAAAAGGTTATATATAAATATTTATGTGTGTGACAATAATATTTACAGGAAAAAAATACCATGAATTGAAAGTAGGGCGTGGGAGGGGATGAATAGAGGAAATGCTATAATTATATCCAGCAGTAGAAAGAAAAACAGATTCCTTAGTCACATCTAGGACTGTGATTCAGTAGTTACTGTAGAAGTTGTAGAGCACTGATTCTTTTAGTAGAGGGATGGGGCTGCCATCCCACAGTCAAAAACTCCGACCCAGAATTGCTCCTGTCTTCAAGAACTGCAGGGACAAAAATGGAGAAGAGCCTGAGGAAAAGGAGGTCCCGTGACAGGCCCACAGTGGGGTCCAGCTCAAGGGGAGGCCCCAAGGCCTGACACTATTACTGATGCTATGGTGTATTCATAAAAAGGGGTCCATCATGACTACCCTCCAAAACACCCAACAACCAGCTGAAAGAGTCAGATGCAGATATTTACACCCAACCAATGGACAGAAGTTGGTGACCCCTGTGGTTGAATCAGGGAAAAGCTGGAAGAAGCTGAGGAGGAGAGCAAACCTATAAGAAGACCAGCAGTCTCAACTCACCTGGACCTCCATGATCTCTCAGACACTGAGCCACCAACCAGGCAGCATACACCAGCTGATATGAGGCCCCCAATACATATACAGCAGAGGACCGCTGGGTCTGGACTCAATCAGAGAAGATGCACCTAACCCTCAAGAGACCTGAGGCCTCAGGGAGTGAGGAGGTCTGGTGAGGTGGGGGTAGGAGGTGGGGACATCCTCTTGGAGATGGGGCGGAGGAGATATGAGATGTGGAACAGTCGGAGGGTGGACCAGGAGGGGGATAAAGTCTGGACTGTAATAAAAATATTAAAGAATAAATAAAAAATATTTTTTCTTTATACATAGTATTATACATACTTATAGGTTACAGTGTAGCTTTTTAACACACATATACCATAGTTGGAGCAGAGTAACTAGCATAGCTTGGAACTGCAGATATATTTTCATGTGCTAGAAACCTTCAAAATCTTCTTTGCCAGCTATTTGAAAATGTTTGGTCAGTTACTATCAACTATGGTTACCCTACACTGCTGGAAAACATTAGAAGTCACCTCTCTATCTATGTATGTCCTCTCCCCATCCCTCATTCTCTCCTCTTCATCCTTTGCGACCTTGGGTAACCACTGTTCTATTCTCTATTTCTTTGTGATCAACTCTTTAGCTTCCACAAATAAGCATTTGTTCATGACAAAAATCTTTAGGAAAAATTAGTTATTTTGGTTTTTATTTGATTGTTTGTTTGCGTTTAAGTTCTACAATGAGGGCTCTGGCCAAACAACCTTTTTCTTCTAAGTAGAGTTGAGAATAATTTGCTAATTTCATTGGAAAAAATTATAGAAACAGTGATGTTGAATCTAAGAAATCTTTTTCTCCTTCTTTGAAGGCTAACTGCTTGTTCATTGCAAGTAGCATGGTGGCTTGAGATATTAATGTTTTACTTTTCTAAGAATGCTAGATACATTTGCATAATGTACATATCTAAATTCCATGTTAATTCTTAGGGATTTTCAGAATGACTCAGACTGGTACATTTTATTAATGGGTGGTCTTAAACATGGCACTCAAGGGTGCTTCACTCCAAAAGTTTGTTTTTCCCAAGAATATTTTACAGTGATGAAAGGATATGGCCTGCGTAGTATTACAAGGCTTTTGAATAAAAAAATAATTGAATCTTCTCCTTACAAAATGAAATAGAGGCTGGAGATGGCTCAGTCAGTAAAGTGTTTGCTATGCAAATATGAGGATCTGAGTTCAATTCCTACCACCTACTTTTAAAGGTAGGTATCTTGTTAAACCCAGTATTAGACACACAGAGACAGGAGGATTCCTGGGGATTCCTAGAGAGCTAGTCTAGCCAAATGGATGAACCCAGGTCTAAGTGAGACACCATGCCTCAAACAACAAGGTGAATCTATGATATATAAAGAGAAACAAAACCCAAGGCTTCCCTCTGTCTTACACACACACACACACACACACACACACACACACAGAGACATGTCCATGTACACATACCTTCTGGTAAGTATCTTGAGTGATTTTCTGCTCACACTGACAGTTATTAAAATTGAGAGACAAAGACAAAACTTCAGCATGACAGAAAATACCTAGGGAGCAAAGCACAAAGCATGCTGGTAGGTGCTTTAGCTATTGTGGGTTTCTACAGATACACATCAAAATCTGCACCTTTTCCCAGGAGTTAGCATTGCGATGGTGTGTATGTGTGTGTGTGTGTGTGTGTGTGTGTGTGTGTGTGTGTGTGTGTGTGTGTGTACAAGAATACATCATGGCAGCAAGCAGTAGGCAAGGTGATTGTAACAGAAGCTGTGAGATTATAACTCAATCATGAGCACAGAGCAGCAGAGGAGACTAGAAGTGGCATAACTCTCAAAGTTGGACCCCAGTGACCAACATCTTCCTCTGTACCTCCTAAGCTTCCCTAATCGGTCTCATCAACCGGTGTCAAGGGTTCAAATGCCCAACACTATGGAGGATATTTCTCATTTGAACTACCACACATTTAAAAAATACTTTTGCTTGTATTCTATGAAACACGCAAGGTTGCATATATTAACATTATTTATAAAAAGCCTTAAACTCCAATCATTGCAAATTTCTATCAGTTTATAAATATGGAAATACTGATATATTCATCATGGAATAGAGTATTGTAAGCTGAAGAGTATTTTCACTATCAGATATATCAAAGTATCAAAAGCAAAGTACCAGATGTATCAAAATGGCAGCCCACCGTGATCTTGTTTATGTGACTAGCTAGATGCTTTTAGCTGTATGTTTGGAGATGAGAGTAAGGAGGGAATGAGGGATGAAGGAGACAAGATAAGGACAGTAGTACAGCTTGATGGAAGTCATAGATTAAGTGTGTTTTCTGGAGGTGGAGTCCACAGGATCTGATGACAAATTTCAGGTGGACTGTCAAAGAAGGAGACATATTATGGTCAACTCTAGTCTAGAGTAGAAGGTTCTCAGAGAACCAACTATGAGAGGTTGTAGTCATAAAATAGAGGAGTTCAGAGACTACTAGAGCAGGTTCCATTACAGGCCTTTCCTGGTTTGACTTGAAATCCTGAAGGTAACATCATGGGCAGTAAGTATGAGCCAAAATAAAACCACACTTCACATGGCTGGCATCTCAGTGGGAGTTAATTAAGAAGATATCAGGCTCTCTATCCCTAACACTGTACTATATTATTCTAGCACCATGGTCTAGACCTGGTACTGGGATTATACTGTCTTAATTGTAGAGATAAATAAGGTTCCCAGTGCTCCAGTCATTCCTACAGACATTTCATATTAAATATCCATCAACTTCTAACTCTGGTTCATAGTTTCTCATTAGACACACTGTTCCTGCCTCAATATCTCTGTGCTCACAGTCTATCTTGTTTGTGAAGAGTGTTGGTTTACTTAATGGCTAATGGCTGACTCTTCTGAGTCACATAGCTCTCCTTACAGTATCTTCCCCAAAAGGCCTTGGCTCAAGGCCTCAGCATAGTTCCTCCTCAGGTTTGCTGTACATCACTCTAACTTTGTTTACAATGGACGAGTGAAGAATCTTAGGGGTGGAGTGCTTGTCAAGCATGTCTACGGCCTTCACCCGACACACAAATGTACATATATGTGTATGCATACACTTCTATATGCTATATGTATAAGCATGAGTGTGTTACACATACATGTATATATTATATATTTATAGTCCTTGTAATTCTGTTCTCACATTATTCTTTTAAGATTCACTCAAATTCCTCCAGTCAAAGATAATAATTCCCTTTTATGATACAGAGAAAGCTGCCTAAAAGTATCATAATTGATTATCAGATGAAGGGAATATAAAGAAAGAGATAGCACATAAAACTAAAGCATTGTGCTGGCACACAGAACACACTCAGTATATTTGATAAAATTGACATGACAAAGCTCTGGCCAGCATGGGAAAATCATTAACGTGGTCACAGTTTTATGAATAAATTCCTGAAGGGGAGGAGGCTGGCTTTTCTTTCCTTTTGTCCTTCATTCCAAATCTTCAATTTGATATCATTCTATTTCCTTCCAAGAAAATATTTTCTTTTTCTTTTCAACAAAAGTATGTGTATTTAGCAGTGGATCCAAAGTTGCCGCAATGAACACCAATTTAATAATTGAGTACAGGAATCTGAAACATAAGAGGAAAAACTGTAAAACCTAAATATTCACATGTAGGGAGCTGGCTAACTCTACTGTGTCTGAGAGCCTAACCTGTAGGTATTTTTTATGAAAGATTATAATGTTAAATTGCCATGGGGATAGCTAAATAAGTCATGTAAGCTATGTGATAAATTACAGAGATGAATGTATAACATTATGCAGGTTTAATTTGAAATATTTCTCTCTATAGACACATCTATATTAGTTTTATAGAGTAAAACTGAGAGTAAAGACTATTACAATGCATTTCTATGCCTTTGTTTTATCTTAATATTGTATTTTACATATTTTATAATACATAAAATCAGATAACAGCTCAGAAGTTTAAAATTGGTATCTGTTTAATTTTGGCCAGTTCCCTTGGGTGTATTTTACGTCTTCATCTAATCAACAACAGTGTTCTCTGGGTTTTGAGAAATTCCTAAATGTGCTTGTAAATGTTTGTGCTGCCTGGATTAACTTGTTCTCATTTAATGTCTGAAGACTTCCAGGAACCTGAGTCCCTGTGAACTCAGCAATCAGCTGGTGCTGGTATCAAGCACTTCTCAGCCTAGTGGGCAGAGGGGGAGGGTGGCTGCCGAAGGCTAAAACACATGATGATACTTAACTCTGTACCTACACACACACAACTTTAAGTAAAACATCACTTCCACTACCTTATCTTGGTTTCATTAAATCAGACAACCATACCAAAAAAAAAAGTTACAGACATCTATGGTCTCAGATTGTAAGCACACATCTTTTCTTTGATTGTATAAGACCTCTGGATTTATTAGGAAAGGATTTATAGGACAATTTCCCTTCAAGTAGCTTCACAAAGGTAAATGCAACTCCCACAGCTCCTGTCTGAATAAGTTTCTCCATTTTACCACATGAGATAAACACCTTAAAGGACAGCAACCATGAATTTTTACATATCATTTCACACAGTGATTCCATAATTGTATACAATAATTATCTACTGAAAGTGATTACTTTTGCTAATATGGAACTTTAAAAATTTTGGCCATAAATAATGAAACATAATAACATTTTTTTTTTTGGTAGTAGAGAAATCGCACAGCTCGGCAGTCTCTGCCTTTCCTCATCCAGGCATTGAAGCATAGGGTTTGGCATGAGTCTGTGATTTAGTCTTACTTAATAAGTGTTTAACAAAATTAGTACTTTAATGACTAGGGCAGAACCATCCAAGAGCCTCTGTAAAATCAATAAAAACACAAGCAGCAAATTGAAATTGACAATAAATTATGTGCTAAAAGACTTTTGCCCTTTGAATTTGAATTTGAATCTGCTTGCTGCTAATTGGTGTTATCTAAGAATATCAGGAATCATATGAAGGTTAACCACACCAGGAGCTTCTTGGGAGGGAGAGCTCTGACCAGCTTTTGAGCCTCCATGGGCTACCTGGCCCCTATGTGGAAGCCACTGGATGGTTAGTGGCAACTATAGCCTGCCTTCTAATTCATCAATAACTTTTCATGATTCAAGAAAAGGGAACATGGAAGAGAAGAGAAGACATGGTAGATCCAGTCCCCCTCCCCAAATACTTCCTTCGATTTCCACTTGCAGCTTTACTCTTTGATTTTTAAGATGGTACTCTTATTAGTTCCTCGAGAATTTAGTTCAATGTTCTTTAATCGTATTTATCTCGCCCGGATCCTCCGAGACCCACCCCTCCTCTCTACCCAATCAACTTGATGTTCTTTTCATCTGATTAGTGTTGTCCAAATGCAGGGGTGTTCCACATGCCCTGGAGTGTGGTTGACCTGCTAGGGGTCACACCCTTAAAACTCACTCTCCCTCTTCCAAAGGCTACCCAATGCCAGTAGCTCCCTCAGGCTGGGATTTTTATGGTGTGGGCACAGGCAGACCATGTGCTGTCAGAATCGCTGTGAACTTATATGTTTAGCTGTCTCTTGTGCAACACTGGTTCACTGTAGTCATCTATCAACTCTGACTCTCAAAATCCTTCTGCCCTCTCTTTCAGAAGGATCCATGAGCCTTGGAGGTAGAGATGTGATACAGATATCCCATTTATTCTTATACCACAGAAAGACTATGTTTTTAGACATGGTTTCATGTGTCAGTAGGGCTTGTTTGTTTGTTTGTTTGTTTGGGGCTGAACATTATTCTGTATGTGCAAACATCACTATTTGTTGATCCACTCCTGCTGGATAAAGTTTTTGGTCATGCCTGGTTTGTCAAAGTCTGAATAAAACTATTACAAACGTTAATGCACAGGCATATGAATAGATACACATTTTGATTTCCCTGGTACTAGAATTGCTGGGTCATGTGCAGTGCTGCAATAGTAAACATTTAACAATTCACTTTCCCCTCCTCCTTCTCTAAGTTCCTAATTTCAACATTTTCTAATTACTGTGATATAAATAAACACCTCCACCCTGTTCCACATCAAGCTTCCAAAAGCGGCCAGAATGGACTATAAAGATAATCTTACATATATATTCGTTTTGTTAAGTAACTACCACATTGTTTTGCAAAGGGTCTTTGGCTTCTGCATTCCTGCCATGAAGCTTGTGAATTCCATGTGCTCAGCATTCAACACTGACCCCTTTTAATTTAGTCGTACTGTTCGGTATACAATGTTTTATTATTGCAGTTTTCATCAGAGTTTCCCTAGTGACTGAGGATGTTCAGTGCCTTCTCTTCTACTTCTTTGCTTCATTCTTCAAATGTCTTTTTATTGAAATGCTTCCTCTCTTAGTGCTGCATATTGAGATACTTTGTGCTCCATATCAGGTATTCTGGATGAAAGTGTTTGCTTTTCCACGCAGACCTTGTCTTCGTTGTCATAGCTGTCTGTTTACAAAGTATGACTTTTAGTGCTGACAAAGTCTAATTTACCTTTAAAATTTATTGTATCTATTTATGCTGAGGGCTTGGGAGGCTATGGGGAACTGTGTGTGAAGGTCAGAGGATGTCTAAAGCAATTTCCTCCTGGCTGAAACATTCCAGGTGGAGGGAGGCTCTTCACTGAAGTTCAAAGTTCTAAGCTAAAACCTTCCCCCAGGAAGCAGACGGGATGCTCAGGAGACCTAAGAGGCAAACAATCTTCATGTATCTGGGAAAACTGAGTCAGAGTCACGAGGCCCCTCCCTGGGTTATGAAAGCAGTAAACCTGCTGGGGGGAGAAACTGCCTTGTAGAGCTACTTGCCAGTCATGCAGAGAGCTCCAGAGTTGCAGTGTGTCTGACTTATCACTCACAGCTGGCTTTTGAGTTGTCTCTGCTCCAGTAAGGAACCCTCCACCCACGTGCCTGTACATACACAATAAACCCATTGGCTCTCCAAGTTGGACTTTGTTGCAATCATTCTCAACTTGAGCGAGGTAACTCAGTCACAAAAGAAGGGACATGGTATGTACTCACTGATAAGCCCATATTAGCCCAAAAGTTCAGAACGTCCAAGTTTCACTTAACAGTAACCGCTTGATTAAGAGTGAGGTCCCAGATGGAGGAGTTGGAGGAAGGTCTGAAGGAGCTGAGGGAATTTGCAGCCCCATGGAGGGAGCAAGAGCGTCAATGGGCCTGACACCCCCCCTCCCCCGTCATCCTGGAGTTTGGACCACCAACCAAAGAATACACATCTATGGACTCATGGTTTGGACCACATATGTGGCAGAGGATGACCTCGATGGCCATCAGGGAGAGAAGAGAGGCCCTTGGGCCTGAGGATGTTAGAGGCCCCAGTAAAGGGGAATGTCAAGGCGGGAATATGGGGATGGGTGGGCGGGTGGGTGGGAGGTGGAATTCCCTCATAGAGGCGGGTTGGGGAGGGGATAGGGGGTTTCCAAAGAGGAGACCCAGAAAAGGGGAAACATTGGAAATGTAAATAAAGTATCAAAAATAAAAAAAAT
>CM052700.1:47470862-47521459 GCA_028551405.1 Uromys caudimaculatus
GCCCTTGGGCCTGAGGATGTTAGAGGCCCCAGTAAAGGGGAATGTCAAGGCGGGAATATGGGGATGGGTGGGCGGGTGGGTGGGAGGTGGAATTCCCTCATAGAGGCGGGTTGGGGAGGGGATAGGGGGTTTCCAAAGAGGAGACCCAGAAAAGGGGAAACATTGGAAATGTAAATAAAGTATCAAAAATAAAAAAAATTTAAAAAAAAATAAAAAAAACTATAAAAAAAAAAAAAGATTTGGTTCTCCCTTTCCACCATGTAGACTTGGCAGGTGAACACAGCTCATCAGACTTGGTATTAAACTGCTTTATCCACTGAGCCATCTTGCCTGCCCTTCTTTACCTGTTGGTTATTGTTGTGGTTGTGCTTTGCGCTTTCTATCCTAAAAAGTTTACCTAACCAAAACATAAATATTTGTTCCTAAACTTTCTTCTAGCATTTTCATGTCTAATGCAATTGGTACATAGTGACTATGCATTTGATTTGAACGTAAATAAAAGTTCAACATCATCTCTCCATCCTACTGATTATATTTCTAGCCCCCAATTGATTTACTGACTAGGTTCTATTGCGTAAGGCAAGGGACCTAGTGAACATTTCCGTCAGTGTTCGATGTCCTTTTTGGATGCCTTTCTCACAAGTTTTATTAGTTCAGGTTTAATGTATTTAATCTAGGCATATGATGTGAGGTATGGCAGTGTTAGTTTTTGCATGGATTCAAAATTATTTTGGTTACATTTTGAAATCTTTTGCCACAGTGTAATTTTTTTATTTGAAAGTGTAACAACAACAACAACAACAACAACAACAAAAACTTTTTTTAGCACCTAGAAATTCCTTTCGAAAGGGTAGGCATGCCTGAGAATAAAAAATTAGATTTTAGCAGCTGTACCTGAATTGTGTTCACCATGTTTTCCAAATAACTCTCATGTTACCAACTGCACTTCATCTCTGAGACCAACCTTTGTCCCAGATAGACTGTTGACCAGTCTTTGGAAAACTGATCTCTGATAGAATCTGATCCTAGGCAGATCAGACGGAAGAGAGTAGCCTAAATGCAAGAAGAAGCCAACTTCTTTCTTAAGAGAAGCTACTAAACCACAGAATCCCTGGAACAAAACCTCACTTTATCCATAATTTAAAGACAGTCCTCTACAGACAGGCCTTAGTGCGGGGATGGGGGTTGGGGGGGGGACTGGGAGGGGCTGTGAACCTTCTGAGATGGTGTCTTGTCTTTTCCCCATTAGCCTAGTGAGAGCATTGATGCATTGGTTAGCTTCAATTGTCAACTTAACACAATCTATAAGCCTAGGACAAGTCTTGCTAAAGAATTATCTGTATTGGGTTGGCCTGTGAGGCATCGTCTTGACTGCTTAACTGAGGTAGGAAGTCCCACCCTAAGTGTGATAGACAGCATCTCTCACTGGCTGGACCCTGGACTGCATATGAGTGGTAAAAGCTAGCTGAGCATAAAAAAGGGAACAGGCAAGTAAGGACCTGATTGTTCTCTCTGCCCTAACCATGGATCAGATGTACCCAGTTGTTGGTGTTGCCTTTACTTCTCTGAAACGATGGCCTGTGGCCTGGAATTATAAGTCCAATAGACCCTTTTCTCTCTTAAAATGCCATTTGTCAGGATATCTTACCAGAGCAACAGACAGGAAGCTAGAACAGTAGGAAAATGTGGTACACAGACACAGACACAGACACACACACAGACACACACACAGACACACACACACACACACACACACACACACACTTTGCTGTTTATTTTTCTTCTCTGTATTTGGTGAATTTTGATAAACAGATTTTGTGCTTAAAGACCAGCTATAGGACTGAGATAACCTTTGGTCTTTTCCAAATCAAGCCAGGTTTCAACTCAATTAAATATTTCTTTAACTGACTAAACATTTTAGACCACTCGAATTATTTTGAAATGAGAGTTTTTTGTCCATCTGGAAAGTCTCAAATATTCAATGACTCTGGGGAGTTTAAGAAATGATTATCTATCAACATTCAGTTTGAAAAAAATATTTAGGTCAGAAGTCATTAGACTTTTTGGCAAAGTGCATCAGTAAACATTCTAGTCTAAAAGAAATTCTTTAGAGCAGAAGTTATCAAACTTTTCTTGACAAAGGCTCAGATGTAAACTCCAGGTTTTGCATGGTGCACTATCTCCAAGACTGAAATGTCACTCTACTGTCATGCTATTAAAACACCCACAAGCAACATGTGAACCTCTGGGTTTAATCACTGTCTAATAAAATTATATTTATACAAAAGGCTTAGGATGAGATGTTACTCCAGGTTGTGTAGTTTGCAGAACCCTGGTTTGAAGTGAGAAATCCTTAATCTGAGTCTTTCTCAGAGAAAATTCATTGCAATACAATTTGTGTAAAAATAAATGAAATAAGGATAATTCATTTCATTTAAAGACCACTTTATATATTCTAGGAATGTGATATTTTAAATGTAATATGAACATAATGAATTCTGTCAGAACACTTTATGATTTTCACATACTTGGTCTCATTTAAAAATTCTGTGTTTTGCATACATTTGAAAAGATAATGAAAATTTAATTGAACAATGTAAAAATTCATAAAGAACCTTTCTTAGAATGGTTTGATGTAGGGTTATTATCTCAGCACTTAGCTAAGTAAATACAGAAGATATATTTCAATTTGGCAACCTCCCAAGCTCCTAAATGACCAAAATAGGAGACTGGTATAAAGTGGTTACTAAGTCTAGCATGAGATGATTATAAGAAGGGCATAAAGATTAATTATTATGAGCAAGCCAACGTGGGCCTTTACATTGCTACTGTGTTCTGGAGGTGCATTCAGGATAAATCAATAAACTGGGATGACAAAAGTCATATATATGCATATACCTGGGAATCTTAAACCAACAACTTGGGTTCAAGTCTTCACTCTGCTGCTGTGTCTTGTTAACTTTTGGATATGGGGAGATCATCCATGGGTTAGTGGTAAGAAAAGTAGCTACCTTGCTGGTCCCATGGGCACTTCATGATATAACCCAGGCAAGGTGCTCAAAACAGAGCCTGAACATATCGAATAATCAGGGAGTAGAGGCTACTGGCAATTATTGCTTTTATTATTATTTGATGATGATGATTAGATTGCTCGAAATTATACTCAGTAGACCCAGGGAACTCCAAAGTGGTCTTCGATACTTCATAACTCACCACCAATGACTGGCTAATGGGCTGGATGCACAGAGAGATGCTAATTGATTGGAGTGCATAATATGAATGTATTAGCACTCATCTGGTTGTCACTGTTCGGATTTTAGTACAAACTTAACATCTGCAACAGAGGAATGAATCAGAGGCTAGAATTACCATGACATGTAGTTAAACATTTGAAGAGAAGGAACACTCAGTACATACTTTCTCACAATACTTAGGCTTCAGATATGTTAGGGTAGCCCTATACTTTCTTCTAACCCGTAGGCAGAGGTAACCCCATCTGCCCAATACTTGAAGGATTAAAAGTAAGAGTACTGGTGAACACACACACACACACACACACACACACACACGTCTTTTTATCCATCACTACCCTTGACTCCAGCCTACACTTCGGGGGACTGAGTGCATGATTTTGAGGGTGAAATGCTTTAATCTCTACCATGATAATTATCCTTGATTATGCACATATACTCCCAGCACACTTCTCTGACCTTGGCAGTGTAACCTCAAGGGAGAAAGAAACTTCCAGAGCTTCATAGTTACTTGCTCTGAGAATACTAGGGTCTTTGGTACCCAGAGGATGGTGTGGGAGCTGAATATTGGTTCTGGATGGACACAGTTTTACACTTGATTCCCAATCTAAGTCAAAAGAACACAACCAGAAGAGAAACAGAACTAATTGGCTCCTAAAGCCCAAGTCTTGGCCTAGGGTAAACGGTCTGTCATCTAAATGTATCATAGGTTGTACATGACTAGAGAAACAAGAATAGATGAGGTCTTGTGACTGGCCTTCTGGGAAATGCCAAAAGCTAGCAATTAACTGAAACGATCTGAGAGTCCAGGTATCTCTTTCTTATCCTCCAAAATGCTCATCAATAAATTGCTAAAATCCATGATACCTAATATCAAGATTACTAACTTTTATAGGAGCGTGAATCTTCAACTCAGCTCTATCTAAAGCTCCAGACATTCAAGAAAAATAAATAAGTTAAAAAAAGGAGAGTTTCCTGTGTGTATTCATAGTTAACTGACGTTAAAGCTCCTGGTTGAATCTCCCATTAATTAGGATGGTGTAACATCCCTGCTATATGTTAATGAATGCTGGATCAGAGATGCAGGATGTTGCAATGTTGTAATATCATTGTTACCTGGAAGGTAGATAATGATTGGTATTAAATGACCAGGCTTTAAAATCCTAAGGCTCTTCTCTCTCTCTCTCTCTCTCTCTCTCTCTCTCTCTCTCTCTCTCTCTCTCTCAAGTCTACCCCAGGCTCTGAGGTACGCCTTTCTTTCTGAATGCCCCTTTCTTTTAACCCTCATGCTTATGCCTATATTGAAATATCTTTATTAAACCCAACTCTGCTTCAAAGAGAAATCCCCAGTCCAGGTTACTTAAAGAACTGGGAAGTGGTTTTAGAAGTTGCCTCATGGGAAAGTACCCTATTTACTTTCTGTTGCTATGATAAAACACTGACCAAAACCAACTTGCCGGGGGGGGGGGTTGACTTCTAATTCTTGATCACAATTCACCCTTAAGGAAAAGCAGAGAAGAACTTGGATAGGAGCACAGACAAGATACAAGGAGGGATGCTCCTTACTAGCCTGCTCTTCCTGGCTTTCTCAGTTTGTTTTCTTACAACCCAGGAGAGGGATGGGCCCTCCCACACCAACTATTTTTTTATAGTTCTCTCCTCCCAGGTGAGTTGAGTTTGTGTCAAGTTGATAAGAACTGACCAGCACAGGAAGCTTACAGTCTTCTCATCCCTAAGAGCATTATCAGCCTCACAGCCCAGGCCAGCCCCATGCTACTATAGGGAAAGGCGCATCTCCAATGAGTCTGAAGGCAGAGCCTAACTTCCAGAGCAGAATGGTGAACATAAGACTACCTCAATGCATCCATTTAACTCTTGTTTGCAAAGAGGCTGTAAGAACTCTTATCTTTGATGGTGCAGATGATTGTGTTAAACTATCTGACTCTATCCCAACCTTGAAGAAAAACCAAGCAAGACTCTTCATCTAAAACCATCCCCTCTGAGATCTATATAAATGTGGGTTTTCTGTTAGGTGCTTAGATAGGAATGACCAAATAATTTCTTCCTAGATACAGAGGAGGGTTTCCAGAGTCTTTGGAGAAGGTGCTGTGGCATGAACCTATGAATTGCAACAATGTGTCTGAAATCTCCAGGAAAAAACCTCAGTCATCTATGTGCAGGAGAAAATAGAATATCTCTTTTCAGTTGTAGCTCTCAGTCTTGGCCCACTCACAGGAACCAGTATGTGCTGCTCCCTGTCTCAATCCATGCTCTCCCTCTTCTGCCTCAAAACCTAGAGGTTCTTCTATGGAATAACCTGACCTGACATTCCAGGTCTATCCTGTTGCAAATATCTTGAGATAGGAATGTCTCCTCTTCTCGATGACATGGATAGAATTGTCTAGTTCCCTCATTTAGCTTGGCAGGTGACTAGATGTCTGGCGCTGGTTAGATGTGAACCAGGAGTTCATGCTGTTTCCCAGCTTGGTCTTCACTTGTTGAATCATGAGCCGTATCAACTCCTTGACCAGATCCTTCTTAAGGAGACGGGATTTTACTCAACTCCGACTGAAGAGCAGAAAATCACAAGCACAATATATGCTGTGGAAAGGGCTTCATGTTGAGCGATAAGACACAACCAGAACTGCTTAACACTGGCATAGTCTAAATTCACATGAAAGGTCTATTGATAAGCAGTATCAGACACTTAGTTGAGGATCAAGATTCAAAAGGCAAGGCTTCTATGGCTCTAGGAGCCCCAGTAAGCCAAGACCCCAATTCCATACACAATTAATTCCCTTACATTTCTGTCTACCATGGGTTTTACTTCCTACTCTTTGCATTCATTTGAATGTCTGTCTTCCAACAGCATGCTTCTCTATCATATTCTCCCAGTAGGCAGGTATCCCATTGCTTGGCTGCCTTACTGCTTTGCATATGACAGAGACCATGGGTGAATTGATAAAGCAATGAAAACTCACTAGGGAGACATGGGCAGAGTAAATGTCCTGGGATAGAGAAGACAATGTCCTTACACACTTATTTTCACTCACTGACTTTTGTATGTTTGGCAACTAAAACTCTGAGAGGTCCAGTGGCTTCTCCTAACCCACAAGCTGAGATATAGCACAGTAGACCTGGGAAGTTGACTCCTGCCTGAGAAGATATCAGTCATTTTCTAGCCTGTGGACATATTTTACAAAAGAGCTGGACATCAAAATGGCATCCACTGAATGTGCTTTTGTTTCTATTTTCTATTTGATGCGTTCAGTTATTGACTCCCATTACGATTCTGTTAAGACACTGAATTCACTTAGGTTTCATTTGAAAGCAATGGTGTAATTCTGTGCAGCGAGAAGCCAATCAATCTTCAGTATCAATGTCAATTATAAGTATTGACTGCCCAGCATGGCCTGGTCCCTAACAAAGAGCATCCCATGGAGAAGCTCCCATTCTGCATTTGAGAAAACTGAGGCTTCACAGGGACATAATGCTGGTGCTTTAATACCTAATGTGGGAAGAAGTGGGCTCTAGACCCATATTTACATAATTAAGGAGGTCAATGTCAGGGTCACCAAACTTCGGGGATTCCACTTCTAAGCACCTTTTTCTCATCATTCTAACCTTCACTCCAGGCACTGTGCTTTATGAGGCATATACATTCTCAATAAACTTTTACTGAGCACATATTAAGTGTCAGACCTTGGGCACAGCATTGAACATCAAACAAAATACCCTGCCTGGTCTTCTTTCTGGACTTGAAGATAGGTATAGGAAGGGGGTATACTTGCCTTTCTCCCTGTCATACAGAATGACTGCGACAATTGAATCCATAAGAACTCAAAGCTTGAATAACTGCTCCGAGACAACAGAACACTAACTTACATTATAAAGGATCGTGTTATCCAAAGCTCATTTTAGGCAGGAGAGGAATGTTGAGTACAGCTGTGCTGGCTGATAAACACAGAAGCAAACACAGATAGAGAAGGCAAACAGACAGAGACAACCATTTATTTTGTTTACTCTAACATAAGTAGAAACTAACTGCTCCTCAACCTGACATAATTGTTATGGCCCTGAAGCTAAAAGGTGTTCCTTTCAAATGACAGTTATTATGGGAAAGAAGTATCTCGAGTAAAAGCTAGTGTTAATGAAGCTGGGAATCTGTTGTAACCACAAGCAGCCCAACCCCAGGTCACAGTTCCGATAGCGTGTGTAGAAGGAGCTCATTTCTCTCAGGATACATGTGTGGAAGATGCATCTACAGCAACAGATGACAGGATTTATTTATTTATTTATTTATTTATTTATTTATTTATTTATTTATTTATTACTTTAATAAGAATGAGCCTTGAGCATCTGTTCTCAAATCCCTCAGTTTGCAGGAGCAGGATGAAGAGAGAAAAGGAGCATTTACTCAAAGAAGTATTTCCCAAGATCCCCAGGTACCACTTACCTGCTGAGGGTGCCCTGGGGCACACACCTGCTGAATGGTAATTAGATGTTTTCAAAAACCTTCCAATTCCTCGGATGATTCTCTTCCATTATCTGTGAGAGGAACTTTTCCAAACTCTCCTTTCTAAGCCTTACAAAAGTGTTTTGTGGTTCCAGCTTTCTTAAGGTACAGGATGTGCATATAAGTGTATATTCGTGTATGTGTTCATGAGATTGTATATTACCTAGACATACTTCCTGTTCCTGTTTCTTTCTGGAGGACCTTCAGCCATGCCACAACAGGAGCTAATTTAGATTAGTTCAGAGGTTCAGAGTACTGGATTTGTTGTTCTAAATCTCAGCTCTGATTCCAAGCTCTCTGACCTTGGAGAAATCACCTAACTTCCTCCTGTGAGCCTTATTGTCCTTGACTGGAAAAGTAGCTAATACTCTGACCTCACAGAATTGTAAGGGGAAAAAAATGAAACAAAAACCAAATGATGGACTCAATAGATTTTTAGTAAAGGATGTTTTTCTGAAATCTGTATTAATATTCTTGCAGATCATTTAACCTCTCTGTAGTTACTTCCTTTATGTACAAAATAAGGGTACTAACAGTGCCCAACTCATAGGCTATTTCACCAGAATTGAATTATTTAATGCATAGCAGGTGTCTGGCAATGTTTGAAATATAGGATCATCTTAGTAAGTACTGTACACTACCCACATTTCAAACATCATCATCATCACCACCACCACTACCACCACCACCACCACCACCACCACCACCACCACCACCACCACCACCACTACCACCACTATCACCACCCTTGATCATCTGGCTAAGTGATTTCCGTACAAATATTTCCTCAGCCCAGATCTTCAAAACTAAAAGTTCCTTAATATTTCATGTCCTAATTGCCCACGGGTTTAAGCAACAGCAGGCAGAGGTAAATCATTATACAAACATCTCTCAACATTGCTTTTTAAAATAAAGTGCATTACTAAAAATATAGCAACACCACTCAATAGAAACATCTCTATCTATATTCCTACTTGGAGTACTATCAACTACAGGGAAGTGGGTTTCATAAGTCTGAGAAACTAGAAGTTTTGTGAGCAGCAGATTCAGGTCCTGGGAACTCTAGCTAGTATGGACACAGCAGGCATGTCCAGAAAGCTGTAAACATATTTGGAAGAAATCCCATAGTGTCCTCATGGTGTTAAGACAAAGGATCAGAATGACACATTACTGAGATCAAGCCACCAGAAAGCCTGTGAGAGGGTTACAGTCTGTTTCTGGACTGCCAGGTGGTCTACGACAGTCCTGGACGTACTGCCACAGTTCTGTGAGATGATCCACACTTTGCCAAAGCAATGACCAATGAGGAGCACCAAATCCTCACTCGCTTTCATCCCACTTTCTTTCTCTAGCTCCTGATACCACCCTTAGGGGACATGAAACTAGAAGGCTTTCAACATCCATTGAAGGGCCATGAAATACCTAGACCAACACTAAGGGCAAATAATCTTATTTTACCTATGAGGATGTTGCCAATGTATCAGAGAAATAACTGTCTTGATTCTTCCCATGTTCTATGACCTGACAATTGCCTCTCCCATTTTGCAGCCTCAGTATCTGACATTCCCTAAGCAGCCCTCTATCAGTATGACAAATCACTTCTTCACCTATGTACAAGGTTTGACTTTCTGTATCTGTAATGGGGTGAGTATAAAGAAATTCTGGTCTTTCTATTCATTGAACAAACAATTACAAGTCCTGACTGTGTGTTCTGTGCACCAAATCTGTGTCAGGACACAAAAGAAACTAAGAATTCAATCCTTATAGACCTAGTATTTTAATGAAAGAAATAAGACTGGGGTATAATCTCCACAGATAAACAAATTATTTTAAATGTCAAAAAAAAGATTCATTGGTTTAGAGGAGAGGAATAATTTAAACATATCTAAGGCCACCAAAGTCATAATCATAACTAGATAGAATGAGAATTTTGATAGATATAATGTTTTTCAAAATATTAAGCTGATGTATTTCTCATTCATCTTCAAACACAACACTCTGGTGGCTCCTCTATCCTAATGGGGTTCAGTGCCTCAGAGAAAGAGTAGACATCATCTAGAATAACAGAATTCTTGCTCCATGAAGACTGTCAGATTAGATTTATTTTGAGATCATAACAAGACAATAGTTCTGACAATTAGGTGTTGTCAAAGAGAAGAAAAGTTCAAAGGGTCACTTCCTATAGAGGGAGTTCTGGCAAAAGTGTCCATATGCCCTATGGCCTAGGTAGAGGGACCCTGAGAGAGACTACAAAGAGCCATCAATGGGCAATAAAGATAATGCTTCCAGGAAGGTCTGAAACATGAGTTCTTATTTTTTGTCATCTTTTATCTATTTCTGTGGATCAGTCCTCAAGTGGAGTAGTGAAATGATGCAATGTAGCAATGAAGGTTGCCATAAGCATCACCCTCTGTAACTCCAGGCTAGTACCACCGCTGTGTGCCCTTCTGCCAAAGGTAAGTTAAAGAAGATTATACATCAACCCATGGCATAGTTAGCAGAAAGTGACTCCAACGGACTGCCATGTCAACCCAGATCCCAGCACACTATGTGATGGCTTTGAAACATCTAGAAGTTTTCTGAAACTGTTTTTGTGGGGGTATGTAAAACAAATGTTAGGTAGCAGACAAGAAGGGCTGGGAATGGATGTGCTATGTTAATTTTCAATTCATAGCCTAGTTAAGTGTTATGGACATTAGCTTAACCTCATAATGGCAAGACAGAGCTTCAGGAAACCAAGAAATAAGGTAGAGAGGGGAAAGTGCTAGGAAAAACTGCTGTGAACAAAATAAACAGATTGATGGTAGATAGATAGATAGATAGATAGATAGATAGATAGATAGATGGATAGATAGATAGATGGATAGATGATAGATATAGATAGATGATGATAGCTACATAGCTAGCTTGATAGATAGATTGACAATACAGATAGATAGATACATACATACATAAAACATACATGCATACATACATATATAGATACATAGAAAGATACATATATAGATATCAACTTCATCAGTTATTACCTGAGAGATATGTATAAAGATAGAGAACAGGCTGGAAAGAATGCTCTCAAAAGAGATCAAAAAAAGTTCCCTGGACACCCCAACTTTCTTTCTTTCATCATTAACTTTTTTTTCTACAACTATTACCATCTTAGATTTTGAAGGGTGGAAAACTTTTGAGAGGAAATAAACTTTCACAAAAGTGAATTTTGCCCGCCATTTATTGGACTGGTTATTTACCTAAAAGTGACCAACCTAGTCTGAAACAGTATATTTAATGAAGGAGAGGATAAAATATCATGTAATTATCTTTTCATGGTTGGCTTCATCCACTTGGACAATAAGGCTGAGTAGGGTGTAAATCTTAATCCCTGGGTCAAAGCACCAGTTACTTGTCCCTTGGCCTGTATGATTTATCCTGCAGTCCTCCATAGGCACAGGGAGCCAATTGAGTGAGGCTTGGCAATGTTCAGGAGTTCACTAGCATTTCTGGGAGTGGTTAGACACTGAGACTTTCTGTTTAGGATTTCTGAGAACTGTTTGTTGGAAGGAAGACATGGTCTTTTGATTGTAGGTATGCCTATAAATCTTTTAATCAAAATGTTTAACAAGCCCTATGAAAGATATCGCTTTGATATTTCTTTGAATATGTCAAAATCTCTCCCCATGGTGATATCTTCTCACAGCCCCTTACCAAGATGGCTACCTCCCTAAGTCTAGACTATCCCCAGCCTCTCAGCACCTTCCTCAGGATCACTTTAGGCTATCAGGAAGCTGGCATGATGTTATGACTGGGTGTCTTAGTTACTCTTGCCTATTGATGAAAACTCAGAGCAATGAGGTGGTAGCTGATCAGCAAAAGCCAATATGTGTTGTACTTAGAATGACTAATTATATAAAGGAAATGGCAGAGTCCATGTTTTTGCCTAAGTAACTTTAGATGCAATCAGAGAATAATTGTCATGATCCATCATGACCACAGACTACTCTTGACTGAGGATGGTGTTCTGGGAAAGCATTCATACTTAGGGGAGTATTCACTGAGTATTCATTGAGGCTGGCAGTGTCCTCACCATGTGCATCTCTCACCCTGCCTTTCTTACTCTGAGTTAGTTCATGAATGTGGTAAGCAATAGCTTATCAAAGTCGATAAGTATTTAATTTGAGTCTCCTCACTTAATATCTTCTCTGCTCATTAGGTTTGTAATGAAGTTTTCACGTGAGTCTGCACTGGTGCTTTGCATATATATTACAGGTTTCAGCTTAGAATTTTTATGGGACTCCAACTGTGAGAATGAGCAGGTCTCTGACTCTTGTGCCTGCCCTTAGGACTTTTCCTTCTGTTGGGTTGTTGAGTCCAACTTTGATGTGATGATTGTGGCTTTATCTTATTGAATTTTATTTTGTCATATTTGGTTGTTATTGCTTAGAAGCCTGTTAGGTTGTAATGTGAGAAAGAAAGGGGATGAATCCAGAAGGGATGGGAGGTGGGAGAAACTGGGGGAAGTACGGAAAGGGGAACGGAAAATCAAGAGATACTGTAGGAGAACAAATCTATTTTCAACAAAAGGGAAAAATGAAAAAGAAAGGAAGGAAGGAAAGAAAGAAAGAAAGAAAGAAAGAAAGAAAGAAAGAAAGAAAGAAAGAAAGAAAGAAAGAAAGAAAGAAAGAAAGAAGGAAGGGAGGGAGGGAGGAGAGAAGAAAGAAAAGAAGGAATGAAAGAAGGGGGGAAAGAAGGAGGGAAGGGAGGAAGGAGGGAGGGAAGGAAGAAAAGAGCGAAGGAAGTTCTCTGAAGGCAGACACCACAGTGCCTTGTTCTTCATTTTGTACCAGTGCCTTCTCAGTGTTGAAAGAATGGAGCATGAAACAACCAGACAACTTGAAAGGTCTCCATTGAAGCCTAGGAGCGTAAATCCTTTGTCTTATGGCTTAGAGAAATGGAGGCAGAAGAGAAAGTAAGCCAGTTATTCCAGGCTCAAAAACAAAAACAAACAAACAAACAAAAACCAACAAAACAAAACAAAACAAAAACCAAAAAAAACCAAAAAACAGATGTATAATGAGCACTTTACTTTGGGGCCTACAAGATAGCTCAGTGGGTAAACGCCTTAGCTACTAAGCCAGACATTCTGAGTCTCATACCAGCAACTCACAGAGATCACTGACTCCCTGAGAAATTCTTTAAGATCCACATACATGCTGTGGCATGTGTATGCATACACACACACACACACACACACACACACACACACACTACATAAAAAAAAAGGAAAAGAATGTTTAAATACTACTTCAGAAAAATATTCCATATGTTCTCAGAGCTAGAAAGGGGGGGGGGCAGACTCTTTTATCAGACTTAGTTTCAGATAACCTGACAAGACTCAAAGTATCCAATCCTAAGTGCTTTATTATACCTAGAAAATAAAATGTCTGCGGGTTCCTGGGTGGCCACAGGAAGGTTTAGGGGAACATTGACTTGCATTGTTGTAATATAGAGAAATAATTTAAGCCTGCCCAGATGTCAAAATAACATAGATATGTTCTCCATTGAGAAATCAGTCCTAGAATGAATTGTTTCTGACTTGTTTTCAAGATAACTTGGTGTCTGCCTATTTGATATTTAGCTCTCATTTGATTATTTTGAATAATAATATTTTCTCATGAATCCGAGCACATAGATATGTACTGGGGTGGGGGAAAGTGATTGGTGCATCCAGATTTAGGCTCTGAGATTCAAAATTACACAGCCATTGGGTTTTTTGTTGTTTTGGTTTGGGTTTGGGTTTTTTGTAGCACCAACTCTCACAATATGGTTTTTCTCTGATCTAACTCTTGGCAATGCATGTATCTCAGCTGGAGAGAGTAGCTAATTCTCTCACCCCTAAAAAGACTTGCAGCCTCTCTGCATGGGAGATACCTTGCCAGATGCTATAGAAACTGTACGAGTAGATATGTTTGTTCTCTGAGGCTATAGTTACAAAGGAAAACTGACACTGAAGAAGGAATTAGGAATTATTGTTGAGCTGAGTGTTACTAAGGGGTTGCACTGAGCTTCTGTACATAGAAGACTATCCACACCCGCCAGGGGCAAAGTTCAAAGAGAAACACATAGGGCACAAAACAGAGAAGATAGTATTAACTAAGATGTCATTGCGTATCTTTAAAGATTCAAATCTTGCATTTGTGATTCTAATTACACCAAGTTGTGTTTGTGCGTATGTCTGTGTGCATGTTGGTGTGTGTGCAGATGCATGGGTTGCTGGGTGTGCGTATGTTATGTGTTCATGGATGTAGAGGTCTGAGCACAGCCTCAGATATCTTTTTTCAGATGTCGTCCACTTGGTTTGTTGAGGCAGTGTCTCTCCTTGGTCTGCAATTGACCAGCAAGCCCCAGAGATTTACATGTTTCTGTCTCTACAGCACTAGATTACTACTATAGGCCAACACACCGAGTTGTTGCTTGTTTGTTTAAGGTGAATTCTAGGGGATGTTTGCAAGGCAAATATGTTACTGATGGAGTATTTCTCTAGCCCTATATAAGATCTTAATGTAAACTATGAAACTGGCTGGGACAGTCTATGATGGTTTTTCAAGAAGTCATCATAAGTGACATCAATATATTAGTGAGTATAATTAAAAAGAGAAGAACTTGAGGAAGGAGTGCACAGCGTTTCTCTCTACTATTTCTTACAAATATGTACCAATCTATAAATCAATACTTAATTTAAAACAGTGAAATATAAGCCTTATAGGCATTTGTTGGATGGAGATGCCTATATGACCTGTCAGTTTTTACAAAGACATCAAAATTCCAGCAACACTGAGCTATTGATCATCAAGATTCATGGCTTCTATTAGTTGCTCTTCACATCTGTGGTGGTTGAATGATGAGGGAATTCTTTATTTCTAGTTATTTATTTTGTTTCTCTGTGTAGTCCTGACTGTCCTAGAACTCACTCTACAGACTGGGCTGGCCTTGAACCCACCTGCCTCTGCCTCTTCCTCCCTAATGTGGGGTTAAAGGTGTGTGCTACCAACATCTGGCTCCAAGGGAATTCATAGTGAATAGAAAGACTCTGGCTGCTAGCGTCAAGTGCAAAGTCATGGTCATTATAATGAAATATTCACTGAGTGTTTAAGAGGGTCTTGTAAGAGGTCAGCCAGCTAACCTCAGTTTTAGCGTTCACACATATAATAGCATCTGTGAATCATGAATATGTGTTCTAAAGTAGAAATTATAATTCAGATCAGGATTGTTTATATTTCTCTCTTTAATATTTTACCCTTTATTCCTAACAAGACCTAGCTAAGACATCAAGGGACCATGTAAATACTGGTTGAATTATTAAACAGATTCTCTCTGAGTGCCTCAAGGACTCTACAGGTCTCCTAGTCAACCTTTCCATCTAGGCAAAGGGGGTCAGGACCACATTTCAACCACAAAGACTAGAGTTAGCATAGTTAACTTTGATAATATGGATCCTGGGATGTAGAGCTTAGATTTCACTGGAAGATACAATTAATAACCATTTATTATATTCAATTATAAATGTTTCCTTTTCTCTCAGGTTCTTCCACTCTACTGAAGAGTCAGAGAAGCCCAGCTTTAACTTCATCATGTCTGAGGTTGGCCAAGCCTCTGGGACTAACTTGAATAGTGGACATGTTCATTAATTTAGTACCTACATGTTTCTTGATCTTTGTCATAATGAAAAGGAAGATGTTTATTACTCATGTAATATTCAGCAAATAGTGTTACATACACCTTAAAAAGCCTTCATAACCTCATGGAACCCTCACAAAAAGCATTTACATTATAGATGAGAACTGAAGATCATCTCAATATCGTTTTGGCAATGTTAATATTTCCCAAATTTACACCACCAGTTTTAATCTTTCTCTTGAATTCTGGACAAATACATCTAACTTTATACTCAACCACAAGTTGAGCTCTCTGTGAGATCTTAGTGCATTTCCTCTCAGGGAACGCCAATCCTCTCTGTCCAGTTGCTTGAACAGAATACAGAATCTTTCTGAACAGCCTTTTCCCTCTTGCTCTATATCTTAGCTGTGAGTATGTCTAGTCATCTCTACCTCTAAAAAGAATAAGAAATATTTTCCCATCATTCTTGACACTGCTATAATTGCTCTGTGTATCAATTCAAATAATCTTTGGATTTGACTTTGATTTTAGACTTGCTACAGTCTATTCAAATACATGCAATGAGAATAATCCTTTAGAACTCAATATGTCACACTGTCCCTTGGTTGAAGGCTGTGGCATTTGTTTTGTTCTCTTTGCATTGGTAAATGTAATAAAGTGATATTCAGAATAAAGTGTCCAATAATTATGATATAAACTTCAAGTAAAAATAATAAAGAACACACATATGCAGAACTGCAGGATGTATACAAGCTAAGGAAATATCTAGCAATATGCTTTCATTTTACCAGACAGGAAACAGAAGCCTAAGAATATTTGAGGATTTCCAAATGCCAAGCTGCTTATAAACAGATGAACACAGATTAGTGCTGAGAGGTCCTAGCTCCTGACCAGTGCCTCAGACATGACTTCACAGTCTCCACCTACTTAGTTGCTATAGCAGGAAACACTGTTCATCAAAACCACAAGTGATCAATAAAACCAAAATCTTTGGAAGAATGAAGCCAGTGTATATATGCCTGACATCACCAGTTCACTGTGGTTATGGAATTTCAGGTAATATGATTGCCCTGGGATGTTTCAGATGCTCTAGTTCATGGACACTCTATGAATTCACATTATTTTAAAGTTTATAATACTCTGGTACTTATAGACAATCTTTTATAGCTCTGGAGAACACTAACCAGTAATATTTACTCTCAGCTGGTGATGAAAACCATCTCAGCAAAACAAAACTTTGCTGCTGACTAAATTAGAATGATTTTCCTTTATTATTGATCACAAGGCTGTTAGATAAAAAAGACTGGCTATATGTGTCACAGTTTGAATATGAAATGTTTCTTCCATTTTGGTGGTGTTATAAATGATAGGAGGTGGGGCTTACTTGGAGGAAACAGGTCATTAGAGATGTGCCCTCGCGGGCTGCTTCTTCCCTGGAGTTCTTTTGAAGTCGCTCTGCTTTCTGGCTGCTAACATGATCATCATTGCTTTTCTCCAACCCTCTGTCTGCCATGTTTCACCCCACCATGGCCCAGGAACCATGGAGCCAACCAACCACATCTCCAAACTGCAGAAATTATGATGGAAAACCAAACTCTTCTCTTAAATAGAAATTTCAGTGACAAAACAACTGACTCACACATGATAATAGCTCTGATCCCAGCACATAACATCAGCTCAAGATGTATTTACTGAATGAGTAAATCAACAGATATAGATTTCTTCCTGCAAACAAAGTATCACTATGAAGCCAGCCTGGCCTTGAGCTGCTGATCCTTCTGCCTTGACCTTGGAAGTGCTGATAACACCAGTATGTGCCACCATATGCAGGCTTACAAATATGGACACAGACAGAAAGGAGGCAGAAAGCGAAGAATAAGAAAATCATAAGAAGTCTGGTAGGTATTTTCTAACAAGTTTTCTCTACATGACATCTATCAATAATCTGACTTTTATGTTTCTGTGTTAACCAGATAAATTGCTTGAATTACCATTAATTATTCTTTCAAGGTATCTAGTACACATAATCTAAGTTTTCTGTCAGTTCCATATTCTCTAAATGAGATGAAAATTTTTTAGAGTAATTCTTTCCTTGTACCACCATCATCAACAATAAAACCCCACCAAGATGAATTCACATCTATTCCCCAGGACTGCTAACTATTGTCTCCAACTACCTGGGCATGAGAGTTTATGGATTTTGCAAGTCAGATTCAATTCCATTCTAAATGCAATTCCCATACCACAGTGGGTATCCAATGGTAACTAAGCAGGGTTATTTGAACAGCACATAAATATTTCATGTTGTGCGAAAAGCCACAAACACCAAACTCTAAAATGTCTGCAAACATGTGAGATTTTCAGTTCCAAGAATGTAATTATTGTCTTGGGACTTGTGGGGAGCTGTGTTGAAAACTCTTTTCATTTTGATAAAATGATGATCCTGCAAGAATGGTGCCCTAAGATCCCACATTGACCCCAGTGGCCCTGATCAAGAGGGAGCGCTATTTTAGTAAATCATTTAAGAGAGCACTACCTAAAACCTTTTGTCATACGTCAGCATCAAAGAACACTCTCCATCAGGACACTGGGAGGAAAATGGCTTTATGACACAATGGGTTACTTCACTGTAAATTTCACAACTTCAAAACCATTGTTACTGACAAGCCGCCCTTATGCTTTAGACTGCATTAAAAGGAAGAAATGATAGCTCATCTTTCTTTTTCCCCAGTCTCATAACGGAACAAAGAGCTTTTAAGAAATAAGCCAATTCAGGGATGAATTTTGAAATCAGAAGGTAAAATTATAGTAAAAATGCTTTTTATATAGTTAGTTATGACTTAAAAGGAAGTGAAAATGGAAAAATAACCAATAATGTTGCTTTAGCATACAGCAATTAGAAATAGTTTCAGCAATTGGGATAGACATGCAAGATGCCATCTCATGCTGTATCAAAAAGAAAGGTGAACAGATTCTTAAGATATGACAGAAGTCCCAGAAAACAACATATATCTCCAAGCTCCTGGCATACATTGACTTCTACATAGTTATTGACACTTGATACCCCATCCAGAATGAAAACCATGAGCCATACCCACAAAAACCTGAAGAACATTCTGGAAGCATATGTTTTCATAGAAAACTTTTAAGAGAGAAGAGGAAAAGATTATGTGGTCCTCATTCTGGATTGCTAAACTGGAACATTGGGTCAATCTCTACTTATAGACCTGTTGACTACAGAACTCTATTGTATTGTATTATTATGATATCATAACTGTATAATATTTATACACAGCAAGTGACAATAACACAGTAACTATAGGTCTACAATCCACTACCTACCCCCCTTATTGAAACTTCATTTCCAAGGTCCATACTGAAGGATGATCTTAGGCAGCTATGAAGAATATCCACCAAGTCTCATGTCAGGTCACCTCCAAGACTGATAGAAACAGTCATCTGTCTAGGGACATGCAGTTACTAGTACCACCAAAAGTAAAACGGGCTGGGATACTGAGGTTCTCATTCTCTGAAATTAAACTGAGAAATATGAATTTATAGCCCTGTTGTTCTGATTACATTGGAGATTGTGGGGGAGGAATAAAAAGCTCTTGAGCTAACTGAGATGGAGGCTACCAGGCAACACCCGTGGGTGAGACAATGTATGTAGAAGTAGAGAGCATGGAAAATCAGAAGTAGATACACATACAATGAGAGAGGGAGAGAGGGAGAAAGAGAGAGAGAGAGAAACAGAGAGAGACAGAGACAGAGAGACAGAGACAGAGAGAAAGAGACAGAGAGAGACAGACAGAAAGACAGAGAGACACACAGAGAGAGAGAGAATATTTGCTCAATGCTCTCTAGTCAGTAATAGATCACAAGAACAATATGCTAAAAAATAAAAACTAAGCCCCAGCCCCAAAATTAATTAAAGCATAAAACTGCAAGAACATTCCAGAAATCTGTTGAGCTCTGCAGCGATACATACTGTTCATCTTTATTACCCACAGACTTCAGGAGTATCCCTGTCCCAGTTCACAAGTCCCAAGAGAGCCCATTGGCCTGTTGACTATAATCACCACCAACATATGCTAGTCTTAATGCCTCTGCTCCATGCCACTCAAAGAGATGAGTTAAACCACGTTTAGAACAAGATAGAACAAAGAAATGACTGTAATCACACTGCTCTCATATAATGACCATTTGGGAGCATTCTTGGCCAGGCTCTCTGATGTACAATTTTAGTTTCATATAAATTTAGTTTTCATATAAAATCTACAGAAAACGAGCAATTAAAATTCCAATGATTCATACAGAAGCAAAGTGATTGCCACCTGAAATATATAACTACCTAGACATGAATAGGGTAGGTTGGAGAGTGGGTATAGTTAAGTGCCACGATTAATTTCCTGACTGCCCAGAGCACTCTTTTGTCACTAGACTGAGCTCTCTGATTGCGGAGGCAGTGTCTCAATTGGTACGTGCATGACAGAGCTATGGCCTTCATCTTCTCTCACCTGTGCTCTTTTACGCTGCTAAGTACCTTGCAACTACAAAGAAAAGAGTTAAAAGGACGGCTGTGAGCTTCATTAATACCAGATATTAATTCCTCACAGATTAAATGTTAAATACATTCTTCTAGAATCCCTGAAGGGCAGGTAGGATGCCTCCTCCTTATTTATGGGAAAGTAGATAAACCAAGAGGGGCAGTGACTTCCTCAATGTCAAACAGCACAGGAACAGAGACTGACAAGCAGACTTTCATGGCTCCAAGACTGAAATACTTTTAATTCAAGACACCTACATTTTTCAGATGAACTCGAAGCAACCCGAACGGTGCTTGTCCCAGAGAACACTTTCTAAATACAGCGTTATCCCTGCCTTCAGGGTTCTCACTGTGTAGTGAAGCAGGTAAACCTAAAATATTATAACACAATAAAACACTAAACTCTTACTGCCATCACCCACAACTTAGTGTGTTTTTCTGCTAGCTTGAGTTTTCTCTTTCAGTCTTTAAACATCCAAAACCATAAATAGTGTTTTATAAAACAGTTTACTTTATAATAAACAATAATTTATATACAGTCATAATATTAATGTTTCCATCAGAGTGGTATTGAAACAATATTTTTGAGAAAATAATAACTTATTTATAAAAATATATGTAATATGTATGTATGTATGTATGTATGTTTGTATGTATCCAGAAAATGTCATTCTTGGGATCTGGGCCCATGTGCAATTTGTTATTGTTCTCCTGAAATAGACTTTCCTTTGTGGAGTTAAATGTAGTATTCTAGTTAGCTTTTCAGTGCTTTTATCAAACAACTCAAGTTGATTTCTGAATTAGCTTATGGGAAAGAATAGTAGTGGAAAGAATCTCACTGGTAGTACCCCAAGAGATGATTCTCCCAAGAGTAAAAAGCAAAGGCATGTAGACTGCAGACTCCATTGAAGAATCAAAAAGCAACTAAGTCTATGCCTGATATCATTAATGTGTCTATAGACATTAATGTGTCTACATAGAGGCAAGCAGGATCCATGCAGTCCATTCAAGGTAGTGCTCAGCTATGACAGCCTCAACTCTTCCACAAACAGTGTTTATTGTTCCTGTGCTTATGTTCTATGATGCAACTATGTCAAGGAGCCATATAAAATGTCAACTGTACTGACATGATTTCAGAGAACAAACTTTACAATGGAGGCATCTTCCTGCAACAAGTCCAGGGGATTCTGAAATGGAATATTCTATATAATGAAAACCATTCTGAGATAGCTACCATGAGTTATACTAGGGATAGTAGAACAGGCTTGTCATCCTAGCTACTTGGGAAATTGATGCAGAAGGATAGTTTAAGGTCTACTTGGGATTATATAGAAAGTTCAAGGTCAATCATGGCAACATAACAGACTGTTTTAAACTAAAATAATATCAAAAAAAAGGCTCAGTAGTGAAACATTTGATCAGCGTTCATAAAACATGGTGGTCATCCAATAGGATCACCAAAAATGAAATCAAACAATAAAAAGCCTAAGTAAGATATATTTTCAGGATACAAGAAGCTATTTTTCTGATTCAAGATGGAAGCAACTTAGCCATAGGAAATGTACATGGCAGTTACAAATGAGCTAGAGGTCCATGTACCTCAGAATGACTGACATCTCAGCTCTACTGTTAAATGAACTATGTACTTCTTCACCTCCTAGAATCTCCAACTTCTGATATGCTAGGAGAAAAAGCCTCCCTTGCACAGTTAGGATTATAGGTTTCTTTTTTTCAATTTAGTTTAAGCAAATTGCTTTAATGTAGACAGTTTTATTTCTAATTTTTATTAATGAGGAATTGAAGCTTGAATAATTTAAATGTTTATTCAAGGTCACAAAGTAGAAAAAAGCTACTCTGGGATGCAATTCCAGGAATTTGAACGTCAGGTTCAGAGTTTGGGGTTAAATTTCTGCACAGTCTTGAATACATGCAGAATGTCAGCCACATAAAAATCTCACACCAAATGTCCATCCAACAGTCGCAGCGTTACTTAGATCTAATGTTCTGTAAATGCATGATGTCTCCCCATCATGAAGCTATGACACAAGTAATCCTTCAAGATTCCCAGAAGTAGAAAAGGCTACCCAAAGGAGGTCTTCCCACTGTTTATCTACTCGTTTTCTAATTAACTCAGAACAAGGATGGGCTGTCTGCTAATTTCCTTTGGAAGTCTGAAATTCAAACGTCTGTCACTGAACAAAGATCTCCTCTACAGAATCCTTTTAATGAGCTGGGGGAGGAGAGTATTGTTCCCTTTTAGAAAAATATCACTGAAGTTCATTGTACTCGAACTCAAATTAATTAATTCTGCAAACAGCACAAACACATCGGCACGGTGGTGTTCCTTTCAGGTTACCAGAGCCTCGCTGTCTTTTAGGTCACATGTTCCAGACTTCAGACAAGATCTGTCACTCACTCTTAGGCCCATAATTTCCAACGGAAAGCACACATCTATCTAGGAACATCCTACAGTGGCACAAATTTTACAAACAGCTGCCAGCCTGTAAAAACCTTCTAACTTATATGTGCCATCATCTTTGCTTCTAGTTCCAAAGCCAGAAAGTTGTTGTTTGTGGCTCCTTTCTCACAACTAAGCTTAAAATTAAGACATATCAATTTCATTCACTCCTAAACATTCCTTGGCTGTCTTTTATCCATCAATTCTGGTTTGAAAGTCACCTCGAAAGTTCATGTATTAGAAATTTAATCCTCAAATTTATGTTATGTCTAAATACACCTGCAAGTACAGTGATCTTTGACAGCTATTTAGCTGGGATCATTAGTACGAGGTTCTATTGATGGCATTGGTAGATTTATAATAAAAAGAGGTGAAATCTAAGCTAGCACACTGGTTTTTATTGTGTTGTCATGGGACGTCCTTTGCCACGCCACCATACAGTAAGAAAATCTTTACTTCATGCTGGGTTGAAGTCAAGGCCATGTTCTTGAAAGTCTCAGTGTCTGGAACCACAAGCCAAATAAATTTCAATTCTTCAGAAGTTACCCAGTCTTGAGTATTTTACAACAAAATACAAATTAAGACACTATCCCGATTCTATCCCTAAACTACCTGTCACCTAGAATCCTGTAGGCCCAACCAACCATTTGCCCTGTCTGCAAACTTATTCATCCAAATCCAGCTCCACATCTCCTGCATAACAACAGCGGACACATCATCCTCTCCTCATCTCGAGAATGCATCCATATCACTTAAAAATTTATAAAACAAAATTAAGGGCTATAGTGTGGCTGCAGCCCAGTTCTCAAGCCTCCCAGCCTCCCAGCCTCCCAGCCTCCCAGCCTCCCAGCCTCCCAGCCTCCCAGCCTGTGGCTTTATACTCAAGCAACATGAGGTGTCTTCTCACATCTGTGCCTTTTGCTCGTGATCATAGCTCTGCTTCAAAAGCCACCTGCTATTATCACATCTGGTCCACTTTTTGGCTGACTCTTTCTCATTCTTTAAGCCTCATTTCAAAGATGACAACCCATGGTGACGGAAGTATAATGAGGATGAATGTCAAATGGTGCTTACAATATTTCTAATAGTGTTCTAAGCAAATTATGGTTTTAACCTATTCATTCCTTGCAATTGTTGCACCATCTTAGAGATAAAAAAATCTAAGGAACAGACAGGCTACGCTAACAATTGTGTCCTCTCTATGGGAACAAGGCTGCTCAGCCTCCACAAGTTTAGACCATAGCACATGAGCCTACCTCTTAGAAACCTTCCCCTATTTTTTCCCATCCCTTCACCATCCCCATCATTGATACATAGTTAGTAGATGACACCGACCTCTTAAGTTCATCGTAGGGACCTTATCTGTTACGGTCCGTATATCCATCAGTTTCCACAGTCCCAGTGTCAACTTCAATAGAACATTCCAACATATATGTTGACAACCATAGAATGTAAGCTACTTCCTTTCTCAGAAGTACCCCCAAATTCAGAGGACTGCATAGTGCTCTACCTACTGAATAAAACTGTCAGTGGTAGAATTTAGGGCCCTACATTACTGGCAATCTTTGCAAAAGACTATAGGTTCAAAAATATGGCTCTGCTTCAAAAGCTACCTGCTATTCTCACATCTGCTCCACTTTCTGGTTGACCCCTCTCAATATATATATCCATCCTCGGGGCTGAAAAGATAACTCAGTGTAGTGGCTTTAATGACACTCTCCCACAAAGACTTGGTGACCAAACATGGTCCCTGTTTGGTCGTACTACTTGAGAGGTGTGCCCTTGCTTGAAGTATGTCACTGGATGGTAAGAGGCAGGGTGCTTTGAGGTTTCCAAACCTCGGGCCACTTCCAGGACACTCACTTTCAGGTTTGTGATTGCAGTTCAAGATGTGAACCCTCAGATTCCTGTTCCTGACACCATGCCTTTACTCTGTCACCATAGAATCTCTCCTTCCAGTCACACCCAATAAACTCTTTCTTCTGTAAATTGCCTTGGTCATGTTGTCTTTTCATAGCCATAGAAAATTAACTAATACACTCCATAAAGTGTAGGCTGTGTAAACAGGAAGGCCTGGGTTCAACGCCTAAGACTCAGGTACACAAGATTAAAGGCATACATGATGCATGCACTGGGAAGCACAGTGCTGGAGAGGCAGAGAGAGAATGTCTGCGGCTTCCTGCTCAGACAGCCTATTCAAATTGATGACTCTGAGATCAGTCAGAGCTTCTTTCAAAAAGCAAGGTTGTGGTGCCAAGGAATGATGCTCAAAAGTTAACCTGTGGCTTCTACATACATGTTCATGAACATGCATATGTAGTTACACACACATATGCAAACACACATAAACACACAAACATGCTACCCTATCATTCTTTTGTTCTCTGCATCATTGTTAGATACAAGAGAAGAGAGGCAAACAAATATCTAACAAATTTCTTATCAATTAAATAAAAGTAGGAGAGAGAGAGAGAGAGAGAGAGAGAGAGAGAGAGAGAGAGAGAGAGCAAACAATTGAATTAAAGCCATAATGCATGAGCTTGTTTTCATCAGAGTGTAATTTTGGAGGAAATAAGAAGTTTACATTTTCCAGTTCCATGCTCTTGGGGTTTGTTTCAGGTAAACAACAGGGCAAGGAAAGACACAAATATGTTTTTATCTGAGCAGCTCTATTCCTGAGAGTAGTGGCGCCGACTTAAGTAACATGACCCCAAGTCCAGGAATGACAGTGATTAAAGATTTAAAAGCTTAGAGCCATCAGCATGGTTGTACCATGAAATCTCAAGCCTCGGGACAGCAGCAAAAGTCAGTGAACATAAACAAGAAGGATCTGTCTGAGCTGCAGAGAAATGTTATTTCTCGAACAGGTCCACAAGAAAGCCCTATAAGGGGTACAGTAAAGTGTTTTATGAAAGCATCCTCCCTGAGAACCAGCTCTCATGGTATCAGAAGATGCCATGCAAGCTTCCAAAGGAGAGAGGCAACTAACAGTCCTACCCGGCTGTGGCATGTGAACCACAATATGGCAAGACAAACGTAAAGGTGCAGTAATGTCATACAGACCTTGGCATTAACCAACAGCTCTCCAGTTGGATTTAAGACCTGCTCAATAGGAGGGAAATCAGGTTTGGTGCTGGAAAGCAGCCAACTTCCCAGTGCTAGTTGAAGTCATGGATCTGAGAGGAGAAGCTACAACTACCACTTCACTAAATCATCATGATCCCTAACCAAATTCTAAATATGTTTCCTTATACTCCAAGATAACTGCAGTCTCACCCCTCATCAAGGAAACTTCTCTTTGCCACAGACTTAGACCATTATAGAAAACTACACCTAATCAAAATGCAGAGTCATTGGGCCCAGTACCAATTGCTAAATCTTTTCGGGAAAAATGACATATTATTCAATGTACTCCAAAATCCTTCTTGATTCATGTCTCGTTTTATGTGCATCATATACTGAGACCAGTTATTTCATTTATCTGTCTTTTAATAGCTGAAGAGAAGCTTTATGATGGCAGTAAGGTGGAAGGAAGTCCATTATTTCCTAGTCTCCAGTCACTATCCTTCAGAGTCAAATGGCCAGCCATGGCTTGATGGCTTTGGTTATGGAAGACACTGTTCCCAGTGAGGAATGGCAAGAATGGTGATGTCAAAGGAAGCTGTGACTGTGATGAAGCCACAAAGTGAAGTCACACCTACCTTCCCAGTTTTGTCTGAGCATTTCAGAGTTGTTTCATTAAAAGTATCACCCCTCCTAGTTGTCCTAATGTACATGCATCTACCCTTCCGCCATCCCTGTACAGCAATGACAGAGTCTCATTCATAAATATGCCATCAGATCTACTATGTAACAGTCAATGAGGGAATGTTTACTTCATGGGAAGGAAGAAAGGCAAGGAGCATGGAGGAAGGAAAGGAGAAAGGAAGAAGACAAGAAGGAAGGAAGGGATATAGAGGAGGAGGTAAAGAAGGAGAGAAAGAAGGTAGCTAATTGGTAGATACTGCATTTAACAGTTTAAAACTAAAACCACTATAATTTTTATAATTTCCTGATTTAAAATACACAATTCACTCTTTCTGACACTATAATTTATTTACTCTACCTGCTGGCAAACACTTTGGAGCTAACGCAAATAAAGAGATGAGCAGCTAGATAGCTAGATGATTGACATATATACATATATCATAGGTCTACATTTATATTTCTTTGCACGTACACACATACACACACACACACACACACACACACACAAACACACACACACTTTAAATGAAGCATTCACACAGTTCTTCACTACCAGTTTTATGCTCTCCATCATGGGCTCATGGGCTCCCCTGTAAGTTATAGAGGGAAGAGCTTTGACTATATTAGATTTTTGAAGCCACAAATACAACTCTAGCATTATGCAAGGAATCTTGCTCAATAATGTCAGAAGTATATTTAAGCATAGAGGAAAAGACATAGCAACTTTCTCATTGGCTCACTAGACACCCTGGAAACATGCTTTCAAAACACAGAATTCATTATCCATCCCGAGGTTCTTATTCTAGTTGGGAAGCTTTCTCTCAGACTTCAAAGATCACAAATCAGATTTATATGATAAGATGAAAATGCATTCTGCAGTCATACCAGAGACATCCCAAGTAAAACAAACATAGAAGCCCTTTACCACACAAGGAAAACCCATCAAAACAGAAAATCCTACAAAGGCAGGCAAATGAGCTGGAATGCACCTATGTAGGTAGCTGTTCTCTCTTCCTGGGCAACATAGCAATATCTTCAAAAACCTCCCCCAACCAGTGTGATGCTGTTTTTCTTGGATGGTTTTAATTTATACATAAACCAGTTTTGGGACCCAACTGAGGATCTGCTAGCAAAAGTGATAGCTACCAAAATGCACACATCAAAAATGTTTTTTTCCCCTGAAAAAAAAAAACAAAACAGATATTTCCCATACATTGAATTAAAAGTCTTTAATGAAGAAAATGGAGGTTCCTAGAGTCTGCAGATGTGTCCATCTCATTAAATTTACAATATGAGGCAATTTTTATTATTAAAATTATATAACAACAAAACCATAATAAGATACTTCTCAGGCAGAAAATGACAAAAAAATATACAAAGTATGAAATGTTTTCAAAAGCATTAAGAGGCTTTCTTGGGCAAGTTATGTTACAATAAAATATTAATGTGTGCTCATTTGTCATGTGTTAATTAGCAGAATAAGCTGTAGGAAGCCCGGATTACCATGCAAATGTTAATTAGGTCATAATTTATGTCAAGCATTTCTAAGTTAAGGAGAACAGCATCTCATTTAGCAGTAGATGAACTTTAGAAATAATTTGCATATGCAACTACTCCTTTTCTACTTTAATATGACAGTTGCTTTATTTTAATAAATACAAAAAAATATATTCAAATAATAGCAAATTCTGGGCTGATGTGCTTAGTCAGAGGATATCTCTGGGAGATGAAAGGTAGCAATAGCTCTTCCATTCCTAGTCAGGCTGAAAAAGATACTTCAGAAGTTACAATTCCTATGAGAACTAATAGATTGGGCTGTGGAGATTGCTCGGTGGGTGAGAGAACTTATAATACAAATAAGAGGCCTGGGTTCAAAGCCCTAGCACTCAGATTAAAGCAGGGTCCTGTGTGCCTCTAACCCCATCATAGGGTGGAACACAGAAGCACACTGATCTTGGGAGCTCACTGGTCAGCCAGGCAATCTGAAAATGATGCGTTTGAGGTTCAGTAAAATACCCTTTCTGAAGAAGTTAGATGGGGGCTGGAGAGTTGGGTCAGTACCCTCTTCTGACCCCTACCTATACCAGGCACATACATTTTACATAGACATACATGTAGATAAAACACAAACATAAAATTAGAAAATAAGTAAATATTTTTAAATATTACTTTTATTAAAAATAGCTTGCTTTCTCAAACAATCTATCTTGATTCTAGTTTGCCCTTCCTCTTCCCACCGTCCCTCCTATTTGTATCTGCTCCTTCCTCTTCCCACCGTCCCTCCTATTTGTATCTGCTCCTTCCTCTTCCCGCTGTCCCTCCTATTTGTATATGCTCCTTCCTCTTCCTGCCGTCCCTCCTATTTGTATCTGCTCCTTCCTCTTCCTGCCGTCCCTCCTATTTGTATATGCTCCTTCCTCTTCCCGCCGTCCCTCCTATTTGTATCTGCTCCTTTCTGCCTCTCATTAGTAAAGAACAGGTTTCTTGGAGATGACAACAAAACACAGCAAAACAAACTATAGTACGATAAAATGACACAACCATATTTAAGATGGATGAGGTAAAGCAATAGGAGGAAAAGAGCCATAAGAGAAAGCACAGGAATTAGAGACCCACTTGTTCACAATCAGGAGTTACGTAAAAATATTAAACTAAATTCTATAATACAGAGGAACTGATGCAGGCCCATGTAGGCCCTGGGCTTGCTGTATCAGTCTCTGTAAGCTCATCTATGCTTTGTTCAGTTGATGTATAGGCCTTGTTCTTCTGGTGTCTGCCATTCCTTTTTGGCTCTTACCCTCATATGCTTCCTCTTCCTGAGCCCTAAGTGGAAGGATTTAATGGAGACATCCCATTTAGAGCTGTGTATTCCAAGGACTGACTCTCCCCCCCTCCCTCCCCCTCTCTCTCTCTCTCCCCCTCCCTCCCTCCCTTCTCCCCTCCCTCTCCCTCTCTTGCTCTCTCTCTCTTCATCTTTCTATCTCTGTCTCTCTCTCTCCTTCTCGCTGTTTAATGGGGTATAGAGGTGTCTGTATTTGTTCCCATCTGCTGCCTCTGATGGTGACTGAATAAGCCACTGATGTAGGAGTATAACAAAATGTCATTAAGGGTCATGGTTTTACTAGTTTTGTCTTTTTTTAAGACCAGTTGAATTTGGTTTAAAAAACAAGCTGGAAAGTGACTGAAGATAGTCAACATCCTCCAAGTTTGCTACAAATGCAAACCATTAATTAATTGATTAACAAGCTAAGAGAGCCCTTCTCAGATCCCCAGCACCTATCCTGTCCATTCATCCATTTGTGTATTCACTCACTCATTTCTTTATTTGAGGAAAATATGCTCCCATCCATTTTCTGTGCTCCAGCTTGGCCATCTTTCTGTTTCGCTCATTCCCTGTGTTTGTTTCTGAGGCGTTGGCTGCTGCAAACCCAGCCTCACAGCAGCATCCTGCCAACTCTCTGGTTCTGTATGTTGAAATTTAATTTTGAAAGCACCTCAACTTTTAAGGGTAATTTTTGTTCTGTTTCAGAAGTGAATGATTCTGACTACTCTTAAATCACCCCCAGCCATAGAAAACAGTGCTAGGGGTTATAACCTGACCTGCTTGCAACCAGCTGGCTCCTTCTGCCTTGCAAGCAAATCAAGAGGCAATCCAGCCACCTCTTGCACTTACTGTCACAGCCTGGATCCATGTCACCATCAAACCTTTCCTGTCAGGATGGACTGTGACCTTAACTGTGAGTCAAAGTAAGTCCTTCCTACCTCAAAGTGCTTCTTTTGGAGCTTCTACTATAGTGATAAAAAAATGAGTAGCTAACACAAATTTCTACTGTAAATTCAGAGAAGACACTATGTTGTTCGAGGTATCATTTCAACATTTTAGATATTTTTATAAATCTTATTATAAAAGGAACCTGCAAATAAAACTATTGCATGTGGAAATTAATTCTGAGTATTTTCTTGCAAATTCATTTCTTCATTGCCCACAAAGAAACATCCCTGTCTTCGATGAGGAATAACAGTATATTCAGAGACTCAAAAAGGCAAAACCATACTGAGCCCATTGCTCACTTTCCTCCTCTGTCCTAAAGGTCCTTCCTGGAAAAGACATGATTTCACTCTCAGAAAGAAGAAGCCCGTCTAGATGGGGGTGCTCCAGTCTTTCATTGCCAGCTAGCTCTGATCTTCACTTACATATCTACTCTACCTCAAAAATTTACTCTCTCCTCACCCTGGTTTTAATTGTGAATGCTTATGTTCTTTGTATAATACATCTGTTACTAAGACTTACCTCCCCTTTTTCAAGCTTCCAGTGAGGTGATAAACAAATAGGACCCGTTCTGATGCTCAGAGCCTTTCTAACACTGTAATGCTAAATATGATTTCTACTTGGACCTCATGTTCCAATGCTGATTCTCACTCCCTGCTGTGGATCTGGTTTAGTACTTGCATTATATTAGAGTAATGTACCTAAACAGACAAAATTTATTGGCTGGACATTATCAGGGTATATCATACCTTATAGTTTACATAATTGTTATAACTATGTTTATTGTATATCTGAGAGAAAGGGCCTTTTTAATGGATGAAAAGGGGGAAATGTAGATTCGGTCCTGATTGGTAAATAAAGCTGCCAGCCACTAAAGGCTGGACAGAGAGATGGAGATGGGACTTTAGATTTCCCCAGGCAAGGGAACCTAGGGAGAAGAAGGATTTAGTGCCACCATGCCAGGAAAGCAGAAGGACCAGGCTTGAGAGCTGAAGAAGAAAAACATACAATCATGTAAGAGCTAAGGAAGGTCAACCCCAGCTTCCCACCCTCACTGGGTCTAGGGTAGCAAAAATGGAATATAAATTTTAGTAAGTAATAATTCAGAAGTATTAGAGGGGAGACATTAGCAATGTGGAAGTTTGGGGAGTGGCCAAGCCATTGAGCTGTTTAAGGCATATTAAAATAGAAAGCTGTGTGTGTGTGTGTGTGTGTGTGTGTGTGTGTGTGTGTGTGTGTGTGTGTGTCTTTCATTCAAGAATCCAGAGTACTGGGGCAGGTAGCAAGGAACGTGTGTGCCACCATTGGAAAGATCAGAACCATTAATCAACTACAGCAACACACTCCATTGCAGTCAACTTAGTTCCTTCTCTCAGGATATCAGCTGCCCACTCTCCCTGAGGCATAACAATTATATTATGGGTGGAATTCTTGCTATAAGAAGAAACCAATCACTACATTTCTTTTTTAAAAAATTATACTCATGTCATTTTCATAATCAAAATGCAAAACCCAGATTTTGATATAAGACTCATTTAATACCCTCCTCAAAGTCTGTCACCTGTTATTAGTATTTTCATTTGTTTATAGCATGGATGGAATGGACTCTAACTTGGCTTAGGATAGAGCTTTCTACTACATACTGTGTGGATGAGACAGACAGACTCCTATGTGGTCTGCTGTAGCACTTTCCACAGGGAAGTATTTCACAATGCTGTTGGCAGCTGCTGTCCACTCAGTTTAAGCCAAGTTCACTTCCAGTGAGTAGCTATGTCCAAACAAACCTGAGAAATAAACTTGACATGCACAGTAGGAAGTTGGTGGAAAGAGAGAGTCAGACATTGAAAAGGAACCTACAGCTTCTACAAAGATAAAAGCTATGTCAAGCCTATTTCACGATCAAGTATTTGGTGGTTTGAATAAGAATGACCCACAGAGGCTCTTGTATTTGATTGCTTAGTCATCAGAGAGTGAAACTATTAAAAGGATTAGAAGGATTACAAGGTGTGACCTTGTTGGAGGAAGTGTATCATTGGGAGTGGGCTTTGAAGTTTCAGAAGCCCATGACAGGCTCAGTCTCTCTCTCTCTCTCTCTCTCTCTCTCTCTCTCTCTCTCTCTGTTGTGGATCAGGTGTAGTTCTCAGGTGTAGTTCTCAGCTTCTTCTCCAGCACCATGTCTGCCTGCTACCATGTGTTCCTTGCCATGGTGATAATAGACTAAACCTCTGAAACTGTAAACAAGTCACAATTAAATGCTTTCTTTTATAAGAGTTGCTTTGGTCATGGTTTCTCTTCACAGCTTTAGAACAGTGACTCAGAAAAAGTCCAACCATCCATTCTAACAAGATGGCTTATGATTTGATGAGTCCACCTTTTCATTATGTAGTACTCATGCACTAAAAAGAGCAATCAAAAGCTAGCTAATTGAATTATCCATGAGTCCATTTAACAGAGAAATATTGCTCAATAAAATTATATAGCCTCTCTCCAGCCCACCTCTTCATTCTTTTATCTTCCCCTAAGGCATATGTACCTGACATCCATGAGAAAGAGTCACAGCTGAACAGCAAACTGAACCCACATTACAGTGGACACTGGGGTCTCCCCTTTCATTGGGCTCCAGAGTGATACCATTCATGAGTAAATAAGCTTGATTTTACTCTCAGGGCAGTGATTCCTGGTAATATATCCACATATCAATTACTGATCTAGAATAGTCTTTTGTCCTACATGTTTCTTTGTCTGAAATGACACCATCTTAGCTTTATTTCTACAAGACCAAATATCATAGCCTTAAACAGTATTTATAAACACTAAAATAAAATGGTATACCCTGGAGTCACAAATTGAAGTTCCACTAGTCACTGTACATTCAGTATAAAAGCTATAGTGACGAAGCTGAAGTAAGGGAAGTTGCTGTAATGTCCTGTGCCATAGTTGGATGGTCACTTTCAGGAGACGGATGGCCACACTTCCAAAGGAAGAAAAGGATTCCAAAACAGTGTACACACATACATGCACATATACATACATACATACAAACATACACACACACATACATACATACATACATACACACATACATACATACATACACACACATACATACATACAAACACACACACATACATACATACATACATACAAACACATACATACATACATACATACATACATACATACACACACACACATGGGCACACACACATGCACTGTTGAAAGGCAGAATTCTGAGGGAGTTTAGGGAGAATATTAAGACATGACAGACAAACATCTCTTCCTTTCCAAGTTGACTGGCTCCTAGAAAAATCAGGAACCAATTGTCATTTGTGTTTCTTGAGTGAGATGTGAGCAGCAGATTGGCTGTAGTAAGGTGCTTTCTATATGCTCCTGTTTTTCCTCCCAGCCCCAAGCTCCCAGAATAAAGACTCTGGGACTTCTGATATATGAGTGACTGCCTATGCTTTGGATCATTCTCTGACTAGCTCATAACTTAATCATCCTGTTATTCTATTCTAAATTCTGCTACATGGCTAGTTACCTGGCCACATGTGAGTGTTTTCCTCTTTCTAGGGGAAATTTTTTGCACCTATGACTCTTTTCCCAGAATTCCTCTCTATTCCAGAACTTCTACCTCCCTATTTCCTGCCCAAGCTAATAGGCCAACAGCATTTTTATTGACATGTGATGCTTCTATACAATGCACAAGGGATTAACCTTACAATTGGCTATAGCTGTACCCCATTCAAAGTAGTGTGTGTGTGTGTATGTGTGTGTGTGTGTGTTGTATGTGTCTGTAATGTGACTGTGTCTTGGTGAGGGGGACCAAAGCAAGGCCTTGCTGTGTGATGCCTGATGAATGTTCTATCATTAAGCAGTATGTCTTAGTTGGCTTTCTCTTGCTTTGATAAATAACATGACCCAGATGATGCTACCTTCTGTCAGATAAACAAAATCTAACCAGCACACCATATAATGAGTAAAGATTGAGCAAAGATTGACTTGCACCTAGGAATTTCAGCTCAGGCACCTTTCTAAGTATAAGCAATTATACCTCTCTCATGGTACTTGAATTCAAAATGCCTAACAGTCTGTAAATCAAACTAGTACACTTCACAAAAGCCCTTATTCCACTGAATCTTTAACTCATTTAGTTAGGCTTGGCCCTTGGCTAAATTGCAGACTAGATTAAAATTATCTGAATTTGGCTTTTTTATATCCAATATCATACATGCGAGTATTCCATCATCCAAACACTACTGAATGCTCAAGTCCTCTGTGGATAACTACATAATATTAACATGGGCCCTGTAACACATTCCTATATACTTTAATATGTCATCTCTTGATTGCATATAACATTAATGTCATGTAGATAGTACGTAAATAGTGCTGTATTGCTTAGAGAATAATAAGAAACATGCAACTCTTTTTTCCCCCAAAAGAGTTCAATCCTTAATTGAATTCATGGTGAGGAAGTTGTAAATAAGGACTCAACTAGAATGAGTGTCCTATGCTATCACAGATGTCAGGGCTCTTTAGTGGCACAACTCCTACAATTTCTCTTCTTGTTCTCAAAACTCATCTGTTCTTCATTCTACATTATTAGAGATGCATTCTCTATCTACCTTTCTTGATTAAGGCCTGCCTGCCTGAGTTCAAATCCCACATCTGACACTTACTAACTCTGTGATTTTGAAGATGATATTTGTCCTTTCTGCTTCAACAGTAGAAAGATAAAGTACAGAGAAAGGGCATTAACTATATATGTGACAACACTTTGTGAACTGTGAAGTCTTTAGAAGAGTACAAACAAGAGCCCATGCACCCATGATAAATGCTGGTGAATGCCTTCGTATCCCAGTATCTTCAGTGACTGTTGCAAAAATCCTGCTGGGACTTCCTGGACCACATGTTGCATTTTATACTGGAGCACAAATCAAGTCACCATGTCCAAGATCAGATGACTGCAAATACCTAGAGTTTAATTCTATCTAGGAAGAGCTCTTAGATGGTGACCCTTGGGGATTGCTATGCCAATTCCCCAGCACCTTCCTTCTGTATTAGGGATTTAAGGAAGTGTGTATTCTGTCCTAGTTCTCAGATTCTCGTAGGATTAAGCATGAGCTGCTTATGGTGATATCTTAATGTCTTCCTGGCCAGCTATTTTACCTTCATTGTTTCAAACTAATATGTCCTCCTGTGTTCCCTAAGGAAGTCAAGATAAGTTTTACATTAGGATCTACACATGGCATCAAGACATTTGGAATTAAAGAGATCAAGAAAAGTGAACTATCAAATTCCAAATCAAGATCATACAAAGGAAAGCAGCCTAAATTTGTTTGAAACTAAGAGAATTTATTTTCCATTTCATTTGGTCTGATTTTAGTTTCTGTGTTACTGTGTGACAAAGTCCTGGGAAAATCAGGATGGATGAGGCACTTCAGTTGAAAACCAAAGTGGTCTTAGAAAAGGTTATTTTTTAAAATAAATAAATAAATTTGCACATGTGTGTATATGTATGTATTTATGTAGGTATGTATACACATGTAGAGGTCAAAAGACTACTTGTAAGACTGTCTCTCCTCCTACCACGCGTATCCCTGGGGTTGCTGGTATTGAACCTGGGTTTATCAAGCTTGGCAGCAGAAGCCTTTACCTGCTAAACCATCTCACTAAGCCCAGGAAAGGCACTGTTAGAATAGACCCTCAAAAGGGCTTCAGTGTGTGGGATACTTGCCTTTCAAGCCCGGGGACTAAAGATCAGATCTCCAGGAGTGACTTAAAGTTGAGGCAGGGGTAGTAGCTATATGTAATATCAGCACTTGGAAGGCAGAGACAGAAGACCCCAGAGCAAGCTAGCTATCTAGACTAGCCAGAATAGATGACTCATCTCCAGGAGGTTCAGGGAGAGACCCTGTCTCAAGAAATAGTGTGGAAAATAAGCCAGGTAAACACAAAGATGTCATCTTTGCGCCTCTACACACATGCACTTCTAGACACATGTAAACATACATGCAAACACATCACATATGCATGGCAGGGGATTGAGGGGTGGATAGAATTAACCTTAGAAACTTGAAACTGACCAACTCAAACACAATTGCCCTTACTGGTTGGACATATATGTATGCTATGCTCAGAATTGCCAGGACTCTTACCTGAGTTAAACTGGAATGGGGCATAGGTATAGAAGTTTTGTGTAATCTCACTGGCATCTGAGAAATACAATGGAAATGGTGATTGGAATGATTATGGAATACCAGAGTGGTGCCAAGTATCTTCATGATAAGAAAGAAGGAAATGACAGAAGAAAGTGCTATGAATTCTAGCCCAGGGAAAGGAAGAAAGCCATCAGGTATGAAGGACAGGATGAAAAGAGACTTTTGTCTGCAAGTGAAAAGGAGATCAGATTGGAAAATGGTGGGAGGGAAGTGTGAGGAAATCTAATGTGATAGGAAAAAACAAAATAAAACAAAACATAACTACCTACCTCTTCCTGCTTAAAAGAACTGAGAAAAAGGTTTGACCCGAGTCAGCCCTGAAAGATGACCGACCATATTACTGTCCTGAAGGTCTGCCCCATGGTCTGATAACCAAGGTCAAGTTTTAGCATGGCTTGATTAGGCCAGTATCAACTCTGCTCTAGAACGTATAAATTATCCAATGATGGCATTTTATTACCTGGTAAGCAGATTCCTGTGGAACTAATACACATGCCTGCTAATGGGTCTTCAGCCATGTACCTTTGGGTAGAGGGAGGGAACAAGATATGGTGAGGGAAAGTTTATGGTTTCGAAGGCTCTGACTACATAGAGAACAGTAGAAATTTGACTTCTGCCTTTCAACCCATGAGTAGCTTTCAACTGACATTTTAAAGTTGGGAAATAAATATTTCCATTCTCCCCACTAGGTGGGCAATCTCTGCTGATGAGCTTTACACATTTCCCACACTTTGTCCATAGAGGTCTCAACCTTGTCACGAAGGATGACAGGTAGCTTGTCAGTGAGCCAGTCTCCTTCCCTTCCACCCTTGCCTGAGATCATGTTTGTTTGATGTTTTATTTTCCACCAATGTAATTCTCGAACACAAATCTTTGCCTGGGGGCATGCTTGCAGGAGAGCCCAAACTAAGACAGAGATGAAAATCTCCACACTAAGATTTAAGAGCGACCTTTATCATTACCAAAGGTGGAAGAGAAAAGGAGATTTTGAGAATTTTAATACTTGAGGCAACCTGCAAATTTTAGAACCGAGTCTGGGCTTTAGTAGCAACATTAAATATTTGCTGAATGAATGAATAAAAAGCAAATAACATTAATGCCCACCACTTCTACAACTCACCAGGGTAGCAAACTTTCTCTGGAAAATGATGAATGACAAATAATTGAGGTTTCACAGGGGAGTCAATGTCTGTTGTAACTATTTATCTCTGTTGTTGTGTAAAAGCAGCTGTGGACAATATGTAATGGAAACAGATGCATTTCAATAAAACTTTATTGTAAGTGCATTCCAGGCCACAAGGCATTGTTTATTAATCCCTGGTATAATCAAGTTTTGGGTATAAGCCCAGAAAAGTTCATGTGTCATGGTTGTTTTGATACATTTTAAAATACAGACTTTATTTTATAGTGATTTTACTATTTAAGGTGCCCTGTTTTGCTGGAAGCTTCACTGATCACTTGAGTAAATGTACATCACACAAATTATAAAGAAATAAAATGTTATAAAATAAATACCAAAGGCAGATGCCACAGCCACCTTGAGAGGAGAGCAATTTCCTAGCCCTCTCTAAATATTCTTCCACCTCCCATGGTTCCAGTTATAAGCAGCTAACTGTGGTCTGAAAATACTCAATGAAAAAATTCTAAAAATAAATACCCGATGAGTTTCAAATAACTTTATTAAAGTACTTTATTACTGTTATTGGTATCTTAAACCTGATTGAAAAACTATTTTTAAAAAATATATATATACAGAAGTAACCACAGCTTATATTTAACATGCATACTATGCATACATAAACACATACATATGTCCACAAACTTAATTCGGTGATCTCTACAGTTGCAGGCAATCATTGGGGACCTGGAACCTATTCCCTTGGTAAAGTGGAAGATTACACCCAACGTGTACCTTAAAAGTGAACAACAGTGTTAAGCAGCCTAAAAGGCAGCTGTGATTTTGTTTTCATTCCGATTAGAAAAAGAAATAGTAGATTTTACTTGGTTTCCTCTTGAATATTCACATTTCTCAGGCATGCAGACCAAGGTCCTGAATAAGATCCGTTAAAATTTAAAGAGCCCCAAGATTCCAAGCTGGAGCGAGCTGTACTGTCGCCGTTCGCCAAGTGGTATCAGGCCCAGACGTCCCTCCGCTCAGTGTGGGACACAGAGGAGGACCATGGACATTTTTTGGAGATGCCAGACTTGCTGACCACCAAATCCCTCCAGGCTCCCAACAGAGACAGCTCCCAGGATCCACAGAGAGCTTCGGGACCCTGAGGGAGAGTCAAAATACATGGCCAAAAAAAATGCCAAGAAGGAAGTGACCGGCAGGAACTGGCAACGAGACACTGAAGAGGAGGGAACATTCTCACTGGCCAGTGAGGACGTCCTGAGGAATAGAACCATAAAGAGAGCCAAGCGGAGACATGCCCAACCCCAGCCCGACGGTAAAGGGCCGTCCAAAGGGATTAAAAGTTTGGCTGTGCCTTCCGGAAGAGGAGAATTTGGCATTGGCCCTGGAGAGAAGCCTCTGGAAGTATTGACAACCAGAAGGAACACAGCCAGGGCTGCAGCAGAGCCCAAGGCAGCTTTGGGTTCTGTAACTGCAAATGAACCTCCCTCTTTGGACCATGAGCAGATCTCAGATTCCCAGACTAGTGTCCACAGTCAGCATCCTGTCTCCCCGGGCCTTGCTTTCAGTCAAGCCTGCGCTGGGAGTGTCTACCACAGGCAGTTGACTGGCCTGAACTGCTCTGTCCGGGACTGGATAGTGAAGCACGTGAACGCAAATCCGTTCTGCGATCTGACACCCGTGTTTAAGCAGTATGAGAAATACTTGGCTGCCATTGAAAAGCAGCTCCATAGCAGCTGCGGGTGTCTTTCTGAAAGTGAGCCCAACGGGGGCTTGGTTGGGACACAGCCTCCTTCCCTCCTTGTTGCCACGGAACTTCAGCCTGAGTTGGTCACGTGTGAAAAGACGGAGTTTATGTGTGAGAAGAAAGCCGACCCAGCACAAGGAGCAACAAGTATCTCGGGTAACTTTGGCAGAAACACTGAAACCCCAGTTTGGGGTTCCTTAAACTCTGGAGTTTCATCATCTACCAGAAGCTCCAACTTAAGTGGGAAAGGTACCACCCAGAAGAAGCCAGCATCTGCAAAAGCTCTGGAGAGTCCAGCACAAGGCAGCAGTGATGACTGCAAAGGTAAAAGGGATGAGCCGCCTAAAGCGCTCCTTGTTGAAGAGAAGGAGGAGATTGCTTTCTACTGCAAAAAGTGTAAACTATTTTACAAGAAAGACAACGAATTTAAAGAAAAAGGTGTGGGCACGCTATATTTAAAATCCACAGCCAATCAGAAGACGCGGCTCGTAGTGCAGGATACTACTAAGTTAGGCAACATACTCCTGAACATTCTGATCCCACCGGATATGCCATGTACCCGGATGGGGAAAAATAATGTTCTTATCGTCTGTGTACCCAATCCACCGCTTGATAAGAAGAACGCCAACATCAAGGTCACTATGCTATTTCGGGTAAAGACAAGTAAGGACGCTGACGAACTGCACAAAATTTTACTGCAGAACACGGATGCCTGAACACACAAAATCCATCGGAGAACTTGCCAAGTTCCTGCTTTTTTGCTCTGCCCCCAAATGTAATCTTTCATCTTGTTGCTTATGACACCCTAATAACTTCTAATAACAAAAATTTTGTGAGCACCATTAAGACCAACAAAAACGTCAGTGTTCAGTTGAGTGTGGAGACAGGGTCCTCCCTTTTTAAGAGCCACCTAACATGCAAAATACATTTGAATAAAAAGGTTTTGAAATTTCTGTTAATATTTATATTTGAGTAAATTATAAGAGATTTCTAAAAATAAAAGATAATTTCCCCATCTATACGGAAAGTGACATTTTAAACAAAGTATAGTAAGATTCTCCTTGGCTTGGTCATCTAGAAGATTTCCTACTATGAGGGCCCACCTCTTCCACAAACATCCTATCTGCAGTAGCTGTCTCTACTAGTGCTAAAAATCTCAAAGGCTATGGACTAGATCAGGGATAGCTACTGTAGGACATCAGATAACATATGACAAACCCTCTAGATCTGTAGTGCTCAACTTTTCTAACCCTATGACCCTTTACATTCCTCATGTTATAGTAACCTCCAACCATGAAATTATTTTCATTGCTACTTCATAACTGTAATGTTGCCACTGTTATGAATTGTAATGTAAATATCTGTGTTTTCATATGGACTTAGAAGATCCCTACGAAAGGGTCATTTGACTCCCAAAGGAACTGCAACCCACATGTTGAGAACCACTGACCTAGCAACACTCTGATTCCATTGAGATACATGTACTCTGGCCCCTTTTACCAATCTGTATCAGGAGAAAATAAAGTGTGGATTGTGCTGATGACATGAATGTCTCCTGTCCACATCAAGGAAAATGGTTTCTGTTCATGAAACAAAAGTGAGTCCTGCCAATGGAGAGTGTCATTCTCCATAAATCCACTTTTCATTCAAACCAACTGTCAAATACCGTTCACAAATCTTCGAGGGTCATTTATTATATCTGTATGAGTCATACTCTTTCCAACATTAGCCTTTAACACTAGAGCAAGATCCAAAAGTGAACAGTTATATGGTTTGCTGTTGTGTCAGGCACACAGGGGGAATGAGAGATAACTGACCAAACAGATTGAAGGAGTTGACCAAACAAGGTATGAATCCAGGAGACAAGGCTGGCTGGAGAGCAACTTTCAAACATGCCTCGTAAAAGTTGAGGAGGTAGGCAAGATCTCCCAATCAAAACTCCCATGTCTCGGTGGTAGCGTGCATCTTCTCAGAGGATGCCCCTTCTCTAATTATCACAAAGCTTCCACATGGGCTACAGAGGGGTGGGAAAACTTCCTAAGGATATAGCCATGGAAACCTGCTGATGGTCAAGCAAAAGCTGGGGTCACTAAGAAAAGACGTTTGGCAGAAGTAACCTATTTGAGCCTTTAATTTTTGATGATTCCATATATTTACATGGATTTTTGTCACTTTTAGACCCCATTATCCTCTTAACCCCTCCATCTCCAGCTGAAACCTTTCTTCTTCCCCCTTGTGCTTTGATGTGTTATGTGTGTGGTGGGGGACAGTGAGTGTATGTCACTGAGTTTAATTATGGTTGCTTGGATGAACATGAGTGGGGGAGGCTGATTTACTAGACTGTGGGTAACTTACCAATGACTATCCCACTGAAGAAAATGACAACCCCTTCAAGCACCCATCAGTCCCCACAGGAGGAGTGGAGCCTCATAATCCCCTCCCAGTGGGTGATGAAATGGTAATAGATCCAATCTGGTATAGCTATGGTCCAGCTGAACACAGCTACAGTGCATTCATGCGCACGTTGTCTGTGTCGTGTCCAAAGGACAGTGTTCCACACTACGTATCCTCATCTTCTGGTTCTCACCTTTCTGCCCCCCTTTCTGATGTTTCATGAGATTTAGAGCAAGCAATAAAGACATCCTATCTAGGGATGATCACCCAGTGGTCACTTAATCACCACACTCTGAACATTTGTGAGTCTCTGCCCTCTTTGGCAAAATGAATCTTCCCTAACTGATGCTGAGAGCAGTACCAGAGGGGATAGAATGAATGAAGTACCTGAAGCCATGGGGAAGGACTGTGTACTGCAATCCACTAGGCATGACACAGCCACTGAAACTATCAGTGTGGAGGAGCTGAAGTTATGAACATTGAACCTGTACAAGACTGGATCTTTTAAACAATTAGTCATGGAAGGGAGAGGAGTTTGTGGGGTCCCACCCTCCTTGCCGAGCTAATGGCTATAGATAGCTTCTGGTAAAGTCGAATCATTGTCTTAAGTTGTATAACTACTGGTGAGCCCACCAAGCTCCAATGGATAGTTGTAAACCAACTACCACACCTGTTACTTTAATTAAACTCAGTGTATTACAAAAGAAAACCAGCAGACATGAAGATATGGGGGAAAACTTACAGGGAGGATTGAGGATTGCCATAAGTGTGAGAGAGATAAAAGGGTAGGGATGGGAGTAAGTCAAGTGTGTTATATACTTGTATTAAGTTACCAAAGAGCAAATTTAGAAGGCAGTTTGACACTGTCCATTTAATGCAACATTAGTAGTAGGTTCTCCTCTGGGGGTTATGACTTCTCTAGCCACCAGCTAGACCCATTTTTTTTAATTGAAAATTCTCTAGCAGATTTATCTGTCAAGTTGAAAATTTTCCATATTTAGAAATAAGATAAAGAGGTCATGGTGAGATTTTGATGGGAAAGAGCTTTTAGTAATTGCTCCAGTGTGGTGAAATTTAGAAGAGAGAGCATTTGAATGGGGGTATTCCACTTCAAAGCCATGCTGTCATAATATTGAGAGCTAAACAGTTATGAATAACAGTCTTGCAGACTTTCCACTGTCAGACACCTCTGTAATTTATGGAGAAAAGGCTTCTTTAAATCACAAAAAAGACCACGGTTTTGGAGGCTCTCCTCCGTCAGCTCCAATTGTCCCAGACTAATGCAAAGATATAGAATGCAAGGGACATCATTTGTATTGTCAAAACAATTCTTCAATGTTTAAATCTGATTTAGGAGAAAATAAATTACACATTCTTTCATCAACTAGGCACCTGATAGAGTTTTGTTCAATGATAGTGCCATTCAAAAGAGAAAGAAAGAAAGAAATTACCCGCCATGCTTACATGTACTTATCTTGACAAAATATTTTCATCCATCCCTTCAAAGCCCGTGAGCCAGAGAATTATGATGATAATTTATAAGTCATGTGTGATATTATGACATACACTGTGTCAAATATTAGAGGTCAAGAGTGCAGAAGCGACATATCTAATTTATGGGGTTAAGCCTGGCACTAATGCCAGTTTAAACTGTGTAAATTCTGCCACAGAAGTTAGCATCATTGGCTTGTACACCTGGCATGCTCGTAGCTCCCTCTTCCAAAGAATAACCTGAAGCCTCTAGAATTGTAAAATGGTCCTTTGATTTGAATCCTACTTTTCTTATAGTTTATTCAAATATTTTAGTAAATGTTTGTGCCAGATCTGAATTTTAAGAATGATCTAAAAAATTATCCTGTAGTTTTTCCCTCTAGAATAATTCCAACAGATTTTAATAAAGATGAGAGAGAAAGGAGTGGAAATCTAAATAGGTGTGATACAAACAACTATTCAATTTTAAATGTGCCCGATATTATTTCAAGCCTAATATGTAGATTAACCTGTTGATCCTCCAAGTGGCCCTATGCAGTAGGTGTATACATCATACTTGCTTTATAGGTGAGAGGAAAGAAGGTGAAATAATGATCACTTTGTATAAAGCCTCCACAACAGAAACCTTTAAGGTTCAAAACGAGGCAGGGCTGCACAGAGCACATTTCACCTCCCTCTGTATGTCTGTTGAGGCGTTAAAGCTCTTTTAGTAAACGTTATATGGGTGTAGGGGAAGGTTTGTTGGCTCTTGAGCAAAATGATGGGCAAGTTTTGATAGTTCATGAATTTTCACTGAATCAGGGTCACACCCACTTACAGACACACTGTCTATAGCTGTTGTTATGCTATGAGGTCCCACTGAACAGAAGCAACAGATTGGAGGGCCTATGAATAGACAATTATTATTATATTCATTTTTAGTGTGTGTGGTATATGCATGTGTGTGCACATGAATGGCTGGGGCACTCATCTATGCATATGCATGTAGAGGCCAGGGGTTAACCAGGTGTCTTTTTTTTTTTTTTTATCACTATCATAGTATTTGAGACACTCTCTGAACTTGATTTTGAAATGAGTTTGAGGCCCACTGAACCCAGAGATTATTCTTTCAGCTTCATAACTGACCAGCAACCCCTGGGAATTCACATATCTCTCTTCCATGGTGATTCCTATCCTTTATGTGTGTACTGAGATCCAAACTCAGATCTTTATGCTTGCACAGTCAGAATATAACCCACTGAACCATTGGTCTAGCTCCCAAATAATTGCGAACTTTCACAGAAGTCTAGAAGCTGAAAATCTATTCCCTTCAGTGAGTACAGAAAAAGGCAGGGCTTGAATCCAGGTCAGTTGCTTAACAAGATTCTCACCCAGAGGACTCTGCTAATGATGGCATAGATGGGCACTAGCAAAGAGCTTGAGCTCTCTGTAGGCCATTCCGGAAAGAATTTGATGATGTAAACACTATAGTCCCCTAACATTCAGTGAGGAACCTCTACATGGCAAGACAAGGCTGAAGGGACCTGGTCCAGCACCTTCTCCATTTCTTACAACAGAGACCTTTTCTCTTACTGTCCTGGGAATACTTTACCCAAATGTAGGGTATACAAAGAACATACTCCATTTGTTCCCCGGGAAGAGTCAGTAAAGGGTCCTTCAGTCTAACCCTTGACTGAGACAAACCCAAAATTTCAGACCTTGTCTCAATTTCTAGTTTCTATGACAAGCTAGTTTGAGAACGCATCATTCACTGACGCTCTTTACTTCCTGTACCTCTTCCTCACTTCCAACATATATTTTCTGTATCTGTCTCAAAAAACAAAACAAAACAAAACAAAAAACCCTTGAGTCCTTAACTCAAGTTTTGTTTCTGAAGAAAATGGAACTAAGGAATGTCAGGTTTTCTGGCAAAAACACCAAGATCCAGGAAAATTATAGGGGAAGCCCAGAGTCCTTGAGCTGAAAATTGATGTTGTCAATATTTGAACTAGGAATATATGCCTCCAAAGTCTCTATTCTTAGCTAAACCCTTCCCTCAGAACAGCTATGTGTAGGTGTATCCAAGTGCTCATGTTCAGCTTCCTCTATGGACCAGGAACCTAGAAGAGCATCAGGTCCATCTCTGAAAGCTTATTCGGGAGGGAAGAAAATTATTTCAGGGGGAAACACTAAACAGTCAGAATGCTCTCCCTCTGTTCTTGACTATTCTCATCTAGGAAAGACAGGACTTCTCTCATGGTAACATTTACTGTATCACTACCTGAAAGATGGGCAGAGGGACCAATCCTCCCACAAGTCATCCATAAGAATTGGCATCTATGCCCTCTCCTTGCCTCTGCTCCACTGACAGCCCCAGGTGGAATATTCCCCTGAGCTCCATGCAATCAGTTACTTTTCCCAGGACATCAAGACAGACATAAAATCTCCACTCGGTTTCTATTACTGACACCCAGAATTCATGTGCGCCCACTAACACAAATCATGCTTCTATTCCTTGTCAGTCTGGGGAAACAGTGAGACCATCACCCTTTTTCCTCTAAGGGATTAAGAGAAAACAGGTGTGTGATTGATACACAGCTGTCATTATTCTTCTTCCATGAGCCACCATAACGAGAGGCATTAAAATCATTTCGCTCGTCGCACACACATGCTGCCTAGTGGCTGAACAAGAGCTTGTCCCTAAGGGGAAACATCCTCTGTCAACAGACCCCTCTGCCTTAGCCCTGCCTCAGGCATTATAGGTAAAGGTAAGGGATTTATTTTCTCTGTATATCCTACATATTAAATAAAGAAAAGTAGGAGCATCAGTGGTCTTCTAAGGAGAAAGTAGGGGACTGAGGCACAGCTGTGACATACATTAGAGAGTATGAAATTGGATCCCCTCCAATTGCACAGTAAAACGTCCACCCAGCAGTACATGGCCTTCTTTCAGCCTACCTTCGAGATCTGTGAATCCCATATGGACGTGTCTTTCCCAACACATTCTTATAATCACAGATATTACATTAATTGGTGTAAATTACTTGCTAAGAAAGAATGAGAATGTATCTCACCAGCAGAAATTAATTATTCCATTAATAACAATTGTAACTCATAAAGCAGGAAGGAATACAGTAGATCATAATGGGTTTGTTATTTTAGAAATTCCATGATGTCTGGGTTTTTACTTGACTTCTATGCAATTACATCTGCCTCTGTCTCTTGATGAAAAGATGGCTTCTGTAACTTAGGTACCATTCCCCAGGGGTACCTAGCCAAATGCACTCATTCACAGAATCCAAAAGGTCAGAGAGCAATTGAACTTCCATCTCCCACAGGAAAGCAATGGACTCGGAGCTCTGGAAGCTTCTGAAGCCTCTAAGTCCTGTCACCTGTCACCACCCATCAACCTTAGTAAATATTCCCAGTACATCCTCATTCCCCATTGAAATAACCTAGGTGAGCATATGTCTGTTCCTTCTAACCAAATAACTTAACCAACTCATTCCAGTGCTACCTTAGAGAGATGTTTTCTATTTGGACATTTTACATGGAACTCCAAGGAAAAAAAGATCCATGACTTCATTCCAGAGAAGAACTCACCCTTCTTAATTAAATGTAGCTACTGTCACTCCTAGAAGCTTGTTTGCAGTAAGCAATGATCAATGAAGAGCTCTGTGACTAGTCAAAGTGAGGAGACTAATTGACTATTGAGTACTCAGTCCTAACTGAGACATCTATACTGCTCCATCCAAGAGAATGTTGCAGAAAGGGGGTGGGGAGAATATATGAGGGGAAGGATGCAGAAGAGTGCTACAAACTGGTATCCTCCAGATGTGGCTCAGCTGTAGCACCCATGAACTCACAGCAGCAGGAGCCACCAGCCCAAGACCTTATGAGGCTGAGCCTATCAACACTCCATCATGGATGGGGAAGGGGCTCTTAAGACCGGACCCCTCCCTGAGAGCTATAGGTAGTTAATGGTTGTAGAAGGAGTGGGAGTAATGCTCAGCATCCAGAAAAACCTGTTGGAAATCATCTTTTTGAGCGCTTTTTATACCAAAAGATGGCAGTGTCTCATTCGCATCCGGAAGAAAGGACAATGGCGCTGACTGTAGGTGCTTTATAACGATTACATGTATGTATCCCAGACTCACAACCCTTTAAGGGAATAAGAATAAGTGGAGAAAGAAGGTTCAACTACCTGAATATTACAATCGTTTTTCATAGATACTGTAGAGGGGTATCCTAGTATTTATTGAGTACAGTGCTATATTATAATTCTAATAATGTATAGGGGAAATAGTAAAATTTTAATAGTATTTTCTTTTAAAATATCAATATGCAGTACAGTTCCGATAGTCAAGTGTTTTTCTCACATTTGCAAGGCTGAGTTTGATTCCAGCACCAGAAAAATCTCAATATGCTGTGCATATGAATCCTTACAATAATATTTATAAAACTTAATATCATCAGGTTTAACCTTAGTATACACAAAGTATGGCTGCCTGTCCTGCATGGTCTCCTCAGGATCTGGAGTTAGTCTACCTTAATTCAAATCTTCGATCTGCCACTTGTTGGCTGTTTAGAAAACGAAGCTACTTAACCTCTCTGAACTTGGTCTATTTATGAATTCAGTTGGTGTATCTTCCACACAGAGTGCTTTATGGATTAAATGGGTTTATCCATGTGCCATACTTACCATGATGCTTTAACATGATAAGCCTTTAATCAATACTTATTGTCACCAAAGAAGCAACAAACTCAATATTGATCTTATCAGTAAGACAATGAGACCCTAATGGACAATCTTGTTGATTTATTTCTAAGATTCTTGTTTATAGCCAGCTGGCTGCTTTAAACATTTTTTAAAAAACAATGTAGCATTGCAAACTGGTAAACAGAGTTATGAGACAGCATTTCAATAACGAACCTTTAGAAGTCAAAATCCAGTGTTTTTTAGAACTAATGGAGCAATATTTTAAGAGTGTGGTTAGCTAGGATTTTTGGTTAGAGAGTGAATTATTTTATACTGATACAACCAGCCTCTAAAATATAACTTATTATTCTAGGCAGTAGCAACAGACATTATCTGCACCTACATAAAAATATTCCATATGGTACAGAAACTAAATGAAGACATAGGTTTGCTTCAAATTCTGGAAGCCAATGCCAAATTAACTATATTATACTCAATACCTCAATTGAAAATAGAGTATCCCCAATGGGAGTATGGCTTACATAAGCCATGAGGATAAGAGAAAATGAATTCCAGTTGATCTAAGAGGAGTGTAAACCTATTAGGACAAAGATGTCACCAGTTAAAAAATGTAATTAAAATATGCCACTACGCAAATTCCCAAAACTCAGTGATTATGACAGTATCCTAAAGTTGCTACTTCATATCACTAACAGTTCTTGGTGAGTTGTAATCTCAGCCACCATTAGGACATGCAAGGTGTTCTCTCTAGAAGAGAAATCCCCTTTGTTAATTTTAGCACTTGATTTCCAAATGAAGTACAGCTTGGAAAATAACAAAATAATGAGAGATGAGACAATGATTTAAGAGCATACCTAGCAGAAGACTGATAGATACGATTACCTGGCCACCCTTCCCACCCCAGGGCCCATGGTAGATGGCATCACTAAGGAGGCTCCTCTTTCTTTCTTAGAACTGTCTCACAGCGACTATTTTCTTAAAGGCTGTAAGGTAAGAACCAAGCAAGTCTATGGTGAAACTCAAGTCTCAAGATCAAATTCATTAGTCATATGACTTGGAGTAGAACTTTGGCAAGAACACATAATATAGATAATGTTGGAAAAGAGCTTGGTTTTTTTTTGTTTTGTTTTGTTTTGTTTTGTTTTGTTTTTGGTTTTTCGAGACAGGGTTTCTCTGTGTAGCCCTGGCTGTCCTGGAACTCACTCTGTAGACCAGGCTGGCCTCGAACTCAGAAATCCACCTGCCTCTGCCTCCCAAGTGCTGGGACTAAAGGCGTGCGCCACCACTGCCCGGCCAAGAGCTTGGTTTTACCACACGTATAATTGTCTATAATATGTTTTGCGGCCAGGTAAATTAGCAGCCTTGGTCCTTCTATCATTTTTGTCTTATCTTTGCAGCTAACTTGGTCATCCATCTAACAAAGAGCACAGCATCTGATGTCTTGGCATGGCTCATGCATGTGACTTTGTTTAGACAATGGATTATGCACACAAGGGATGAGATGCCAGTTCTGAGCCTCAGTTCTTAAGGTGTCTCATTTTTTTACTTTTGGTCCTCTGCCTAGAAAATGGCAAGAGCTTTCTTCTTATGTCTCTTATTCAATAAACCTGAACCAGACATGTGGAATAGTTCTGACTGGCTGGACCTACAACTCAAAGCAGAGCCATTGAGGTTCTGCATACATAAGTGAAGCTTTCTTAAATAAATTAGCTAGCCGAGGTCAGCAGAACTATCCTTATCGATCTGTAGAGGATTGACATAAAAAGTATGAAAATGTTCTTTTCCCTGAAATAATTGTGTGTGTGTGTGTGTGTGTGTGTGTGTGTGTGTGTGTAAAATTACATGACAGTATCTGACTAATATACTCATGATCACTTACAGTAATAATTACTCCCTGTGTCTATACGCCAAGCCCAATCACAGAACTTTGTTAAACAGTATTTTTTTTTCCAGTTTTGGAAATGGGGAATAGAGGGCTAGAAAACCTTTTTCATTTTCCTAGCATCTAATAATAAATGGCTACTAGTCTGTGATTTGAAATTTGGTCCACTTTAAAATTCCTTTTTTTCTTCCTCCTTCTACTGATAAAGAATACCTCAATGTAAACAAGTAAGACTTTTCTACAGAGAGTATGTCTATTTCTTGAAAGGTCAAGGCTGGAATGAAGTTAGCAAGAGGAGAATAATAGGCAGTAAAATCTGGAAAGTGACCAGAGGCTGGATCACCAAGACCTCCTGTTACTGTAAAGAGCTCTTATTTTACTATAAACAAAAGCTCGCCTGATGACATGTGTCTGTAATCCTTGGATTTGGGAGGCTAAAGCCAGGGAATAGAGAGTTCAACACTAACCTGGTTACCATAAGAGATTAGACAGAAGCAAACACAAACTCATACCCACAATGAAAGGAAAAAAATTCAGGTGTTTTTTTTTAACTCAGTGGATATTTTATAAGCACTTTTCAAGATATGACGGTTTCAATGGTCAGCTATAAAAGAATAGAAAGCCCTACCATTATTAAGTGTCCAAGCTAATTGAAAACCAAATATAAAAATAAAGCTGCTACAAGTGGGGAGAAGAACATGCTACTTTGAAAGTATAAACTAGGGGTGGGGCTGAATGAATGAAGAAAGAGGCAAAGTGATTAAAAGGACTCATATCTCAGTCTAGAGAAATAACTCAGTGGTTAGAACACTCAGTGCTCTTGCAGAGGTCCTGGGTTCGTTCCCATCACTCACATGGTGGGTCACAACTCCAGCTCCAGAGGATCCAATGCCCCCTTCTGGTCTCTGCTGGCACTGCACACATGTGATACATTGTTATGCACACAGGTGAAACTACCCATACATACAAAATAAAAATAAATAAATATTTCTGAGAAGGAAGGAAGGAAGGAAGGAAGGAAGGAAGGAAGGAAGGAAGGAAGGAAGGAAGGAAGGAAGGAAGGAAGG
>CM052700.1:47531707-47554615 GCA_028551405.1 Uromys caudimaculatus
TGTGTACACAAGCACTACATGTTTATACTGGCTAGCAGCGTTCCCAGAAATAGCTTAAAGCACATAGGATGATTGGGAGCAAATGCTGCCCTATTCTGTATAAGGCTATCTGTGGGCGTCCTAAAGTTATTATCCCTAAGCTGTCAAAGGAGGATCATGAGAACAGTCTCACAAGCCACTGAGTCCATAGGTCCTGAGGAAAATTGTCTCATCTTACTGAGCAGGTTGGCATAACTAGGAAGCTCAAGAGGAGTGGTTTTCTGTATTAAACAAATGACCTGGAGTCCTCCTTATAGATAGAGACAGGGAAGCTGACAGCCAGAGAGAGCAAGAATGGAGACTGGAGACTGGACAGAGGGAGAGCTAGGTGGGTAGGAAAGGAGGGATTTGGGGGTTAGGGGAAGATAGATGGGCATAGGCCAGCTCTGGGAGCACTGTGTCTGGGTAAAGGAGAATTCTAGCAAATTTATGTTTTCTGTATCACATGCTATTCCTGTGTGCTACCTTCGCAAGACTGTCAGAAAGGCCAGATGTAACTTGACACCTAAGCTAGTCTGTTTTTTCCCACGTGCTACTGGGATCAGATGGGCTTTTGGTTGGGAACTAAAAACACTTTGGATTTACAGGAGCATGGGAATCAAAAGGAAAGGAAAAAAAGGAATAAATCATTCTAAGGAAGGCGTGGCTAATCCTCTGCAGGTGGTCATGTTAACACCTCTCCCTCCCTGCGCCTTAGTGCACTCACCTACCTAGAGGGCATCTCTGTCTACCCCTTGGCTCAGTGTACCAGAAGAAGGAAGATGAGAGTTTCAACTGATGATCTCACACAGACCAGAGAGGCTCTTAATTTGTTCCAAGAACACAACACACTAGAAACCCAAACAGTCCAGAAAGACCCAAAGACATGAGCCCAAGGCTTAGACATAAAACATGAGGATATCTCAGAGAAAATACAAATCCTGAGACTCAGATTCCAGCATGGCCAATGAATAAATAAGTAAATAAGCCCCGGAGGCTTGAGAAGGAAAATCTATAAGAAGATTCAAATAGGTATAATTTAGAGATTAAGTCTAAGAACCACATCCCTCTGGTTCTGGCTTGGGCTTATCTCAATGGGATATGTCTCAAGCAGTAGGCACATTAGAAACAAAAACAGAAGCCACAGGAAGTACAATAGAAGATAGAAGTCATCAGTCTAACCTCCTGAGTAATGCAGTATAGCTCCGTGTTACTAGGGGTTCAGGGATGGATGTTTACACAGTGAGTTGGTCATGTTAACTTGTTTAAACAAAACTTCCTGACTTTCCTGCTCTCCTTACTCACCATCCTTTTCCATTACCGACCATTGTGCAGGAGCTGCTGGTTTTATGACTAGTCTACCGCCCAGGAACAACTGGACAAATGGAAATGACTGTTTTCATTTGTCCTGCAGCCCCATTCCTCTGCTGTCTCCTTCACAGAGCAGGCTTTCCCTGGCTCCTCCGGGCCAGCATCATTATTCTTTCCTACCCCTCACACCTTCAGCACCGGCTCCTCCCTGCTCTATGTCCCTTTTCATTTGTGAGCATTGCCTACAGTTTCGTGACTGCTCTGGAGTTAAAGTAGACCTTCATTCACCTTTCCCAGCACCTAGGGGTATTAGCGCAGCATCCCACAGAAACATCTGTGGAATGAAATGAGAATCCAGATGGGACATAAGATTCATCACCAGGCATCTCACAAGGAAATCACTTACACATCAGTCTCTCAATATGGATAATCCCAGGCCTTAGTCCATACTGAATATTTATCTTCCTCCAATAATGATTGTATTAAGATATTCCCAGCTGAGACCTTCAAGTTTCTACTCTTAACTAAGAAACCTTTTTCTTGGAAAAGAAAAGGTTTTAAAAAAAAAAAATCTGAGCTATCATAGGAAGCAATTTCAACACTCAAGTGACACAGTCAAAGCACCATAAGATTTCAGAAACTTGACTGTCTCTGAAGCCGTGGTATCATTTTTGCTGGTGCAGTTCTTTCTGGTATTGAAGCTAAGTTCATACTCATCTGAGTCATACAATGTGGGGCTGATTCCTGGTCTCTATGAAGCCTCTAAAGAGGGGGCATTCTTCCTGTTCCTAAGCAGGGTAAATTTCAGTCTGGGGTTGCTATTGGAAGTAGACAATCAGTATCTCATTTAGGAAAGCTCTTGGGCAAAATGTACCATATAAAAGATGGATGACTTAAAACATTGTTAAGCGTGGACTGGTCAAAATTTATTTTATCTTTATAGCTTGTTTTACTGATAGGACATTACCGTCGGCCATTATTAAGAACACTCTCCATCTTCTGTCTAGTTATATCCATTCTTTTGACACTTTAACTATATTCTCTTATTTCTTCTTCTTGCAGAACATCAAGTTAATGCTCTGAGAAGATGTTAATTAGAGGAATAAAGAGGGTACTTGATGTCTGCCCGATGGAAAGTAGAAGAGTTAGTTCTCCTGAAGTTCTTATCACATGGCTTTCAGAGACTTGAAGCATGGCCAGGGGGACCATCTAGATGGCCATTTAATCTTACTGAATTTACTTAATTTAAATTTTCAAACTGATGTTTAGTTTCCACAGAGGAAAAAAATTTTTAAATATAATTAGAGTAATTTGAATGTGTGACTAGATCTTGTTCAACTACAGATTTCATAAACTCTAAATGCAGATCAAGAATTTATGGTAAATCCTGAGTGTCTGCAGGCCAACACACTGCCAGTACAAGACCAGACATCAAGCACTTGTGAAGAAAAGGTAAAGTAAAACAACTCTTAAAAATATTTTATATTGTTAATGACAACATGCATGGTCATTTTAATGGACTGAATAATCCTTATCACCCAAACAATATGTCCATTTTCTCTGACTCTAGTTCTAACACATTGAAAGAATCTACAACTGTAACTTCATACAGTGAGTAAATATTACCTTGCAGAGCAAAGAGGAAGGAAAAACAAAACAACAGTGATTATAAATCTCAAGAAAGAGCTTATCCTGGATTAGAGGACTTAAATCCAAAGCAAGCATCCTCCAAGTGAGAACAGGGGAGGTTTCATAGGCTGCAAAGGAAGAGGCAGCATGGGTGTAGAGATCACAGTGATGTGGCCACCACAGTTAGAAAGTACCAACAACCAAAGGATGGCAAGCCAGCAGTGATGCTCAGCCTGACTTCCCTGTGACCGTGAGATCACATACTTCTAGTGCTTTAAGCGTCAAGTATATGCTAACTTGTCATCAGCAAGCACAGGGAAAAGATTAAAACTAGTATTTTGAATATGTTGGATAAAAGATAATATAATAGTTGCATTTTTTTTAACTTTAACAAATGTGGTTTTTAGAAAAATCGTGTTGTGTGTGGCTCATGTCGTATTTCCATTGCACTTCCTCATTCTGGAATGAATTATCTGATGTTATCATTTAAGACATTTTTCCTGGAAATCCCATCTCTAAGGTCATATGTGTAGGCCACGGCTTGAAATTGCTCTTCTCTATGTGTGTTGTCTACATGCCTGTGCGTGTGTGTGTGTGTGTGTGTGTGTGTGTGTGTGTGTGTGTGTACTCCCATTAGGTACACTCACATGGCTATGTGACATACAGATATTAACCACAGATACTTTTGTCAATTGCCCTCCACCTTGTATTTTAAACAGGGTCTCTCAAGGCACTCTTAACCTGAATAACTTGCTAGACTAGCTGCCTAGCAAGCCGCAGGGATCTTCTTCTCTCCATCCCTCCAATGTTGAGTTATAGACATGCAGTGTGCCTGGCTGTTTTCATGTGGGTGCTAGGGATCCAGATGCAGGTCCTCTTACTTACATGACAATCATATTAAGTATCTTCCACTTCCCCAACAGAAAATGATAAAGTGCTCACAAGCGACCAGCAGTTTTGGAGTATGGTAAATTCTCCATTCATGCTTAGGCATTAATGTATTAACTATTAACATACAGATTTCTTTATTCATTCAAAACCATTGAGCTAAGAATTTGGTGGTTGTAAGAGTATTAACACTTTTGACAGTTTCTAATGAGAGGAAATGAAGGTTGAAACCTAATGAGATAGAAAGGAACAGGAACAAATCCAGAGTCCACACTTGGATCCAAACAGCCAGCTGTGAAAGCAGAGACAGAAAGAGACATGATGTCTGTGTGGCATGTGTGAAAAAGACCTGGGGGTCTCCACTAATAGAGAACTCAATAGGAGTTGGCAGGGTGATACAGTTACCAATGTAGCTATGTGGACATTTCACCTGTTAAATAAAAATCAGAGTAACATAGCAACAGTGCTGTACTAGTCCACAACCACCCCATATCTCATGATAGGCACCTATCCTGGCCAAGACAGAGATGTTGACTCACCATCTCTGAATGGCTCTTCTCTAGCAGACACCATGACTGTTTAACCTCCCATAAACTTAAAATCAACTCACCTCATCTTCCCTAGCTCCAATTTTCTTGAATTTAAGTAAATGTGAAAAGAGGGGTTGGTCCAGCCAGTGACACTCCATTGGAGAAAATGATATTCCCTTTGCCAACTGATATGAAGTGCAAATAGCACTCCAGGGCAGGCCCATGTCCACTAGTTGACTAACACAAAATAAACTCCGTTCTTGTGTTTTGTTTGTGTGATTTGTTTTGTTTTGTTTTTGTCTCGGATTTTTTTGTTTTAATCTGTTGTTTTTGTTTTGTTTTCCTTTTTATGATTTTGTGGGGTTATTTTTCCAGAGAGAGGGAGAACATCAAGTTGGATGGCTAGGGAGGTTGGGAAGAGCTGTGAGGAGTTGGGACTGGGGGAGGGGAAAACATGATCAAAATATATTGTATGGAAAAAAACTTTAAATAACAAGAGAACAGATCTACTGTGATCTCTCAGACACCCAACCATTCTATCCGAAAGGTGATGAACGCCTCCTAGCTCAGAGAAGATGTTCTCTGAGCTCATGACATACCCTGTATGAGGGCCGGGGAATTTGTTTCTTTCTCTCTCTTTCTTTCTTTCTTTCTTTCTTTCTTTCTTTCTTTCTTTCTTTCTTTCTTTCTTTCTTTCTTTCTTTTTTCCTTAAGAATGGCATCCCAGGAGAATCACTTTCCAAAAAGAAGACACATACAAGCATGCCACAAAGTGCTAAGGAACACACACTAGAATCAGACCAGCATGCCGCACCCCTGTTAGGAGCACACACTAGAGTCAGTTCAGCATGCCACATGGGGGGATGAGGAGCAGATATTAGAGTCAGACTGTGTTTTAATTTCATCTCTGCCATTTATTACTTGTATGAAACTGGAGATTAAGGTAATAAAAGCCCCTACCCTTTTGGGTTATTGTCAAGGACAGGTACTGGTGTGTGCATAGACAGGACTCATCGTTTAACCCATGACAAAAGCTGCATGGTATGTAGACACCATTATGTTAGAAGAAGAAAAAAACCATTCATATCACCAAATTTCTCTCTTTAAAACTTCTCTATTCTTGAAATTCATATAACTTCTCTATTGGATTTATCTTAGAAAACTGAGGGAAAATAGACCCTCCCTGGGTGGGGACGACTTGGTAGCACATGGGCTGTAAAAATCAGCCCAGGAACACATGGTCCACATCCTGATCCTTGTTAGGCCAGTTACGTCACACTCACAAGCATTTGGTCTTTGGCTAAAACCCATACTCACACCTGTGACTAGCAATGGCATGCCAGTCCTTCGGGCAGAACCACAGAAATAAGAAGATATTCCTTTTTCAGCAAAGAGCTGAGGGCAAGGGTTTGGAGAGGACCTGTGGAACTAGTTAGATTTATTTAATAAGAAATATAGGGAAAGGTTTTCACATGATGAGATGTTAAATTTTCTTTTCTTCATTGATTTGATTGACAAATATTTAAAGTACTTATTTTCAGCCCATGGTTTATCAGGTGGCAAAAACAATAGATCCACAGCCCTTGTGTAGCTCACATTTTAGAGGAGACAAACGTAAGTATAAGGGAGTTACAGTTAGTTCACAGTAGCAAGTGTTACTGCCACAAAAACAGGGGAAGAAGCAGGAATATGCAGACCTGGGAGGATGGAGAAATCAAGAATCCATAAAGAGGCCATAGGAGCACAGAGTAGATATCAGGTACCAAACAAAAGACAGTAAGGATGCGCGTCACATAGATATGTGAGCGACTGTGTTACAGGTAGAGCAAAGGCTCATGGGCACAGGGGTTTGTCCACCTTTTAAAGGAAAACAAGGAGGTTTTGTGGGTAAGGAGTATCAACAAAGGGGAGAAAGCTGTCAGTACTAATGGGGTCATGAGTTTGGGGTGTATCATGTAGGATCATTGTAAGAACAGTGGCTCTTACTTTGAGAGAAATATGAAACCCAGATGGAGTGTGAACTGATTAATAAATTAAAATGAAGTTCAACCATATAGCTCTGCTACTGGAATGAGAAGAAAGTAAGAGGCTATGAAGTACTTCTGCAACAATCCTTAGAGAACATAATAACCAGCTGGAGAAGCACAGAGATGTGACCAGAGTCTAGATGTGTCATGACTTTGGGAGAGCAACCCTCTGGTAGAGTCAATATGAAAGCTGGGAGAAAGCCCAGAGCTGAGAGGGATGCTTAGGTGTTGGTGTAAGCAATAGGAAGGTTGGGGTTACCATTCACTGTGATAAAGAGGGCTATGAATGAAAGCATGTCTGGTAGATTCAATATGAAATATGGGAGAAAGCCCAGAACTGAAAGCAATACTAAGCTGTTGATGTAAGCAGTAGAAGGGTCAGGGTTATCATTCACCATGATAACGAAAGCTATGAATGGAAACAGGCCAGGGACAACTCTACTTCAATGACTTAAAGAATCTTGTCTAGGTCAGACAAGAAACATCCCAAATCTCAGCAGCACCCCCAAAACAGCATGCCAGAGCCCCCTTCAGTGAGTCAATGATCACTTGGCAGGGAATAATTTGAGGCAAACAAGGGATCTAATGAAAGCTTAGTCTAGATGGTTGCTAGGGTAATCTCGTCCCTGACTAAAATACAATTTTATAATACCTTAACAATATATGATGCAGGATGTGTGTGTGTGTGTGTGTGTGTGTGTGTGTGTGTGTGTGTGTGTGTGTGTGTGTGTGTGTGTGTTATTCTAGTCTAGGGTGGCTTTTAAAGCCATGACAAAAATAATTGCTTTTGCTGACTTCCACTCTGAGGAGATAGGTCAGATATTAAAGTCATGTTTATAGAGCTAAACCTGGCAAGCAAATGTCGTCTTCTTAAACCATCCATAGAAAAATGGCACTTGGCAATGACATTTGTGACACCTAGAAGTGTTGGCAGACCAGACTAGTTTCCTGTTTTTAATTTTTAATTTTCCTCCTTTAGCTTCACAGTGGTGAATTTCAGCTCTTTCTGATCTACCCATGAGCACTGAATTCTTTTTTTTTTTAATGTAATAAGGAAATACTCTGTTAGTTAAATAAGAGTTCTCCCAAAAGCCTGACTCTCCCCCAGCAACTTCGCTTCAGTGTAGGTCACCGTGCATTATGAGAACACTTAGTTACAGGAAGGAGGCGAGGAATAATATTGCCATACTCCTAGGGTTTGAAAGTAAGTCATTTAGCACCTAAAATTGCAATGTTCTCTGCTATCGCTGTTTTCCTAGCTTCATTAATTTTTTTTCTTCCCAAGTCAGCATCCACTCTTACAAGCCTCTGTCTCCTGCTGTCATCAAAGCATTTGCATGCATTAATCCATGACACATGGGTGCATTTGATCCATAACCGATTCTCTGCCTGCCAACCAGGAAGAAACACAGTTCTAGAAATGAAAATAAGGAGATTTAAATTAAAAAAAAAAATTTACTCAGGAGAACAGAAAAATACCTCCTTGCTAATACACCCTATCCCAATTTTCTCGAAAATGATCAGGAACAGTCCAGATAGTGAGGTTGTGAGTGCTTTGATCTCTGAGACCTATATACAAAATTTTCCTAGAACTGGCCATCAGTTTACAGATTACACTCTATCCAATGAGGGGATGAGGGAGAAAAGCAAAAAGGGTAAGCAAGCAAGCCAAAGCATGACACATCTGTGATGGGAAAGAAATACATGAGACTGAAGAACAGAAATACACATGGCCTTTTCAAGCCTCTCCTCACCTAATGGTCCAGGGATCTCTGTGGGGTTTTGGTGTTGATGTGGATTCACTAACTAGATTAGGCCTTTCTCCGATTCCCTTTTGCCTTCTTTACTGAAGTTTGTTGAGCCTCACCAAAGGATTAAAAACAAACTGAGCCATGTAAGCAGGAATAGCTACAAATGGGAGAAGCCTGCCATTGGGTTGAGCCATACAATTAGGTCTGACCAGAAAGTTGTGGACAAAAATGACTTGTGATCATTCCAAACAGCAGCCTGTTGCTGTTGGACCCTCCCAAACTCTTCTCTGCCACAGCCAACAGCTCTATCGCTGTTGAAGGGGGCAGGGGAACCACTTAAAGCCAACAGCCAACAGCCTCATAAGTAGGGAAGAGCTTAAGCCACTTGTGCTGAGAAGACTTGATACTCTGGTATCGCCTTTCTTGGCCTGACATGCAGTTGTGTCCACCTTAATGCTGCCTACCTCAGCTAAAACCAAGCATGCTGCCAGAGCACAGTTTCCATATTGCCACTGCAGCAAGCATAGCATGTGGAAGTAGATGGTCCCGCTTCAAATTTTACTTTTCTATTTACTGGTCTGCACTTAGTAGCAAAGGTATTTAGCTCCTGTGAGCCTGGCCCTTACTCATAGAGAGAAGAGAGTAAAGACCTCATAGGGGTGAATATGCTGGTTAAGGAAATGCTTTAGAATGCCTGGCATGATAGCAGCCACACTGCAAAGGATTAGCAAAAGTTTGAATTTGGAATTCACATAGATTTTAGGGATAGCCCAGGTAAGGGAGTGCTAAGTCACTCTTTTCCTTCCAAAGCCAGTCTTTACTCTGCCCTCTGTGTCCTTCAGAACATATGCATGCAGGGGTCAAAGTAAGGAAGCTCCTTTTCTCCAATCTGATTGTCCTGCTTTAACTTTGGTTCTTCCTCCTGACCAAAACACCAAAGGGAATGCTGTGATCTTTGCCAGGAAGTTTTTTCTTGTCCTCCCACCCCATTGTTTACTCTTGGAGCAGCCCACTCTACCTCTTCTGCTTGTGTTTGAAGCAGGGGAGGACTTTGCCCAGATGTACTGGCTAGTTTTGTGTGTCAACTTGACACAAGCTGGAGTTATCACAGAGAAAGGAGTTTCAGTTGAGAAAATGCCTCCATGAGATCCAGCTGTAAGGCATTTTCTCAATTAGTGATCAAGGGCAGAGGGTCCCTTGTGGGTGGTACCATCTGTGGGCTGGTAGTCTTGAGTTCTATAAGAAAGCAGGCTGAGCAAGCCAGGAGAGGCAAGCAAGCCAATAAGCAGCATTCCTCCATGGCCTCTGCATCAGCTCCTGCTCCTTGACCTGCTTGAGTTCCAGTCCTGACTTCCTTTCGTGGTGAAGAGCAGTATGGAAGTGTAAGCTCAATAAACCCTTTCCTCCCCAACTTGCATCTTGGTCATGATGTTTGTGCAGGAATAGAAATCCTGAATAGACAAATTGGTACCAGTGTAGTGGGGTATTCCTGTGACAACCTGACCGTGTTTTGGGGAGGACTGTGGAAGGACTTTGGAACTTTGGGTTAGAAGATCCATTCAGTGTTAAGAGCTTTGTGGGATGCTATGTAGGATCTTGGAAGATAATGGTGAGAACAGTGCAGAAGATGGAGGCCTGGCTTGTGAAATTTCAGAGGGAAGATTAAAGACTCTTATCAGGACCATTGCTAGTTTGATTTAAGATTCTGTGGTTTTGGTTAGGGGGACTGAAGGATCAGCTGTGATTAACAAGATACCAGAACTACTAAAGCAAAACCATTGCATTGCTGGGACTATTGATGCTGGTTAGCTGGAGCTAAGATATTATCGGTGATTAAGAAGAGACCAGCATCCCTGGGGTGAAATCTTCTGAGAAGTGTTTTCTGAGAGCACAGAGGCTGTGTTCCAGAGATAGCCAGGGTTGTACCTTGTGCTGTGTCTGGACTTGGTAATGTGTAAGAGTTACTCAGGTGGTACTAGTTTTGAAAGCATGAAGGAGTCATGAAGAGCAGCTGAGGCCTGGGCACTGTGAGAGGCCACGGAAGGCCATTGGTGAAAGTGCAGCCTCATTTACAATTGATGGCCCAGGACTGAAGGGGTCATGCAAAGGAGGTAAGGCTTAGCACCATGGTAAAGCCTAGTTGCAGCAGAAGACAGCAGTGTTTTGGAGATACCAGTACCATGAGATGACCACCAAGAACAGCAGCACCAGTGGAGTACAGGCATCTGGAGCCTAGAAGACAAGGTATGTGCTACAAAGGGCAGAGCTGGAGAAGTGACTCAAGTCCTTGGAGGAATCCAGAAGATCGTGAGTGGATCCCAGACATTGGATGGTTGGAGTTTGATTTTGCTTTTGATTGTGACTGTGCCCTGATATATTTTCCCTCCTCAAGGAAGAAGGTATTTTAGTGGAGCCCACAGTTAAGAGACTTTGAATTTTTAAAAGACTTTGAATTTTAAGAGATTGGATGTTTAATAGTAAGAATTTGCAAAGGCTGTGGGACTTTTAAAGTTATTTAGATCTTGGGGATAAATAAGAAAGTAAGAGTTGAGGCTTAATGGTGATGTGTTTGTGTGTCAAGTTGACAAGGGGTCAATTTTACTGGCTAGTTTTATGTGTCAACTTGACACAAGCTAGAGCTATCACAGAGAAAGGAGTTTCAGTTGAGAAAATGCCTCCATGAGATCCAGCTGTAAGGCATTTTCTCAATTAGTGAGTGATCAAGGGGGGAGGGCCCCTTTTGGGTCGTACCATCTGTGGGTTGGTAGTCTTGGGTTCTATAAGAAAGCCAGCTGAGCAAGCCAGGAGAGGCAAGCCGGTAAGCAGCATTCCTCCATGGTGTCTGCATCAGCTCCTGCTTCTAGACCTGCTTGAGTCCCAGTCCTGACTTCCTTTAGTGATGAACAGCAATATGGAAGTGTAAGCTCAATAAACCCTTTCCTCCCCAACTTGCATCTTGGTCATGATGTTTGTGCAGGAATAGAAACCCTGACTAAGACACCAGATCTTAGCCATTTCCTCCAATCAATACAAAGTGATAAAGGAAGGATAGGAGGCATGACTGTTTCCCAGGATCCATAGTAAGAAGCAAGGGATTCTGCCTTGATGGAACTCACACACACTTACACACACACACACACACACACACACACACACACACACACACACTTTAATCACCTAACACAAAAATCAATATTTTAAGTAGTATAGGAAGCCTTTATTTCCAAAGGTTCTATCATGATGACAACATCCTTGAATTAGCATCTTGATATTGCTTTTCCTTGATGGCATGATAGCCAGTAAAAAGAACTTCAGACTAGACCTTATTTACACAAACAAGTACATCAATTAGGCTTTCTACTTACAACAATAATAAACTACCCTTACTTGTTTTCAACAGTTTAATTAAATACAATTAACTCTGGTTTGTTTTGGCAACCTATTAATGTCACAATTGAAAATAAATAGACTCATGAAAAGATTATAATTAATAAATCCTTTACACTACTGTAAAATTACTCAGATGCTCTGCCTGCCAGAAATCCTTAACAGCATTTGTGAAGTATGTTAATGAGGACAGTAAAAAGAAGATAATAAAGCTTCTGGAAGAACTCAGGAAGGCTTGATAATGCTTTTGACCTCTTCGGTACACATCTGATGACTGCTGGATACAGTTATTAAGTGACTATGAGACATTAATTGCAAATTTATCATCATCTTAAAATATCCTTAATCCATGGTTTTGCCTATTCAGGCTATTCTCTCATGAAAGCTCAAATTCCCTAGACTCTTAGAACAGACCACTGATACCTCTTTTAATTTTTTCTTCTTTGACAAGGTTCAGAATTTTAGACATCACACACCTTATGCATTTGAATTTTTAGAAACAGGGCCTTACAAAGCCTATGCTGTCCTCAAGCTCACTCTGTACACAAGGATAACCTTGAATATGTGATCACCTTGCTTCTAATTCCCCATATATAGGACAACAGGCATGCATTACTATGTTCCATTAATGCTGACGATAATCCAGAGTGTTGTGTGCATTAGACAAATACTTCACCAAACTGAACCATAACCACAGCCAACTGTATGCATGTGTGCACATATGTATGTTGTGTGGGTATGCGTGGGTGCAGGTGCATTGTGGGCATGAATACATGGATTTCAGAGGTCATTGTCAAGTGTCTTACTCTGTGGTTTCTACTTTATCTTTTGAGACAAGGTGTCTTCTCTCTCTCTCTCACTGAACCAAATGCTCACCAGTTGTCTAGCTGTTCTGACCAGTGCACTCTGGGGATCTGCCAACATCTGCCCTCACAGTACTGGAAGTATAGATGCTTACAACCATGTTCTAGTTTTTCACACAGAGTCTAGGCATTCTGACTCAGGTCTACATCATGCTTGTATGGCGGGCACTTTGTCAACTGAGTCATCCCTCCAGTCCTACCTTAGGCAACTCTTAATAGACAAAGGTAATATTTTATACTCATACCAGAAAATAAAGGAGACATGTGAGACTGTAGCTTTAAAACACCAAAGTCAGGCTCAGATGAATCCCATGGACGTTTAGATAGCATTGCGCTTATCAGTATATTTATGGTTATCTTCCTTTAGTAGCTGGGCTCTGTGATAAATAGGCAACAGATTATTTTAAGAACAACTCGATCAAAAGAAAGGGGCTCAGTAAGATAGCACAGGCTTAGCATTGGCAAGTCTCCGAGCTCAGTTCCCAGTGCCCCCAAGATAATTAAAGTTAATAAAAAAGAAAAGTGACACCAGGAAGCATAGATCTGTGACATAAGATTTTGTGTGACCAGTGTCTGCTTTCGTCAATTATAATAGAGTTGGTTATCTTCTGAGAGTAACAAAAGTATTAACTTTTAGAGCCCCTCCCTTTTTCATGGGTTATTAATTAACTAAATTTCCATCTTGGCTGGCATACAAAGGCACTACCAAATTTGACTAGAGCTCTTTCGTAAGGCATTACATATACACAACACTGTTAGAAGAAGGACACTGGAGATATTGACTTGTTCATATTGACGTAGAACTTATGGCTAACTGTTGAGTATTGCAGAGGAGAGATTAACCATAAAATCTCTATTATTTGTTGGGCTGCATACATAGATTTTATTGTCAAAAGACTGAGATATGATTGTGATTAATAAAGACCAAGTTATAAAATTTATATGTGCATCTTCATTACATGATTAAATATTAAAAGTATTTATTGATGCCATTATTAAGTATCTCATCTACCTTATTTTTTCTGACATCAATATAGTCATCTAATAGTATAGCAAGATACCATATACTGAGCACTAACTCTAGAGAAGATACACAACACACATCTTCACTAGGTTCCTGCCCAAGTCGGAAAGCTGGGATTTTATAAACAGGGGTCTCCCCATGTGATGGATCAAACAGAAAACATTAGCCTCACTTACCCACACTTAGAGCAAATAAGTATAGTAACAATAGAAGCAGGATATGAACTCTTGGTTTGTTTAGGGTACCACACTGTTCCAGTCCAACCCACTCCTAACACCAAAAATAATTAACAAGGAGAAGTCAAGCCATACAAAGCAAAGTTGACTCTCTAATTTCTAAATATACAGGAAGATGCTTCACTCCTGGGTGCCTAACCTATTCCAGGATCTGTACTGTATTCTAAGTACTAAGAATGTACCAACTTCTTTGACCATTCAATTTGTTATTTTTATTTATTTTTTAACATTTAATGTGTCTAGATGTTTTGCCTAGTGTACATGTTATTTACATGCATGCAGAGAGGGCATGGAACCGTGGAACTGAAATTACAGAAGTTGTGTGCCTCCATCTGGGCTCTGAGAATAGACCTCAGCAAATGCTCTCAACTGTTGAGCCATCTCTCCAGCTCCCAAATAATTAATTTTAAATGAATACTATGACCCACAATGAAGGAACATGTGATATACATAAAGGAACAGTCTAGACCAGAAAGAGCCAATGTGTTTCATCTTATAGCTAAGTAGCCAAGCCTGTGATGCAGCATGTGTTATGAAGGGGATGCTGGGTAATGACTGTTCTAGGGGTGATTGTTATGGTTATTTTTTAAATCACTGCTGCCCTATTTACTTACTTGGTAATTCTGAGATGCAATCTGGGTTCAATGTAAAACTTTCTGTGATTGATTAATGATGCCTGCAACGGTAGCTTCATAGAAAGAAGAAACTAATTGCCTGCTAAGATGTGCTATCACTGGCCATTGGAAATATTTTTAGAGGAAAATATGTATTTGATGACAACAGGGGTTGGAAAGGAAGATTTCTTGTCTGATTCCACAAGCAATTTCTTCCTAACATGCTACTGAGCTGTAGGCCTAGCATGTTTTATTGAAAGACAGAAAATTCAATATTTTAGCGAAAAGACACAGCTGCAAATGATCAAATCACTTACCAGAAAGGTCAGCCCACTTTACAATAGTCTAAATAATTTATAAAGTCTCAACATGATAAATGCCAAAAAATTCTTATCAGAAAAGTTAGATTGTAGTTGGAGAGAATTCTTTCCCAGTGTGAATGATTTACAAGTTCATTTTGAGTATTACAGAAACTTTTCCACTACGAGGATTTCTCCTCTGCTGCGGCTTCCTGTGTGGAGTACAGAAGGGTCTCCAGAGTCTCCTGGCAAGCAATAGCCCTGAAAAAAGTACTGGCAAATGAGTTGCTGTTCACCAAGCAAAGAAACAACAGAACACATGTGCACAGCTTTGCCTCTTTGTCCTGCAAAATGAAGACAAAGGCATTCCTCAAAAGCACCGCCTTATAGAGACTAAGCCCAAGTTCTCAACAAGCAAGGTGCTCAGATGATATAAAACAATGACCATTGCATGGAAATTAGTTACGTAATTTCAGCTGGTCGGGACTACCTTGCCGGCATTGCTAGCGGGATGTGTCTCAGGTTGGAAGCATGACTTGACTAAGAGTCTCTGCTTTTCTTCTAACAGTTGGCACGATTTTGCACATTTTGCTGCTTCGTGTAACAATGAGAATGATACTAGACAACATATAGGGTTGTGTTGCAGGTAAAATGTGATAGAGAAGCAATCATGCCACACTCAATTCTGTATACAGTAAATGGAGGTGCCATTCAGGCACTGGAATGAATTCCCAGTGTGTCATCCCAAGCCATGCCCTGCACTATAGGGAACTAACTAAATCAATGATCTTATTATTTAGACTTTCATAAATGAAAGGATGTCCTACCTCACAAGGTTATTGTGAAGACTCAAGTTTAGGCTCCACATTTGTTCATCAGCAAATATTCAGTTGCTCTCACTGTGTATAAACATGTTTTCCAGTATGACCAGCATTTCCTACCTCCCAGAACATACGAGCTTATGTTGTGTAAGCATTACTTAAAAAAAAAAAAAAAAAAGTCATCTCTAGTACAACTGGAAAAAAAATTCACTGCACCCAGTAGGTGGCAAGTGGCATTTGATGAATATCATGTATTAAATGTGTGCTGTGTTAAAAATAAAATCGAGAGGGAATGCTTTAGGAGGGTGTGAATAGTAGATTATAGGAAAAATGAAAGTAGATGGGGATTTTAGAGGCAGAAAAATTTAAGCAGGAGGTGGGATGAGGGATGGGGAAAATGAAGGAACAGAAGACAGAGTTAACCAAGATGAAAGGCATATGAAAAGCCAGAGAGAAAGCTTCTACGCTGCATCAGTTACAAATAGAACTTGAGGGGATAGTAGATCACATGCCATATGGAAGCCCAGGGAAGGAGTACCACACGCTGAAAATAAGGGACTATGACAGCTCAGCCCTACGTAGGACATCTGTACCGCTCCAACTGCCCCAACGGACAGAGACCATCAAGGAAGAGAGTGTTGACAGTGATCACTTATTGATCTTGTAGGCCTGACGGAAGACTGGAGATTGGCAACCCACAAGCCATGAATTCACTGCATCTTTGAGTTAATTCTGGAAGCAACTGTCAAAAGTGTCGCCCAACAAATGTTCACCCAGTGACCTTAATTCTGGAGTACCTTTCCAAGATGTGACACTTGTGCATTTTTTGCAGATGAAATGCAAGGAGTGACCAAGTCACTTCCATTTGATGTAACAGTGTCTAGGAAGCTGCCAGAGACAACATTCCTCTGCCTTGCTTCATAAGAGGGTTGACTGTGTTTTCACTGTGGCAACTATTATTTTTAATTTAAACTCCCATGAACATTAATCTCCAGTCATATAATTGTCTTGACAAAAGTGGTCTTCAAACTTTCATAACCATAGCTCAGTGAAGAAGAGAAATATCCAATTCCCACCTATTACACCTTTCTAATGGAAAGAGTCCTAGGAGGTAAATTCCTGGCAAGAAGCCTGTATGAAACACTGTTTTATGAAACAAGATGAACCTATTAACAGGTTCTTATAAAACAATGTTCTAGCTCTGTGAACATAGAAGTAGCATGAGAACACATGTTCAGAGGTCCACAGTAAGTGTCTGCACAATGTCACTATACTAGTAATAAATGCACATAGAGTGATAAGATGTACACATTTTAGCAATTAGAATCTAAATTACCACCACCACCACTACCACCACCCTGCTTCTCTCTCGAGGGCCTGATGTAACTTAGGCTGTCCTCAGTCTTCCTAAATAGCTTAAGGTGGTTTTGAACTTCCAACTGAGGCTGAGGTTACAGTATGTACCTCCACAGTTTATGGGGTGCTGGGGATAAAACTCAGGGCTTTGTCTATGCTAGGCAAACATTCTACTAGTCCAACTTCAGATCAGTCACCTTTGAACCATAATTGAGGATTGGCTTCATGGCTAGTCTTCTTCAGCAATTTGAAGTAAAGGATAAACAACTATGCAGCATTCATACTATAGGATAAACCAAACACCACATAGCAAAGTAATTGATAATGAGAAAACTAAACCAACAGTGACTTATAATTAAAAACTAGACCACAGCAATTGAAAATCACTAACAACTAAAACAACACTGACGATATGCTGATAACAAATTGCTTTTTCTCAAACGGGAAGAATTATAATTATCTGTATGCAGGAACTTCTCGACATTTCTAAGAGCGAGCAGGCAGGGTTCCTACAAGGATACTAAATTAAGTATGCTCAAGAACCTCAGCTATATGCCATTTTCCAACGAATGACGGCATCAGGGGCTTTTTAATAAGTTGTCTTTATTCTTGCATGAAATAAATGCACTTGTTTAAGGAACAACAGTGAAAAAGAAATAATAATGGCTTCCAAGATATATTTATGACATACTAGTCAATTGCAAACTAGGTTCTGAGAACTTTAATAAAATATTAAATTAAGAGTTTTATGTGGGCATCACAAGTACTTCTGGAATCTTCTCTTAGTTTTATTACATTTACCGATTACCATTTCTCCCAAGTCTTAATTTAAAAGAAAACTAATTATGTTTTTAGCTGAGATTCACATAAGACCTCTGATTAGAACAATGGCCTCATTATATAAAAACTCTCAGTTTGACTGGACCCACACACACACACCCGTAATGACAATTCCTCTGCATATAAAAAGCACAGATTCAAGTGTTTGTGCCTGTTGGGCAAAACTCAGGGCAGAGCTCAAGTGTGCACACAATTTTAAATCAAGTCAAGCCAGATGTGTCTACAATGTTCCCACCTTGTACCTATTGACCTTGCTTCTCTTTACTTGACTTGCATAAATATATGTAATAAATTCTTTAGGAATAAAAAGTATGGGAGCTGGAGATAATCTTGTCTGTAGCCCGCAGGAAGGATGCCATTCTTAGTCAAGAGCTGTAGACCTCACTTGATATTTATGATAAGGAAAGTACACATAAAGGTTAAGATCCAGGATCACTTTCAAATATCAGATAATCTTCGTACATTGGGCTGGGCTCAGAGGCAGCTCAGCACAAGTTCATTTCTCAAGATGTGTGTCTATTCTTCAGTTATCTCTGCTGTTGGCATCTCCTAATGCCTCCCCACCACCATCTGTTTTAATTACTTCTGTTACCATTAGGGGTGTTGCCATTCTCACCTACAAATTGTCTATAAAGTTTAATTTCAACCAATGTCTCTTAGAAAGGATTATTTTTGCAATGGATCTTTCTACATGGAATGGTTAAAATGAACAAATCAGTTCTTGGAGGCAGTTTAAATATTCAATATCTTACAACATACATCACTCTTTATGAAATACGTGGACTGCCTCCTTGAAGTGTGAACAGAGTTTGTACATTCCTTCCAACTATTGCCACTGGAGCCTTAGTGACTGACAGCTTTGTGGGGTATGCTAAAGTTCAGCCTCTGAGTCCTACTCTAAGGTCATCTCTCTTTACTGTATCTGATAATTTCTTAAAAAGCTAATGTAGTCCCTTTCCACAGTATGTGAGTGTTAGAAGATATAAAGGACTTGTTTTAGGTAACACAAAGCCCAGTTGAGCAGCAAGTATTTACTGAAGAATTATTCAGTCTTTATTCAGTGGGAAGCTTGGTCTGCTGATCCTAATCTAGGATATGTGGTTAATTGCTAGAGCCTGGTAATGCGTTCCTTCAACTTAGGTGCCTATTGAAATCTAGGAGATGAAATTCTGAGAAGTGTGTAACTCAGTCAGTCCATTCTTTATCCACAGAACTAAGAACAACGCAATCTCTCTGGATATGTATACTCAAATGGCTTTGATTTGGGATTGAATGGCACAAAGAATCCTAAAAGATAATGTCTAATCAGGAAGTAGTAGAGGTAAACTCTAGTAATGCCATGAAAACAGTGACCATACCAGAGGGCCTCGGGGTCTTCTGCCCTGTAGGATCTAGGATAAGACTTGGTTTGATGTCTTTCCTACATGAAGGAAGTCTTTAATCAACAGACAGACCACTCACTATTCAATCCAATTTCTGGGAAGAAAAATTCATGATAACACTATTTCTGTTTTTCATTTTGGGGCCTGTTATTACATAACACCAAGAGGGGAGAAGACAGAGTGGGCTTACAGAGTTTCCCATGTGCTTTGAGGATATCTTTGGGGGATTCAATTAGTTTACACAACTTGTTTAAAAAAATAATTCATCTTTTCTTTACCCCAGAGAAGAGGGAAATTGCTTGTCTGGTGTTCTCTTTGCTACAAAGATGAAGTGATTTTTTTTCTCTCAAAATCAAAAGACTTAGACACTGAAAGGCTGCTCGTTGCCTGCTAAAGGGAACTTTCTCTTCAGTCTCCCAAGCACAACCCTTTAAGATGTTTTCAAACCTAAAACAAGGAAAGGAAACTTATTGTCAATAATAAAAATTCTTAAGCATTTAACATATAACTATATTTATAAATATAATCTCTATATATCCACATCCATAAGTACATTTTAGAGCAGTAGTTCTTCAGATTATTTTACTTAGCAAAATAGCTATCAAAGATCAAACATCTATACCAAGATACACATATCTATATACATATATGCTGTATTGATTATTTGCTATTTCTATCACTACCCATTTGAATAGTATCCATATTATAAACACACATCCAAACAACACTAATCCAAAGTGTTCTTGTGCTCACACATCCAAACACACACACATACACACACACATCATAATAATTAACAAAAAATTCACAATTTTACCAAAACCTTCATCAATTTTTCTAATTGAATAATTTAGCAAGTATCTTCTGCCCACCTACTTCAGTCAAGCACCTTAGTAATAGTGGTGAGATATAAAAGATGAATAAAATTTCATAATTCTCTTCTCCCAATTTCTCAACCCATGTGATGTGAGTGGATATTGTCAGTGCTTCCCAAATAAAAAAGGAATGTCTGAACAATTTAGATAAACAATATTGTTTCTTATCTGTAACTGTTTCCAGAATTTTCATACATTTATGGTGTGTATCTCCTAGACAAGAATATATTCTAGAGCAATTGCTTCCCCAACATTCAACCCCATTTCCCCAATAAGGATCTTTGTGAATCAGAATTTGGATAATACTGGCTCACATCTTCAATTAATATGAGACTCTTAGGGAAGAAGCCTCATGATAGTTTCTTATCTATCTCCCTTTAATTTTTGTGTATTTAAAAATAGTGTTTGATTTACTTCTAATTTAATCATTAAAACTCTAGAGCTACTTTTAAGACTTTCATTAAAAAGCAACATATGCTCATACCATAATGAATTAAAAATAGAGACTAACAACAAATCCTAAGCCACAGCTATGGCTCTCTTGTTCAGCAACCATGTTTACCTGCAATAAATTTACATAAAATTAGGACCATCAACATGATGTCATAGACTGGGAGGGACACAAGAAACCTTACCCCTCCCTGAAAATATATAGGTAGCCGAAAAGTTTTATTTAGTGGTGTTGCCACTGGTAAGTTGCTCATGTTCCAGTAAATAACAGATTGAAATATTCCTATAAGAAATTTTAATTAAACTCATTGGTTTCCACATACATTTTTTAAAATAAATAAATAAAGACATAATGCGGCTGGAGAGGTGTCTGAGTAGTTACGAGACTGCTAACTTTTATCACAAAGCACACGCGTTTATGTCCCAGCATCCACATTGAGTAGCTCACAACCACCTATAACTGAAGTTCCAGGGCATTCAACACCTCTGGTCTTCTCATGCACCTGCACTCCTGGGGTACATATGCACCCACAGACACATGCATATACATAATTCAAAATAAAAATAAGCCTTAAAAGAACACATGAAGAGAGGAGCTCATTAGTAAGAAGAGGAGAAATGAGCATGAAAGAAGACCAAGGGGTGGTAGGGGGAGGCAGGATGCGAACAAAATCATCATATCCAGGCTTGAAAATATAGAGCAAAGCCCACTTTGTGTATAAATATATGTAAATTAAAATTAAACCATCTAAGTCATTTGAGGATTTTCTTCATATTTCACTGAAGTACTCAATGACTGACTTTCATAACTTTTTGATATTTTTTTGCATTTCTTCAAGTTATTTTAAAATTGTATTCTGATCCTAGTTTCCTTCATTCAGCATTATGTCTGAGGGATTTTTCCACATGAGCACACATAAACATAACTCATCCTTTGTACTGGCCACACTGAATCCCATTGGGTAGAAGTGTGCCATAATTTATTTTATCAATCCCATTTTGATGGAGCTGAAACTCTGTTTTGCCATTAGAACCATGACTGCAACGACTAGACCTCAACATAAATTTTTTCACACCTGTCCAATTTTTTCCTAGGGATAAGCATCTAGAAGTAGAAGTGCCTGTCTATATTCACACATTTCACACTTTAAGAGATCCTACAATAAAGCTGTGAGCAAGTGGTTCGCCAGCTTCACTGTGCTCAAACTGAAATGTTTTGTAGCGTTTCAGGTTGAGAGGTCAGATCGTCATCTCCAATGAAGTTTAAGAAATTAGCAACTGACAACTAATGTTCATTTGTGCCAGTACTAAGTACTTTAGTTTGCAGTGGAGCCTAATGCCTATTGTCCTTAACTATGAATTGAAGGCATAATCCTGTGTTCAAATCAGTAGCTATTTATATGGTATTGTCACCATTCTGTTCCAAGTTCATGGCAGTGACAAGAAATATGTATCTGGATCTCTACTTGGCCCTGGTATTTAGGATTTTATTTGATGTCCATAGCTGCACTCTGACTTTTGGAGGAGGTCACTATTATCGATCGGATGATCAATACATTATCACTAGCACCAGCTTACACCAAATAACAGCTTGTCTGCTCCAATCCTAAGGCCAATCCACTATACTTAGCGACTTCGCTCTTGTAGGCATTCCTTAAAGGAAAATGCACAACCACAGTTGTACCCACTAGTTCTTACACATAACCTATAAAGCAACCCTTTATTGAAAAGTACCTTGGCATCTAAAATATATCCCCTCAGGTAGTTTTCTAAAATGCAGTTTTTAATCGTAGTGTAAAAGTTAATGTAAGGTGTGTACACATTTTTATTGATTTACCCCAAAACCTCCTGTTAAAATGGGTGGTGGTATTCACTACATAATAAAATCCTAAATGTGGACTTCTAATGTATATAGTTTGGTTAATACAATTTTAAATCTTGTCAAGTATAAATTATATAGACATTCTATTCAGAGCAAGCTTTTATATATCATTTCCAACGTCAATCACATTGACTCAAGAACAAATGATTCATTGTTTACTTCTAACTTGTGCCTCATGTAATTCATAGGGATAAATTTTATTTTACTTTGCCTAACAGAAGCTTTGTAATTTCATGAGGTCCCATTTGTGGATTCTTGATCTTAGAGCATAAGCCATTGGTGTTCTGTTCAGGAACTTTTCCCCTGTGCCCATGTGTTCAAGGCTTTACCCCACTTTCTCTTCTATTAGATGCAGTGAATTGCAAAGCTTCTGTAAGGCAAAGGACACTGTCAATAGGACAAAATGGCAACCAACAGATTGGTAAAAGATCTTTACCAATCCTACGTTCGATAGAGGGCTAATATCCAACATATACAAAGAACTCAAGAAGTTAGACTCCAGAAAACCAAATAACCCTATCAAAAAATGGGGAACAGAGTTAAACAGAAAATTCTCAACTGAGGAAATTAGCAGGGCTGAGAAGCACCTAAAGAAATGTTCAACATCCTTAGTCATCAGGGAAATGCAAATCAAAACAAGTCTGAGATTCCACCTCACACCAGTCAGAATGGCTAAGATCAAAAACTCAGGTGACAGCAGATGCTGGCGAGGATGTGGAGAAAGA
>CM052700.1:47555115-47649312 GCA_028551405.1 Uromys caudimaculatus
CCTCATCAGAGGAATGGATACAGAAAATGTGGTACATTTACACAATGGAGTACTACTCAGCTATTAAAAACAATGACTTAATGAAATTTGCAGGCAAATGGATGGAACTTGAAAATATCATCCTGAGTGAGGTAACTCAGTCACAAAAGAATGAACATGGTATGTACTCACTGATAAGTGGATATTAGCCCAAAAGTTCGGAATACCCAAGTTTCACTTTACAGTAACCACTGGACTGAGAGTGAGGTCCAGATGGAGGAGTTGGAGAAGGGACTGAAGGAGCTGAGGGAGTCTGTAGCCCCATGGAGGGAGCAACAGTGTCAACTGGCCTGACACACCCCCCTCCCTGTCCTCCTGGAGGCTGGACCACCAACCAAAGAATACACATGGAGGGACCCATGGTTCCGGACCACATATGTGTCAGAGGAGGGCCTTCATAGAGGTGGGGGAGGGGGAGGGGATAGGTAGTTTCCAAAGAGGAGACCTAGAAAGGGGGAAACATTGGAAATGTAAATAAAGTATCAAGAAATTAAAAAAAAAAAAGAAAATATTTACCAACAACAACAACAAAAATTTATTTTACTAAAGAATCCCAGGGAATCATGTCTTGCAAAAGAATTTTGAGAAGATTCCTATTCTATTGTTTCAAAGACACCCCAACACACACGCACATCTACCCACAAACCCCAAATAAAGTAAACATTAAAATTGTCATCTTACGTCACTTATGCATACCAGGAGCAAGCATAATCTTAAATTGGAAGGCTCAATTGGCCGACCATTTGTCCTTCGTTTCCTATTCACCCTCTGTTGAGTCTGAACTTAGGCTGTTGTAATTACAGGAAACAATAGAGACGCTACATTTGAGTTTTCATTGTGGAGTCAGTCTTTTAAAAATTAACTGGCCTTCCAAAAATTTGTTATGGGTACGGGGGGGAGGCACAAATGTTTTTCAAGTTGTCATAGTAACTTCCTACATTGTTCCCAGAAAAACCTATTCCAATATTCAATTATTGAAACTGTGAATCTGTTAATCTATAGCACATTTTACTCACTTATGTAATTTTAAATTTCAGTTTCATTTGATTGAGTGTTTTAATCTCCCTTAGCTAGTGAGTAAGTGAAAATATATGGTGCATTCCTAATACTATAAATATGAAAAATAGGAAATACTTAAGGGCTGCAAGCAAATACATTAAAATCAGTCAGTTTTCTAGTTAACATATTCTCATTCTCTTTGTGTGCAAACCCACTACACCAAAGAGACAGATCACAAATGTGTGGCCTTACAAAAACACTGTCCCAATTTCATGTTATGACAGCAGAAATTGGCCCAAATCTCTAACCATTTCCCCTAACAGGCCCTGGCTGGCTGGTGCCATCCAGGTGAGGCACAGTCTCAACAAGGAGAATGGCTCATCAAATTCCTCTCATCTGTCAGCGTAGTGGATTATTTCTTGAGAGACTGAAATTGCCTGCTTGCAATCTGAACACCATCAATCTTGCTGTGGAGGGGACTGGGAAGCTGCCTGTGAGGTGCTGACTGGAGGGGGAGGGACTACCATTCCTAAGCAGGTGATGGTGGCTGTGGAGCCTCTCTCCACACACCCACTGCACCACACACACATACACACACACACACACACACACACACACACACACACTCTCTCTCTCTCTCTCTCTCTCTCTCTCTCTCTCCTAGTGAAGGATTTGTCATTTTGCACATTTCTACGTGCTTGGCATGCACCCAAGGGCACTGTTCTGCCTTGTGAATGGACCAATTTTTCAAGCTTAGGCAAATGTAGCCAAGCCGGGGCCAGCTAGTGTCTCATTTTTTCTCATCATGCCACTTATTCACACCGATTTGAGAGAATGAGATTATGTTTTCCCTTTTGTTGCTCGTTTATCCAACTATTTATTTATGTATCTGCTCGTTTAGGGGTGGATTACCACAGATACCTGGCCCTGGTTTTTGTTGTTTGCTTATTTGTTTGTACACACACGTTTCATTAGTGACCCTGACCATTTAAGACCCACAGAGAAAAATGCCACAATGTTTATCTGAGAAAAAAAGAACAACAAAAGAGACAAATATTTACTCTTAAAAACCAAAACAGGAAAGCACATTGAAGAGTGACTGAAATAATTTAGAAAATTACTAAGACCAAGATTGACCGTTTTAATCTCCACAGCTATTGGGGAAATCTTAAGGAAGTTGTCGAATAAGCACGTTACACAAACCCACCGGACTTCCAAATGAACAAAATTTTAATCTCTCTGCATCTTGAAGGGACATTTATAGTTCCTCCTTCTGTACAATAAGGCTGAGACAGGGCTTAAAGAGTGAGTATTTGGGGGTAGACTTGTTGGCAACACAATTCCTGGGAATATTTAAGGTAGAGCTCCAACATGTATTGGCTGGTAATGAGCAAACTTTATGGTAGATAAGGGGAAACATGAGTAATGAGTTTAATTTCAGTCAGAATCTTGTATCTGCTTCTCAATTTTAAAAATTGTGGTATTTTCATAAGACCTAAGATGATGTGAATTTCTGTTACACATAATAGCTCCAGCTCCCTTAAGCAAATAGACACACACTCTGTGAGAGTCCACTACACATTATGACCTCTTTTTTTGTTTGGTTTTTGTTTGTTTGTTTAATGACTACACACACAGCATAAAGACAGGTTGTCATTGTTGGTATACCCTAGTCGTGCATCACATGGTTGGAAAACAACGGAAACCACAAACTTTTGTCCCGGCCAAGTGGATTTATTTAGCAGTATGAACTGTAAGACTTGACTCTATCAACATCCGTAACATACAGGTTGCTCTCCCTTACACAGATTGTCAGCTATGCCCGATTTTTATAGGAAAATCACGAGGCACATGGCACTTCCCATTTCCTAGGAAGTTGTCCCCTCATCCCCCTCCCCCATCTCCTGATGAATAAATTAGTTCAAATATGAAAAGTCACTCATCCAAGATCATATCACCAAAGTTAAGTGACAGAGAGATGTTGACTAGTCCCTGGCCCCTACCACCTGCCACCTGCTTCAGCTAACTCTCAGAACTGGCTAGCCCCTTAAATGGGTACATGTATTGACATGACCTTAAAGTTATAGATTATATCTAATGCTTCTCAAAGCGGCTACCCGGTATAGTCATGTTGTGTACTACAGGCTATTTCCCCTCTGTGGCAGAATCACACGGACATGACCTCCACTGGCAACCATTCTTTGGGTGGCTTCAGGTTAGTCACCCAGCCCCTCCAAACTTCTACTTCTGGGGAAAAGGGGTAAACTTACCGACTTACACAAAGATTGAAATAACATTATGAATTAACCCTGAACATGGTGAGGTGCCTAGCATTGTCCAGACTAATGGTTCTTTTATCTTATTGTTAAGTATTACAGAGAAGGCGCATTTCCCAGGTTATTTGTATTACTATATAACAAGCCGAAGTCTTTTCTTGCCAGAACAGATTGGCGATTAAGTGGTTGGAGGTAGCTCAGGGATCCCCAAATCAAAGATTGTGTTCCCTCCATGTTGGCACTGAAGCTTCTGGCAGGGATCTGGCGCTTCCCGTGCCAGGGTCTGCACACAGGACAGAAAACACAGGCGAGCAGAACCCTCGAGGCAGCAGAGTGGTTTCCATGCCCACCCGCAGGGGCACCAGCGCCCCCTCTCTCCCTGGCGATCCGACTTACAAAAAGAAGGCGGCTGGGACGGGGGACAGCTGGCCTCCGCCCCCAGCCCTCCTCTGCACCTAAGGGCTGCAGACTCAGCAGGCGGGCGCTGGCATGCACCCTCCCATCTCTATCCAATCTGCCCCAGACTGGAAGCTGAGCCCCGGGAGGCAGCAAAAGACACCGGGAGAAGGGTTGGAGAAAGCAAAAACAAGAGCAGGGGATCACAGCGAAGGTTGTGGAGCCACAAAAGACAGCTCGCAGACTGCCGACCTGCTGCACGGAGAAGCCCTGTGGATGACAGGAGGCCAGGGAAGGATATGGAGAGGGACCTGGAGGGGGGGCGGCAGCACCCACGAACCGAGGAGCAAGAACTTGGGTGTGCAACTGGTCCCCCAGAACGGTGGGCTTCACCATCAGAGGGTACCATTAAGGACTTTGAGGTAGGGGGTGCGACGAAAGGACACAAAGGCTAACCACAGCTACGCAGAAAACGGAAGGAAACCTTTCTGAGAACCAACCAGGAAGCTTAAAACAATCGAAACCTGGAGCGACTTTGTAATGAGAAAGCTGAAGAGGCAAAGAAAGAAAAATCCAGATTGGAGAGTGAGGGGAGGGAAGAGTTAGAAGCTGAGGAAAGCAAACTGCACCAGGAACTAAAAGGAAAAATTAATCAATAAAGGAAATTTTCAAAAATCATGCCAGAGCGAACTTGTTCCTGAAACTGCCAACAGAGGGAGGAAAAAAGGGTGGGGGCACCGAACATACTGGAGAAACCAAAAGTAAAGAAAGGAAGGGAGAGAAGACAGGATGCAAATTAAACCAGACACGACATAGTAAGTCACTATTTCCTTTTCTTTTTTATTGACGACTTTTAAAAGTTAGTCTGGTCATTAACGCATCTGTGGACTCTTTAACCACATAAACTGAAATAACCACATCTGCACTAGGTATAAACTCGCCCCAGGGAGTACATTTCTCCTCCCAATCCCCTAGTTTTGAAAGTTACCCCCACCTTTTGTAGAATAGTTCGCTATTGTCCAAAACCAAATCATTCTCCTGAGCAAGGTGTGTAGGGGGTGGGGGGGTCTCCTCTAGAGAAACCCACCTTTTCTGAGAAATTAACAGAAATCTCTCTGAGGCGTTTTTGGGACATTCTCCTTCCCCCAGAGCATCCAGCCCACAGCATGTCTTAGAATTCAAAGGCAAACTGCCCACACGATAGCAATTTCTGTCACTTGCATTCCGTCATCTGTTGAGGAGACTATGGTGAGCCCGGAGGAGCCTCCTTGAGGAGTCGGCTCCCCCACTTACCTGGCCGGTGCAGGTGGTGCTGCTGGAAGGTGTGTTGGAGTGATCCATGGCAGAGCAGCATGGCGCAAGCACTTATCCACAAGTACAGGACCCAGGACTTTGCAGAGACCATTGCTATTCTCTAAAGAGAACATCAGACAAGAACAGGTTACCCCTGGCTTCAAGCCCCCCAGAGCGGTATGGCCCACTGGGAGGGAAGGGAGACCTCAGACGTAGTGTTCTTTCGCTACTTGACTGGCTAGAATGAACATTCCTGTAGAGGTCATGCTGGGGAGTAGGATTGAAGACCCTTTCCAGAAGCTCATAAATATGTCCCTTAAGTTCTGTAAGAGGTCACTGATTGCCCAAAATGCAAAAATAAAGTTTGTCACTATTAACTAGGTAGATTCAAACATTACATGTCCATGAAGATACTCAGTTTTACACAAAGATCTGTGAACTAGTTTTCCCAGGCACTCAGTAGCTGTAGACTTGTTCATTCGAACTTCATTGCAAGTCTGACATAAGCCTGGAAGAAAAGAGTGGGCTCTTTTTTTTTTTTTTTTTAATTCTACAGTCATGAATTTTTAATCACAATGCTGTCTTCTAAACTAAGTAATCATTTCTCAGAGGCATGTTGTAATCTCCCGATAGAATGGATCTTTCTGACTAGACTTGAAATCAAAAGGCACTGTGTCTTCAGCCAGAATGAGTTTCAGAGACAAGGTCTGTGCATCTATCCCAGAGCAAACCATAATTTACAGTATTGCTTTGCCTCCTAAGATCCCGTTGTGGCATTTGCCGGAGCACCGATGAATATGTATATACAGGTGCTGTGTGTATTTATATAGACGAGCATATACCTTTTCTCAGGCACTGAAACTTTGACAGTCTTATCTGCACCTATGAGTATCTCAGGAGCTACAGAAGCTCAACGGCGCTACATATTGTCCAATTTCCCAAACAGCACCTTATGCTGCATTTCATATTGCCAAATGAATCAAACTTGAAGCATCGTCCTTAGTCAGCCATAGGAAGTATCCTCTGTATAAGAAATCAGTTACTGACATGCTTTCCTCCCTGAGTGCTCAGAGAGGGGCTGTGCAATCAAGGTTGTGCACCTTTCTTCTGTCAAATGACACCCTTCAAGAATTTCCACTATATACTGAAAACCTACTCGTGAGCTCCCAGTATGCCTTCCTTATCTGTGGAAATTGGTACTCTTTTAAAACCAGTGATAAAAAAAATAAATAAATAAACATTATGCACACATATATATGCATGTGCTTAATTCTGGGTAATTTGAAGGTTTCAGAGAGATGGAGTGTTTAAGAAGGACTTTGAGGGTGACAATACATAACCGTGACAACTGTAATTAAGTGCAAAGTGGGGAAACATTCTTTGCAGCCGCATGGAGCCATCCGTGCCCCGGGCAGTGACTCAGATGGACCTGTCACTTTCTAATTAGTTTCTAGTTTGGTTGCCTCCTGTTTACTTTTGTATACAGCATGCTTTGTCTCATTGTTTTCAGAACTAGCAGGATAGCATAGACCACTCTCATCAGCAGAGGTAAATAGCAACTCCCCTCCTGTGAACCCCCCCCCCCCAATGAATGCATTTTAGAACCTTTCAGAATAGCCTGCAAATTACAGAGAGACAAAACAGAGGTGACCCGGTATGCATTTGCTATTTGTCATCCATCACTGTTAAAATGCACTGGAAATTTAACACAGGGGGAAAAAAATCTAACTGTCATCAAACTTAACTATTCTTCAGAGACTCTCCTTCTCCTGCTCATTTAACCCCCACATAGCTCAACACACACAGCATGCTGTGGCTTGACAGTTGCAGGGCTTCTCCCTCCCTTCCTTCCTTCCTTCCTTCCTTCCTTTCTTCCTTCCTTCCTCCCTCCCTCCCTCCCTCCCTCCCTTCTTCCTTCCTTCCTTCCTTCCTTCCTTTTCTTTCTTTCCTGTTCCCCCCAGTTAACTTTCTGTAATTCTCAGCATTACTTCCCAAGCTCCTGCATATCTCTTCTCTTGGTTGCTCCCTGACAGAGCTCTGCTCTGTGGCAGTGTTTTCCCCCAAATAATGCATCTACTCTTGCATACTTCTCTGAATATGTTGCAAATCAGCTTTCTGAATCTTAAATCTTACAGAGGCTTTCTTACCTGAGAAATCCAGCCAAGAGCAGGGCACTCTCCTAGTGTTCATTGGAAAGAGCTAACACTTTTTAAAATCCATCTGTGCCACAGTTCTGAGATTTTTCAAAGAGAATGCTCCCCAGCAATTCTTTATTAAGAATTGAAAAAAAAAAAAAAAAAAAGGCAAGCTTCCCTCTTCCAGTCCTATTTCCACAGTTGTGAAGACGTTGGGTTCGTTCACTGTATTGTCAGAAAAGGAACCAAGGTTTGAGGGGTGGAAACCTTGTCATGTTCACCTTTAAATCATCTCCTGGCGTCACCTCTGTCTGACGAGACCTTTGAAGTGATGGTGAGCTAATGTAGTTTCCTGATGAGAAGCAGTTTATAGCCACGGACAGACCATCCCTACTCCAGTACATTCAGGACAGAGTTAGGCAGCGAAATGTAGGAGCAGGGCTGCTATACCTCCGTAAGTAGCGTAAGTAGCGGGAGTCTGTTTCAGTACACCCCTCCTCTCTAAAGTCTCACATGTCTTAAAGTGACATTACCCTAGATTATAGATAAGGTAAATTCTAATGACTGCCCTTAACTCTCCCATGACTCAAGCAGTGCTTTAACATGATATTACCTGATAGTCTCTGGTGGAGGTTTTGGTTTTTTTGTTTGTGTTTTGTTTTGTTTTGTTTTATTATACCATTCTCATGCCAGGGGACTGAGAAGGGTAAGAAAGCTAAAAGACAAGAAAGCATCATGCAACGTATTGATAGTGTTAATGGCTTTTAGGCTTCAAACAGTAAATGGGAAAATGAAGCATGCACCAGGTCTAACCTCTGAATCTTCTTCTTGCCAGCAACCTAACTGAACATAGCTGGGCTTATGCTGAAATTTTTTTTCAGTTAGTTGTTTTGTCAGCTATTTCCTGAAATACAATTTATCTGGAATATAACTGATGTTTGTGTTCCTAAGCAAAATAAAAGTCTTTGGAGTTATTTAACGAGTTTAATAAGTAGAAATATATCATTGCTGGCACCAGAGACTGAGTTATGATGAAGAAATAGACTCAAGGTTCTTTGTAAAAAGTATTTTTTGCTCTCTTTAAATAGCATGCTGGGATGGGAAGGGAAAACACTCAGAAGTTCAGTTGCATCTCTAGTACTATGGTGTGAGCCCTGGCTTCCCTAGAAATACACTATGATTGTACTTAAACTTCAGAGACGCATGAGAGATGACCTACTTTTCCTTTATAGGCTGCTCCGGTGATAATTCTCTGAAATGCTCATTCAATTGCTTCACAAGTAGCTTACATCACACCTACTATGTGACAGAGGCTCGGCATAAAGTAGAAAGCAAGACTAGTGTGATCCCCATGTCAAAGGTCACTGCCTTAAGTCCTCTACATTATTGTCAGAACTGAGATGGTTCTCATAATTTTCTTGCCTTGAAAACTTCAAAGTTTCTGAGAAACCCTTTGCCTTTTGTGGGCATTATAAAGAAGGCTGAATGCTGGGTGCATCTTTGAGAACAATCTCCTTTCCTATGCTCTACAAAGTGAAAGAGAGAGACCATCTTGGCGTTTCATCAATCTTTCCCGCTGGTCTTTCAATGATGGCACCCCCTCCTTTCTCCTTCCCTTCCACTTCTCCTCCCTCCCTCCATCCCTCCCTCCTTTCCTACCCCTCCACAAACAAGATTTCAAAATAACAATGAAGTTAATTAAGAATGACAGAGTTTTAGTTTGATTTGTATGCTTAATTCTGTGGTTCATTATTGCTGCCTTAATTAATGGGTGTCTATAGGACATTGTTCTCTTGCTACAGACTCAAAACAGCAACAGAAACAGCCACAGGAACAGGAGGCAGAGATCATCACACCTTCCCCATGTGCTGGCACTGTTCTGAATTCTCTCTTATAAGACTTAATCTAAAGTGTTTTACTTACTCAAAAGGACAGGCATTGTCATCATCTCCATTCTACAAATGAGGGTCATGGAAGGAAGCCGAGAAAGCAAGCAAAACTCTTTTGAGGTGACAGGCTCCCAGTTCAAGTGCTTTATACAAGAGCCTATCTCATCAGTATTCCAATAATGGAGTTTATGAAAAAATAATTTTAAAATCTGCCTTTATACTTTTTATCTGTTTTACAGTAAGGTAGTTTCAAAATGTATTAGTCATTTCCTCTAGAGACATAGATTATTCTAGACATTTGAAACATCCAGGTGTTCAAGACAGACATTGCCCCATGATTTCTGGAGCTTCTGACTTTGGTTTGCAAGTGAATTTACATTAAAAATAAATTCACATATGCTAATAAATGCTACCATTTTACAATACTATAATCTTATATTTTTCAGTGCTAAGGATTAAACAAAGGGCTAACCTAGTTGCTAAACTATAATTCAGTTTTAATACAGTTGAAACATGGACTCATGGGTCATGCTGAAGGCATTGTAGGAACATTTATTTATATATATATATATATATAATATTTGCTATAACATTCTATACATGTATATGATGAGTGAAGTAAATGAATTAAGAATGTCAACATCGCTCCATATATTTCTTCCCAACAGATACTTTACAGACTATTACATTGTAGCCAGTGATCATTTCCTTTGTAACATAAGCATCGGCAAATACAGACTGTGTATGTCTGTATATGCAAGTCTGTGGTACAGGTATGTGTGGTGCCTTTGTGTGCAGAGGCCAGAGAATGTAAACTGTTTTGCTCAGTCACGCTACACCCTCTCAAGGGTGAGAGAAGATCTCAGAGAACTTGCAGCTAAGCTGGTAGCCAGCAAGCCCCAGGGATCCTCCTGTCTCTGCCCGCACAGCACTGGGACTATAGGGCATGAATGGCTTTTGGCACAGGTGATGGGAATTTGAACTCAAATCCTCACAGCAAGTGCTTTTACGCACTAAGCCATCTCCCCAACTTTAAGAAACACAGAGATTCAACTTAACAGAAGCTACTTCCCTGCCTTTCAGGGGACTTGTGCCTTTACATCTTCTAACCTTTATAGGATAGAGAACAGATACCCTTTTGGTTGGTTGTGGTTTAAAGCTTTGGACATTGAGTGCACATATATCACAATGGGACTGGGCTTTTAATGACTGGAGAAATACCATGCAGATCTCTCTTTGCCTCTGGAGCAGGGACTAGTTGTCTAGATTATCCACCTAGATCAGATCACCCAGGGACCACATGACAAGAAGTCCTTCCTCTTCCCCTCCCAACCCAGATGGATACACACAATGAATAGGAAGTAGTTGCCAAAGCAACTGAGACTTGTAACTTTATTATAGCATAAAATTGACAATCCTGATTGATAAAGACTTAAACCTGTATTACTCATTTCCTAATTAAATTGTTTTGTTCCATCCCAAGCTATCCCTGAGGAGACCGCAGTGTGCCACTCAAGCTCCTGTCTTCACAGAATCCACTGTGGTAGGAACCTCTTGGTGGTTGTTTGTCAATGCACTCATAACCTCAAAGCATGGAGTATTGGGACCAGCAGGGGTATTCCAGTAAGGAATGATATATAAGCTGATCCCTCATGTAGCTGACGTTGATTGGCCACTGTCATATTAGCACAGTGTTTAAAAGAAGTACTGTGGGGGTTCAAATCATGTTCTGGGTCAAATTCCTAAAGATAAATACTTTAAATACAGTACTGTATATGTATGAGTACATATGCATTTTTTAAAAAAAAATATCCTATTCATTAGACTTCCTCCCATGGAAAATCACAAAGAAAGCCCTGCAGGGACGTTGGAGGTAATATTAAAGCATCCATAACATTCAAATAGACCCAAACGTTCAGCAAACTGCCCTGCGCTAGGAAAAGTGGGTATGCAGAGGGTAGAGGAGGGGAGGACAGATGCTGTAACAGGATGGAAATCTAGGCAGAGGGAACATCAGTGGAAAAGAGGTGGAGGCTGAGGCACAGAAGGAACCAAGTGAACGGAAAGCATCCAGTCCCGTAGTGCTAATGAATTATTTCACATGAGTGTTTTGCCTGCATGTATACACACACGTACCTGGGACCCATGGAGGCCAGAACTGGAAATACAGATGGTTGTATGCAGACATATGCATACTGGAATTTAAGCTCAGGTCCTCTTCAAGATCAGCAGGTGGCCTTAGCTTCAGCCATGCAACAGTCTTGGTAGAGAACCATACCTACAGTGTAGGATAATACATTGTTCCAGATGAAGCTGTGGCTCTAAATGATGATGTATTGCTATATAAAGTTCCACACAGTGAGTGTGATTAAAAATACTAACCTGGGAAACCCATCCGAGGAACTGAATTCCGTGTAGGGACAAGTCCTGCCAGGTATTTTCTCAAAAATAAAAACTTCCCATTTACCCCATTCTACACTTTTTATTTCTGATCATTGGAAATAAAAACTGTTCTTACTTTATTTTAAGAACAAGCAAGTTAATAATTCAGTTGCTTTTAATTCACAAACGTACAGAAGAAAACTTGAGACGTGCAGAATTTTATGCCTGCATATTTCTAAGTTGAAAAACAATGAAAGGAATTTAAATAAATGACAACTAGTGTAAGAAGCACTCCCAGGCTCAGCTTAGTGCAAAATCACATGGCTTAGACGTGCATTAAATATTTCTTGAGATAACACACTCTGGCTGTGAATCTACAGCTGGAATTTTTGGGTTTTAATTTTGTTTCTTGTTTCTTCTTTCCTTATTTCATCTCAATTAGTTAATGAAAACAGTGGCACAGAGAAAGGACCATGGAGAAGATTCGTATCCAAATGTCAGTATGTCTAAAGCCCATGTTCTCATTTTGTTCCTTTCTCTTTCTTTTTCTCCTTTCTTCATTTCTTCATTTCTTACTCCCTCTCTTTCTTACTGTTCTTCGTTTGGGGAATGAAGCAGTTATTGGGGCTCCCTACTAGCTAGTCTATAACATCCACTTTAGATCTCCTGTGTGAAAGCATTTTCCTTGGTACGTCATAGTTCTGCACTGTCTCTCTCCTTGAGCCCAATCTCATAAGACATTTATTTTCTAACTTTTTTTCATAGAGTCCCAGGTATTCATCCATGATAGAACCCCACTATGTGTTACATACAAGAACATAGTACTTGTCCATCTTAGTTTCAAGAACTAAATATAATAAATATAATAATATTTGTCATATACTCTTCCTTAGTTATAGTTTAAATGTGTGAACCATTCTGCATGAGCTCTCATGTCTGAAGACTTGGTCTCCAATGGATGCCATTGTTTGTAAAAGTTATAAGAACCTTTAGGAGGTGTATCCCAGTTGAAGGAAGTGTGTGTCCGGGTGGGGGGATGCCTTGAATCTTTACATACTGGCCCCATTTTCTGTTTACTCTCTGCTTCCTGGATATAAATGTGACGTGAATACCAATCTCCTGCCTATGCTGCTGTGTGTTTCCTGCCACAGTGGACTCCATCCCTCTGCATATTTCAGCCAGAATAAACCGTTTCTCCCCCCACCCAGGGTCTCACTATGTAGTCCTGGCTAGACCGAAACTCACTATGTAGAATAGGCTGACCCTGAACTCACATTGATCCACCAGCCTATGCCTCTCTGTCTTCCATGTTCTGAGATTAAAGTCATGTGCCAACACAGCTGGTTTCTTAAGTTGCTTTGGTCAAGGTATTCTATCACAGCTACAAGAAAAGCAATGAATACTGTCACTTCTCTCCTGTATATTGTCTTATATCAAATAATACTGGGTAACAAAAATATTATGAGCAAAAAGTAGGTAAAACAAAGGTAGAGTATGTGATCTGATGATGCTGATTCCTGTGTCAATACATTTAGAGGGAAAGAAGAAAAACTTCCTGTACTAGTCTGGGCCTTTACATGCAGTTTCATCTAATACAAAATTACTAATAGATAGATTTTTTTTATTAAAGACACCTAATTTCAGAGAAACTGGATGATTAAAATAATGTCACATCTCTGTCTAGCAAGGCTGGAGAATTATGATTCAGATTTATCACTGATTCTTAGAGTCCAGATGCTAAGCAAATAAATTCTAGGCAAACAATATTAGTAGAAAACAATAAATGTTATCTAATAATTATAATAACATAGGCCTAGTCATAAAAGTAGAACAAGCCAGAAAGGGAAATATAACTTGTAAGACATAAAGCCACTCAAAGACAGCACTACTCTGACTCTAAGTACACTTCACAGTGGCCGCAATAAAGAAGGGAACAATTATTCTTTAAAAATCTAGAACAAACTGAGATTTAAAAAAAAAAGAGTAAAATAAATGAAAATGGTAATAACAAAGAAATCAACTACTGCTTAGGAAAGAATAAAAGATGTGAGTAATAGGGACTGGAGACACGGCTCAGCAGCAAAGAGCACTGGCTGCTCTTCCACAAGCTCCAGGTTTTGTTCTCAGCATCCACATGCTGGTTCAGACCTGTCTGTAACTCCATTTTCAGGGAACTCAACTCCCTCTTCTGGCCCCTTCAGGCACCAGGCATGCATATGGTCTACACACATGCAAGCAAGCAAAATACGCAGACATCTAAAATAAAAAAAAAATTAAAGTTAAAAATCTGTCAGCAATAACAAAATTATATCCGTGAAGCTAAATTACTTGTTATAAAAAATGGTGAGAGTTTATTATTTAGGCCTGAATAGAGAAGGTAAAATTTTCCTAATTGTAAGAACAATAAGACTGAAGCAAGATTTTCCTGAGGCCTGCTGAAAAGGTAACCTTCATACAGGAGTCTCATTTTTCAACTCCAACAGCCTATCCCTGCAGTTACTTTATCAAGAGGAACTCACCGCTCACTGCTCATGTCTCTGTCTTGTAGGCAGAAGACAAAGAAAGAATGAGGTCGTTTCCTTTGTTCTTCAACTTCTGATTTCTTTATTGTCATTTTAGAACACAGATAAAGTTTAAATCATAACAGCTGCCCACCCTTCTCTCTAAGCAACATAAGGAGTGCACTGGTAAGCCAGAGACCAGGGGTTGCTTCATTACAGGGGTGTGACCATGAGGTATAAGCACATAAGGGTTGTAACAATCATTGTTTTGGTAAAATAAAACAATCCCATGATATTTTGCACTGTGAAATTTTCAGATCCAGGGATGGTATCATGGCGCAGAAGGTAAAGAGTTACATTTTGAGGATTTGAATTTGGATACCTACCACCCATAAAAATACCAGGTGGACACAGCAGGTCTCTGTAATTCCAGAACTCAAAAGACAGAGACAGGGGATCCCCAGAACAAGTTACCTGGTCACATGATCTGAAATGTTAAACTCTGCTTTTTTTTTTTTTTTTTTTTTTTTTTTTGAGAGAGAGAGAGACTTCCTTAGTGTGCAAGGCAGAAAGTATTCAAGGAATTTCCCAATGTTTACCTCAAGTCTCCATCTTTCACCTATGTGCAAAAGCACCTGCACAAATAGCCCCACACATCTGAACATATATACATATGTATACCATTTGCAGACACAAGAAAAAAAAAGTTAGTGCTCTTTTTCTTTTAAAAAAATAATCCCTCAGATTTCCAGTTGATCTAAAATAAAATCCCCCAGTCCCACTATCATTAAATAAATGACTTTCATTCACTCACTGACTTGAGCCTGACATTACTCTGCCACATCCGAATTTCTACATCCAGTTTTCTTTCTACTACTTTCTACTACTTCTGCTTCCCAGCCATGCCTCCGATACTCTGTTGTTTTCTTTTTCCTTCAAAGACCATCACCCAAGGTTCATCCATTATCTTTATCCAACCCACAGCACATTCCCATGGAGGCCACTTTCCTGGGAGTGTGCATCTTCCATCAACATCTCCCTCATTCTGTATGAAACTAGAACATGTTCAATACCTATGGTGATCATGTTACTCTTGCAAGTTTGAAATTTTTCAAAGACGTCCCACTGAAATTCAAATAAAGTCCAAACTTCATGACCAGAATGGACAAGGAACTCCCTGAGCTGGCACCTGGCTAGACTGTACCACTCACCTCTTATAAACATGTTGTGTTGATTCATGCTGTCAGCTTGACAGAATCTGGAGTCATCAAGGAGACATGCACATCAGAACATCTTTGAGAGACTAACCAGATTAGGTTAGTGGAGGTAGGAAACCCACTCTACACATGGGAACACAATTATTGACTGGGGTTCTGAACTTCATTAAAATGAGAACTCAAGTGGGGTACCATCATTCAATGTTTCCTGCTTCCTATAGATGAAATGTGACTTACTGTCTCCAGCTCTTGCTGCTATGATGGACTTCACCTTTGAACTGTGACCCAAAAACAAGCTATTCTTTAAGATGTTTGTGTCAGTTATTCTGTCCCCAAAAGACAAAAATTGGCTAACATACACAGTCTTAACTATGAGTGTGAACAGCCATTTATGAAGTTATTTGTTTAATATCTGATTTACTTTCTTACTGAAATGATCAGAAGAAGCGTTTGTTTGCTGCTTCATCCTCAGAACATAGTATACTGCCTGGGATGTATTACACACTTAGATATTTGAAAGAAATAATAAATAATAATGAACGAATCAAGGACCAAACAATAGTTCACCATCTGTATGTCATGCATAATGAACTATTTTTAATAGATCAATATTGATTTTTTTCATTCTTTCCTCTATCACCTCCATTAGACTCTTTTGTGAGCAATGTACTCATTCATACATGGTGACATAATCAAGGTCACCTTTGCCTTGTGTTGGTTCTCTGCTTTGATACTAAGTCAAGGATCAAGGAAAGTGGCCCATACATTGTTTAGACCTGTGGTGGTTTAAATGAGAATGGCCTCCATAGGCTCACATCTGTGAACACTTGGTCTCTGGTTAATGGAATTGTTTGGTAAAGATTAGGAGGTGTGGTCTTGTTGGAGGAATCCTGTCTTTGGGGGCAGGCTTTGAGCTTTCAAAGAACTCTTGCTATTCCCTTGTATGTGCCTCCCTCCCTCTCTCTCTCTCTCTCTCTCTCTCTCTTTCTCTCTCTTTTACTTGTGGATTAAGATGTGAGTGCTCAGCTATTCCTGCAGCCATGACTTTGCTCTGTTATCATGGACTCTAAAGCCCTGAAACTGTAAGCCCAATTCAGCACTTTCTTCTAGAACTTACTCTGTTATGAGCTTTGTCACAGCAATACAAATGTAACTGATACAAATAATTACAACTAAAATTAAGTTATTCTTTGTTGGAAGAAAATTTTTCTCTATTTTCAGTCTTTTATCTCAGGATTTAATATCCAAATATGGCCCAATGCCACATTACACACAAACCCCAAAGAATAAAAAAAAAAAAAAAAAAAAAACTACACATAAAGCAAAAGAGAATACTTGAAGTTGTATTATATTAAACCTAGACGGGATTCCCAAAGTCTCCTAATTTAGTGTCTCTCTTCTGGCAGAAATAGGAAGATACAATAAAAGGGAATACTTAGGGGAATACTTATCTGGCACAGACTAGATAGTATGAGAACACAGGTTACCCAGGATGGGGAAATAGCTCAGACAGTATTTGCCATAGAACCATGACTACCTGGGTTTGATCCCTCAGAATCTACATAAGCTGGACATGGGGCATACACTTGTACTCTCAGTGCTACAGAGAAGATAGATGGATCATGGGCCAACCAGTATAACCTACTTGGTAAGTTCTATGCAAATGAGAGACCTTGTTTCAAGAAAGAAAGAAAGAAAAGAGGGAGAGGGAGAGAGAGGAAGGGGGTCAATAGTTCTTCAAAAATGACATCTGAGGTTTTCCTGTGGCTACACACACACACACACACACACACACACACACACACACCACTGTTGCTAGAAAATGTTTTCTTTCTATACTGGCAAATATGAAACCTACTATCCCACTAGTTGTTAGGCTCTTGAAATGTGGTTAGTACAGCTCTGAAAGTCAATTTTAAATTCTATTTTGTTTTGGATAGTCCTGGGGCTGTTTTTATTTTGATGCTAATTCTGCCCTCTTGGGAGAGGCTTTGGACAAGGAGTGAGTTACATACTCATGTGACTCTTTGTGAACCAATCCCCTAATGAATAAAGGAGTCAATCACTGGGCGAGTAGGAGGGACTTCTGAGTTGGAAGAAGGAAGAGAGGAAGCAGGAGAGAGAGGTCCTTTTGGAACAGATAATGGATAAAATGTAGCGGCTAAAGTTTCCTGGTATCATGGAGGATCCAAAAGGATTCGCCACCAGAGGAATCAGATTTTAATAAGGCTTACAAGATTAGGTTTTAGTTGTTGTGCCCAGAGATTGAGTTACTATTGTTTCTGAGCTAGTTTGTGTGGTGTTTTTCTTCTCACGGTGGCTCTTCTGAGTTCCAGAGAGAAAGGTATAGCAGCAAAGTGTGGGTTTGCCTGATGTGTACTACATAGGCCTTGGGGTTATTGAAGCATGGTACTGGCGTGATAGGGACCAGCCAGTGGAAACCTAGTGAGCTAGGTAGAGAAATTGTGGAGTCAGAGCTCCACAAGATAAAAGCAGGTCAGCCATTGCTCAACAGTGCATGGCCAGCCAGACCAATGGGACAGAGAGAACCAGAGCATAGCATGGGAATTTGTTATATACATTCGTTTTAATATTTCCCACAACACTATTTAATTTTATTTTAAATTTATTTAAACTTAGCCATGTTCAGCTTGTGGCTACTGTATTAGAAAGTATAGCTCTGGCACTCACCATCAAGGTCAGAGAATATAAGACGTGTGCCACTGGGTAGCTGGCAGAAAGTTAGAAGGAAGATAATAATTGCTATGGCTTAAATGTCCTCACCACAGCTCATGTTGAAGTAAAGTTCCCATTTGGATGTATCGAGAGGTGGAATCAGGTAGGAGCTTTAAGAGGTTTTACCCCCATGAATGGATTAATCTATCCATAGGCCAATGAGTTAGTGCATTATCTTGACAGTAGGTTGTTGCAAATCCAGCTCTGTCTCTTGTATACACCCCTTTCATGATATAATAGCGTCTGACCCTCTGACAGATTTGCAGATTCCCCACTAACAAGAAGACCTTCACCAGATACAGTATCTTGACCTTGAATCAAGTAGCCTCTAGAACTATAAACTGATTAAACCTTTATTCTTTATAAATTACCCAGTCTACTGTGTTCAGTTATAGGAGCAGCAAGTAGACAAAACCATCAATCTTCTAAGATGCTAATGACACAAAAGAAGGATGTAGGTTGTAAGTGATGGTTGCCATTTTCAGAAAAAAGGAAAACACTGAAACAATCCAAACAAGAAAATAATAAAGATGTATGGTTTCTTAGTGTTTGACAGCCCACAAGTGAACTCATGTCCAGATGAGTTTGCTTCTGCAATTCCATTGTACCATTGAAGGCCTAGCTTCGTCCTTTCTAATTGTCTCTTTGTCTTTCAGGATATCTGTTCCAAAGAAATCTTCTCATCATAGATGCATCAGGACTGCTAACAGGTATCTGGGCTCTGGGCTTCCTCATCCATGACATGAGTTTTGAGCAAGACAACTATGGCAAATATTCTTAGGTAATTCTCGATCTCCCTGTTTTCTGCCAATTATTGATGGCACAGGTTGTGCTTTCCTCAACCTTGTTGGTATAGAGTAGGGCTGTGCTTTTCAACACAGCCACCATTAATTGGCCATGGTACTTAAATCTATACAGGTGATGGCACCTATGAGCTCTGCCACATAAACAAGGACATCTCCCCTTTAGCTCATATAGAAAATCACTTTATGTCTCTTGAACCTAGTTTGAGTCAGTATGCTTCCTTGGGCCACTCTCTGGGCCAGGAGGAAAGATCACAGTGCTAGGCTTAGTGCTAAATAATGCTCCATCTCCTACCCACAAGCTAAGAGAGAGAGAGAGAGAGAGAGAGAGAGAGAGAGAGAGAGAGAGAGAGAGAGAATATAAGGGAAACATTAGAATAACAATGAGAAAAGGGAATAGATATTGAAGAGATGATCCATTTATGAACAAAGCTGTAATGGTTTTTTTACAGTTTCATATATAAGTTTCCTACTTACAAAAATGCATACTCACGTTTTTCTCTCTTTGGTATCTCTTTAGTTAGAATTAATGTGTTTTTAGTTTTACTGTGATATTTGTGTACATATATATGATGAATCTCCCCCAACTGCGCTCCCCCATACAGCCTTCCCCCTACTTGCTGGTGCTGAATAGTCTTTTTTCTGAGTTCATGTCACACATGCACATCAATTTAGAAAGGTAGAAAACTCAAGATCTAAATAGAGAATTTGAAGTCACTTCTGATGCACCACCGCAAGGTTTGCAGCACTCACATGCAAGTGTGCATATGCCTAGTACTTTTCCGAGCATACGTATCGATTGGATTTCTTACTTTTCTAAATACTGAACTGACAACATGTACTGTCCTGAGCCAGGTATAGTGACTCATTTCTGTAATACTAGCGCTTAGGTGCAAGGGCAGGAGGATACTATCAATGCTAGGATCAGCCTGAAATACACAGTGAGTGTCAAGTGTACCAGGGGTACACAGTGAGACTCTTTCTTGACAAAAGTAAGAACCACTTCAAATATATTTTGCAATTCTCAACCCCTCAGGATATCACATTTTCCCAATCAGTAATTCTTCCTTCAATGGTGTCTTAACTAACATAAAGTATGTTTCTTTTTCTGGATAGTCCATACATGTTGGTTATCTCTAATGTGGTTGCTCCTATTTTGATGAGATAGAGCCAAAAAAGGAGAATGTGCCTCTCTGGGATCCTACATGACAGGAAATCTCAATTTCCTTTCCCTTCGAGGGAAGCAATCCTCTTAACTCTTCTTAACTCCCTATGTTCATGTAAGAATTATTATTTTTTTTATTTTTTAAATTTTAATTTTTTGATACTTTATTTACATTTCCAATGTTTCCCCCTTTCCAGGTCTCTACTTTGGAAACCTCCTATCCCCTCTCCCCCCCCCCCCCGCCTCTATGAGGGTATTCCCCCTCCCACCCACCCACCCACTCCGGTCTTCCCACCTTGGCATTCCCCTATACTGGGACCTCTAACACCCTCAGGCCCAAGGGCCTCTCCTCCCTCTGATGGCCAACAAGGCCCTCCTCTGCCACATATGTGGTCCGAAACATGGGTCCCTTCATGTGTATTCTTTGGTTGGTGGTCCAGTATCCAGGAGCACTGGGGGGTCAGGCCAGGTGACACTGTTGCTCCCTCCATGGGGCTGCAAACTCCCTCAGCTCCTTCAGTCCCTTCTCCAACTCCTCCATCTGGGACCTTACACTCAGTCTAATAGTTGCTGTGAAGTGAAACTTGGGTATTCTATTTAAAAATATTTTTTCTTTTAAGTTTTCTTTCGATATTAATATGTCTGATTAACTATTCTCTTTGGTCTGGTTTTCATTTTGATTCTAGGAACTAAGGAATTTCCAGTAATAGGACAATTTTTTAAAATGTGTATTTTAATCAGGGTCTCACACCTGCTAGAGAAACACACCTCTGCGACCCTCACTACCAGCCCCCCCCCCCCCCCGGTCTTCTTCCTTTCACTTCTTTATTGTTGGCCTGGTCAGTAATACAGTATGATAAAGGTGACCAAAAAGCTCTGGAGCCCAACTATGCTGGACTCAGCTCCACCTGTGTGGGTGGACACTCTTGGGCCATTCACAAGATGCTTATCAGTGCGGCTGATATACTGTTAACTTTGATCAAGTTGTTTGTTTGTTTGTTTTATTTTTTTCTATACTGTAAGATTTTTTTCCTCAGACTTTTAAGATGTTTTCACACTTCCCTTGCAAATTCAACTGAATTTGAAACATCCACACAAGCCCTGTCCTCTATTTTCAACCACTACCCCATCCACTTTACTACTTTTAAATCAAATTCTCTAGACTTGGTACTTGTAGATCATTCTCCATGGAGTTTCACCCAGCTCCCTTGTCTACCTAGACACTGATCTGTTTTACCCCTGAGAGTCAGTGTTGCTTCCATTTGCAGTAGTGTCTAGTGCTCTGTGTCCTGAGTCGGCTGCTCAAATTCACACCATCAGGGAAAGCACAGAGCCTCTCAGCCCCTCAAATGCATCACATTCTTCTTGATTCAAAGCTTTTATACATTTGGTTGCCTTTCTATCATCCTGTTCTTTACCCAAGTTGGTTTCGAGCACCCTGGGTACAGGCTTCCTCTGACCCCATCACTCCTTGCTTGCAAACATGCATTACCTTCCCAAAATGCACAGCGTACAATAATGTCTGAGGTAGGATTCTATTTGCTTTGAGACAATTATCCTACTGTATAGCACTGACTGGTCTGACTTTCCCTGTCCCTGCTTCCTGGGTGCTGGCAGTGTAAGAAGTGCCACCAAGCATAGCCATACTTGATTATTTTACAAACCACAGATCTTCGGCTGGAGAGATGGTTCAGTGGTTAAGAGCACTGACTGCTCTTCCAGAGGTCCTCAGTTCAATTCCCAGCATCCACATGGTGGCTTACGACCATCTCTAATGGGATCTGATGCCTGATGCTCCCTTCTGGGGTGTCTGAAGAGAGCTACAGTGTAGCTACAGTGTACTCACATACACAAAATAAATAAATAAATCTTAAAAAACAAAAACAAACAACCCACACACCGCAAGACCTAGAATAAAATGAAATTCACCCATATTTTCAATCTAATGTCATTTTTCCTCCCTACCCATCTGTCTACTCATCACCATCCATTTAATCTTGCTTTCTGTTATTAATGTATCTAACTACCCATTCATTCAGCAATATACAGAGACCTGAACTAAGGAACTCATGAAAAGATGGTAGATCATCCAACTTAGGTTCATTACCTCAAATGCTTTCCAAATTCAGGGCTTTGGTAAAATCTGAAAGCTTCCTATTGTGATCATTACTGTTTGTTTGTTATCTGGCAAGATACCTGGTCCATAGTGGATACTCAATATTTATAGAAAATATGAATAAATGAATGTGAGAATGAATGAAGAAACTCAGTCACTTCTCACTTATTCATGTTTGAGATGTTTTATAAATTCTCAGCAAGATGCTAAGTGAGTGGTTGGCAGTGGGCTGAACGGGAGGAGGCTGGGAAGAGTTTCAGATGATGTGTCTGTGTGAGCATGGGTGTTTGTGTGGGATGCTGAGACTCAGCGTGCCTAAAAGTGCCTCTCTAACCACATCCCAGCACCAGAAGGAAGTGCTCTTCGCCTCCCTTCTCCTTTTCTCTTTCCTCTCCTTTCATCTCTTTCTTCTCACACACCATATTGACAGTGGGCCTTCCCCACTCTTGGTGTCCACCCTCACATACAGCATTTTTATACTGTAATGGAGAATGTGTGGCACTTGTAATGGTGCCAGCTCAGACAAGAGAATCTAGCCGTTACTAGTTTAGAGAAGAGGGAAAGAGTATTGTAAAAGGAAGTCGAGGAAACCTTGGGCTCTGCTCAAGAGAAAGAAATGCCCCTACTTATATTCCTTAAGCCAGAGGTCCCTGGGCTTGGCAGTCAATCTCAGTAAGGGATGTCATATTTATGCCTCTATGTCCCAAGACCCCACCCTGAGATCCATTGAATTAGCATCTCTGGATGATAGACTTTGGCAATAGTATTTTTCACAGCTCCCTAGTTAGTTCCAATATGTAGCCAAGTTTGAAAACCACTGCGCTAAAACAAAAACTTATTTTGGTAGATTTTGTGTCACTATGGCAACACCAGAAATACCTGCAATTTCTTGTTAATTGGTTGCCAACTAAAAAACACATTTGCTATGTTTAACAGATGTAAGGTTAGCCCAAATGTAGGCATATTTATTGAGTGCTTACTATGTGCTTTGTATGGTAACAGCTATCATATGAAACCTCTACTTCATTATCATGGTTCCAAACCCCCCCCCACTCTTATTTAAATTCACAGAATAGATGAAGAGTAAGCATTCCAAGGACTGTCTATCAGATTTCAATGTTGCTTCCTTTAAATATATCTCTTGTCTTGGTTTTCACTCATGTTAACACAACTCCCCTGCCGAGCTGGCTGTAATTTTAGTAGTCTTTTCTATGATACATGGAAGACCCATTTCCTGGTCATCATTAGAGATGGGAACCAAAGTCAACTTGGGCCAGCCAAGGTTTGTGAACATCTCTTGGAAAGATATCTTTCTCTCATCTAAGGCAACTTCGGGACATAATTTTCCCTTTGTATCCAGACATGAGAGGCATGTCACTAACCATATCACCAACAGTCCTTTTGAAGGAAGGCTTAAGGTGAAAACAATATTAGGAAATGACAATGAACACTTGAGGGGGGAAAGTGCTTTGTTTAGGAAAACCAAGCCTAGTGACCACTCAGCACCAGACTGTCCCTACTAGAGATTAAGGCAGTTAGACTTGGGATAGTGGTCCTCACCTTCTCTTGTGGTTTGATGCCAAACTGCCTAGTCTACTGGCCCACGAGCTTCCAGGGATTCTCAGGTAGAATCCTTCCATCTCACTGTAGGAGTGCTAAGATGACAGACGCATGCCATCACATCTGGCTTTATGTGGATTCTGAACATTTAAACTCTGGTGCTTGCATCTGCACAACAATGGCTTTACCCACTGAACCATCTTCTCAGCCCCTGAACACTCATTTTAATAATAAATTAGGGTCCAAAGATCTGAAGTGATTTGTGCCAGGCAACACAGTTTATCTGTCCTGAATTATGTAAAGCGAGGCTTTGCTCTCAGGTCTCTTCCTGCCACCCCATTGCTCATCTCACCAAGCTTCAGAATCATCTTCATTGAGAATATTTGCCTAAGTTTTCCACTGTGCTAAATTAGTTGTAATGACCATAGCCTTTGAAATGCCTTTAGATTTCCTTAAAAGAAACTCTCTAGAAATAGATATTCTTAGTCCTCTCTCAAAAGACCTACCCAAAACCTATGGCTACAATTTGATTTTCAGCTGTAGACATCATGAAATAATATGTAAAGCTGTTGAAAATATAGATCACACAGCCCACCCCCAACCAAGAAAAACATTAAAAATTCACCCCAGCTCAGCCACTTCGGTACACTTTTACACTACACATGATGTTGCTGAATATATAAAATACTTGGATCTAAATTTAAAAATGCTCCCCCTCCCCTTGATTAACCAGATTGTCCCCTCCCCTATATATAGGAACGCTGTGTGCCTGAGCCCACTTGCCATCTGTCATCATATTTTCCAAACTTCTCTTCCACCCCCTCCTCTTACACAATTTTATCACATAAAGTATTAGATTTCAGGGATTTGTATAATTTCATGAAATTTTCTGAGCCAAGTGACAATGGAGGAAGGGCTGGTATATGAAATTGCCACAGTTTTTCAGTGCCCAATGCATATCCACGGCAGTCATGATACCCTCTAGCAGAACTTGCATGGCCAAGAACAGCAAGTCAGTTTTCCTCTAGTGTAACATTTCGTATTAGTAATTTGCGAGTGTTTCCCACACTACAAAGTAGAATTCAGATAATTTTCAGAGGTTTCTGACTCATATAGCATTATAATGCTTTATTACCCTTGGTGATGTTTAGTGACTTTTCCTACATCATTGGGAAAAGGTTTACAAGTCAACTAGAGATTGTCCACTTTGTGTGCCTTCTCGTGAGTGGGGATATGAGGTTTACCCAGACAAATATATGCTGCCTCTAAGCCTATATCCTTCTCCTGGAGAACTAAAAGTCTACTGTGGAAGCTTCATTTCTCATAGACAACCACAAGATGTTCCAGCCAATGCTCCTGTTTCTGAGCCACAGGAAATCAATGAGAAGTGTTGATGGAGGTTGGCGCTTAAGTATAAAGCTCACAGAGAATAGGGCGGTTCTCTTACAAAGTTCCCTCCTATCTATGTATAAGGTTTCAAAGAGAGATTTGTAATGAGTATCATAGTATGACTCCTAAGCATCCTATTACCTCCTCTCTGCTCTACCAGTTAGTGCTCAAAGCCCATTGACCACAGGGCTTCAAATGATTCTATGAGTGACGGTGCAGGCACATGACTCAAGCTTGTCTAATCAGGAATTTCCATGTACTATCACCAGATAATGATCCAAATGTGGAAACAAGACCAAAGAAGACCCTTAAAGAGAATGCTATTGAATTTAGGGGTATACTAGTAGCTTTTTGTTTGTTTGTTTGTTTGTTTGTTTATGTAAATATCTATCCATGGATGCTGAGAATATAAGCAGACTCACAGGTGAAGGAAAAGACTAGAAATAGGTACCACAATTGTTACTATACAGTCTGCTGCCCCTTGCAATCCTCTCAGGAAATCTGCTTTCTTTTACACACACACACACACACACACACACACACACACACACACACACACACACACAGGGGCAAGGGGAGGGATGGAGAGAGAGAGAGAGAGAGAGAGAGAGAGAGAGAGAGAGAGAGAGAGAGAGAGAGAGAGGATGAAGATGAAGAGAAAGGAGGAATTTTGATACATACACGTATGCCACATGTATGTATAATACCCACAATGGCCAGAAGAAGGCATTGGATCCCCTGGAATAAGAGTTATGAGTGGTTGTGAACTGCCTGGTACAGGTACTGGGAACCAAAACTTAGGTCCCTGGAACAGCAGCAAGTGCCCTAACCAATGACCCATCTCTCCATCCTCAAAATTTGTGTTAAGAAAAGGGTTTGCACACTATGATCTACCTTCCTTCTTGTCAGATATAACAAATTATATAGCCTGCCTAAACAAGGACTGGAGGAATATGCTTAGAAGGGAAAAAGTTGGAAATAATTAGAAACCATCCTGAATACTCACCCAAAGGATTAATATTGTGGCTCGCATTTCCCGTGAAGAACAGTGTGAAAGAATAACAGGCTTCCTGAAGGCCTGACACTAAGATGTCTAAACTGAATCAAAGCGAGCATGACTCTAAATACCAAGCTCCTTTATGTCCAGCCATGTCGATGTCCTTCTAATCAGCTTTACACTGATGGATGGAATTCTAGATTCTATGACAGAGGACCAAGTAAGAGATTTCTAATGTTTAGGTTTGATGGGCTGAGAAATGAGAATCCCCTTTGTGTTTTTAATAAAATACATTTACATAATACCACAGTACTTAAGCTAGATTTGGGTCCAGGGTACAGTATAGAATCTTCAATAATATAATATAAGACAAAAGGAATAAATGAAGGAAGGAGGGAGAGAGGGAAGGATGGAGGAGGGGAGGGATGGAGGGAGGAGGGAGAGAGAAAGAATAAAAGGAAGGAAGGGAAAGAGGGAGGGAGGGGGAGGGAAGAAGGGAGGAGGATGGAGGGAAGAGGAAGGGAGAAAGGACGGAGGAAGAAAATGAGATGAAAAGAGATGGGGAAATGAGTAGTTGGATTTAGAGTTTACAGAGACTGTCCCTATTCTTGAGTACCTTAAGTATAATTCTTTCTTAAAAGGTTCAGGTTCAAATATTTATGAGACAGAGTTACTATTCCTTTTAGGGGCTTGTCAAGTGTAAAAGAGGAGGAAAAAATCTGTTTGTGAAGGGAGTTTACAGTACACTTAAAATTTATTTTAAAAATAAATAGGACTTGATAGATAGGGCAGTAAAGCACAGGCTCCATCAGTAACCTGCCTGCAGCAGTAACAGGTAGCTTCCGTAGGCTACCAGGAGCCAGAAATAAGAATGAACACTTCTTCCCAGCAGAAAGTTCCAGGAATATCCACAAACAAAGAGGATATTTGGGATATGGCATCTGTCAGCCAAGTGGCTCTCTGTCACATCCCAGTTTGTGTGGAACACACCCACAAGGTAGAGTCACATCTGAATCAGATGTTTCTGGCTTCCTTTGCCGTGACTCCCCACTTTCGTTCTAGGTGGAAATGATGATGACATTTACAAGTTAGGGACGGATCTTTGAGAAAAACGGAAAACCAGAGGGAGATTAGGAAAACCAGAGGGAGATTAAACTTTGTAATGCTTTGATAATATTCCTATTTACAGGACCCACAGGGGTATAACTAGATATTTACGTGTGCCTACTGTGTACTAGACAGGATTGTAAGAACAAGGGAGTCAGACATGAGAAAGAAAGGCAATTTCTGCCTTCATAGAAATTCATATTTTATTGGAGAGAAATGTTTGCACAAAACCAGGTGCATAAAGTAGTTACAGATAGGAATAATAAACAGCAATCAAAATTGTGATATAATAGACAATTGGGGCAGAACTGGATGCATTAAAAGGAGCGGCTCATGGGCTCTCTGGGGTGATGACCTTTGACCCAGAGCCTGAAACGTAAGTGTTGTTTATGAAACAACAAAATACAATAGATACTCTGTCCTGTATCAGCTGAGAAAGATTATGTCCTGAGACAAAAATATCATGTTGCAAGATTATAAAGTGCCTTGACATGGGGCCTGAGGGGTCAGAGCCCACTTTGTCACTTAACCACTGCATGTCTTTAAGCTAGCTATGTACATTTTGTAAGCCTGCATCTTTTAATCTGCAAGATCGATGGTAGGGACAGAAAAACACCACTCTGAAAAAATTATAGTGCTTGCTTTCCTGCTCCCATGGTATGCACACACATGTTCCCCTCTCCTTCTCTAGAGTGCACATACAATGACATACACACAGACCATAGGTGTCTTCTACTTTCCAACTATTTTCAAGAATACACACTGGGCAAAATAAATGTTCATTCAATAAAATTTGCATATAAGTGAAATACAGCATGTTCATCTTTAGCCCTTTCCAAAAGCCATCTTTTCTATAATGTCCCATTAGCTAATCTGGTAAGATCCCTGAGGACAGGCCTATGACTGCATTGCCATATGGGATATCCTACATCTCCTTCTTAAACTCCTGTTGTGTTTTATAAAAAGATAAGGAGAGAGGGAATATGTTTGGTGGAGGTACAGTCAGGTGTGGGGGAAGGGGCACCTCCAAGGACCCAGGCTGAGGCACCCCTTCCCACTGAGGGACCAGCCAGGAGGTGTAGTGTAGAATACAGTTTATTCAGGGCATGGGGAGGGGAGTTGAGAGGGTAGTAGAGACAGAGAAAGGCAGAGAGACAGAGTAGAGGAGTAGAGGCTGGCCATGAGCATGGGGGCGGGGGGAGAAGAGAGGGGGAGGGGCGAGAGGACAAAAGGAGAGCAAGAAGGCAAGAGAGCAAGTGAGAGAGGAGGGGGCAAGCAGCCCCTTTTATAGTGAGTCAGGCCTACCTGGCTGTTGCCAGGTAACTGTGGGGCGGGGCTTAGACAAAATGCTAACACCTGTAACTGCTACTCTGTATGATACCTTCTCTGCATCTTCTTGCCTCAGCATCCATCAATCCTACTGCAGCTGATCAGAGTAGAAATGAGCAATGACTCAAAGGAAGTCAACTGCCATCTTTCCACTGCTGGATATTGACATGTGGGTTGACAGGTTTGCTTCCAAGATGTGAACTTAGAAAACATTGGTTAGGTTGGGAGCAGGACTAAAAGTGAAGGGCACTTTTAAGTTTGCTACAGCATCACCAGGGATCACTGGGGTAGAGTCTGTGGACTCAGGAGCTACCGACACTCCCGTGGCAGTTTCCATACTGACCCTCTTTCCAGTTCTATCCCCCATTGAGGCCTTGGCAGCATGGTACTTCCCACTCATAGTTTCCAGGAACTTCTCCCTGTCCTATCCACAATCCTGTTTCTACCTGGACTTCTAATACCAGAGTTCTTTCAGCCAAATGCAATGAGTTGAAAAGAGGGGATTCTTTCAACCAATGAGTTAGACTTACATAAAGGTGTTCAGGGCAGTCAGATAAATGAAAGGAATAATAAATAAAAATGGAGGAGAGGCTCTGCTTTTGGGAGACAGGTCAAATGCATGCAAGCTGCAACTACTGCGGTACATGCAAATGACATCTTCAACAGAAAGGAAATTTGAGGCTGAGGATGGAAGGTGACCAAAACTGACCTGGGAACATTATAGGGAGATTGAGAGGTGACAATTAGACTTACATTTTGGTAATAATCAACACACAACTTTATAGGACATGAACAATCCCAGGTCTGTCAAATGCTCAACCCCACGTGTCCCACTGACCTCCTAGCATTGTACCCCGATGATCAAATTTTAGTTGAAGAGGTTTGCAATTATCTTTCAGCGGCCACATAATAAAATATTTGCTCCTAGTCACTCTTTGAAGAACACTCTCTAATCTTATTTTCAGTTGCTATAAGAGAAGACTGCAGGCTGGAAAATTTATAAAGAAAAGAAATTTACTGTTATGGCAGCAGGGGAGGCTACGGGCACAGTGGTGGCCTCTGGCAAGAGCCCTCAAGCCACATCAGGACATGGTTGAAAGGGAAAGTAGGTGTGTGCAGAAGAGTGGGCAAGGGTAGCAGACTAAAGTGTATAACAAACGCCGTGCTTTTGTGACTAAGCAGCCCACCCCTGACGTAGCAGCAGCGCCCATTCACCAGGGCCCCTTCCCTGCTCCTGGCAGAAGTACAGCTTACCAGAACCCCACTTCTCAAAGCCCTGCACAGGGGTCAAGTTTCTAATACAAGGACTGGGAAGACGTGACTAAACCTCAACCTTGCAGTCCCTGTGGAATTCTTCTCAAATTTCTTGTAATTCTGTAGTTTATGCTTCTCAACTTGGGGATTATGGGTAGGCAGATAAAGCTTGTCATTTTTAAAAAGAAAGTGGTAAGCGGTGATCAGCCAATAGTCACTTCCAAGGGCCATCTGCGACAAGTCTGTAAAGCATTCCGTTTGCATAATACATGGGAAGTCTATTAAAATACAGCACACTGCTACAAGAAGGTAGAAAGAGTCTAAGTGAAATTACACTTCCTTGTAAAATAGTCCCTCTCTTACTGGCAACAAAGCTGAGGGTTTTTGGGTTTTGTTTTTTTCTGTATTGCTTTAAATTGAAAACTCCCCTGTTCAAGAAATTCATGGATAGATGCAGTTTTGTCCAAGGCTGCAGAAGATAGGTTGCAGCTCTGTAAGGAGCAGGATGCTGAGCACTGAGCACTGAGCAGAGTAAATGCCTGTTTACCTGACCATCTCTGCTCTAGGGTAAGCAAGGACGAAGCCCCAATCAGTCCTAACAGCCAGCTGTGTGTTCACCCTCAATGCAGACCTATATATGTGACCTAAAAAGGCCACCTCTTATGTTACTAGGATGGGGAAATGAATATCAAATGCTTTACCTGTAAGAAAAGAGTCTTCTATGTCAGAAGTAGGCCAGCAAGCCGGTATCTTGACAGTGCGCTAGAGACTGCAGCAGAAAAGGATTGAAGGTTTATATTTTTCCCTCATTCTCTACCATAGGCTCTCAAGCATAATGTCATCTCTGCTCTAAAAATTGACACTTTTCTGTTTGTCAAGGCTCAGTTTTTAAACACATGCAACCCTTCTCACAGCTTCTAACCTGATTGCTTGCTATGGGTATGGCTTTGAAAAGGTTTGAAGCAGCGAGAAGAGCTACTACTAATGACAGATGAGTTGGCCCCCAACAGGCTCTCCAAATTTTGATGATTCTTGCAGGGAAATCTAAAGGATGGAGAAGATGGAAGAGGGTTTCTTATCTCCAGATTTTAACTAATCCAGTCTCCTAAAGACATTGGAATTATCAGCAGATTGCCTACACTTGATGACTGAAGCCTTTTTAGTGAACTGGCAGCCCTGGAAATAACCTCAGAAGGTATTTTTGAATAGTTTGGTTCAACTCTGTGTGGAGTGTTCAGTCAGGACTGGAGACACTTATAAATGGCTTTCCTTTCCTAGCAGCCTGAGTGGCAGTCGCTCCTATATCATACTTCTTTCAAGACAGATGGTGAGAACACAGTTTGCTGTTCAGTTTCCATTCGCTGCTGTCTTTTCTAAGCAGCACGGGGAAGCGAGCTGCGAAAGAGAACGGCCTTCAAAGCCTCTCCGCCTAATTTTAACAATCCTGCAGAGAAACTGCAACTTTTCTGTTATGGTTCTCTCCCTGGGATGTTAGGAAGCATGTCTTAAGTCTTCCTCCAAGATTCATAACTGATGAAATGTAGGTAATGTCTTAGACTCTAAATACAGGAGACGCTGCAGGTTCCTGTGCTCCACAGATTACACCTACCAGAGATTAACTCCGAGCTACCAACAATGCATTGGTGTTGTATTAAGGAAAGAAGTAAAAGCACTCCCTCCTGGAGTCATTTAACTAAGAGCAGGCCCAGACTTGAATTTTTATTCCACTCTTCCGTATCTTCCTTCCTCTGTCTGTTTGTTGCATGCATCTGAATTTCTACCTCCCTGAAGGCCATCTTGTGAATCTGGGCCTGTGTCTGTGCCTTTGTTCTATATGTGTCTGTTTCTTTCTATGTGATTATGTGTCTTTATGAGCATCTGTTGTGTCTGTGTGAGTGTGTCTATGAGCGGCGTGACTGTCAGGTATGTACATGCCGTGTTATATGTGTCAATGGTGTCTATCCCTAACCAAAGGCTTTGCTCTCTAGTTATTGAACTGATCCCAATTGACCCAGATAATAAATATCATTGTTTCTTGGGCAATATCTACAAACATATGCTTTCAACTGTCTGGGTATATTTTAGGAAGTTGTTTTCAACTTCTGTATTTCCTTCTTTCAGCAAATGATACACATGTATTATGCTGGGTGATGGATATAGAAAAGTATGTAACTTAAAATTGCAGCTGTGGATTAGTTTAGGTTGTAAATGCTGGTTATGTAGGAAATCCAAGGCAAACAAGATTGGTTGTTACATTGTACTCTTCAAGGCAGGTTAAACAAAGAGTTTGAATTGAATTCACAGTAGTTGTAGCAGTCTTAAGTGACCTCCATGTTTGGTATATTAGGTCCAGCGAAAGCCACAAGTCTCTTAGAACATAAGAGATGAGTACAGACTATTGCATTGCCACACAATGCCTTTCCTGATTGCATCATTAAGACTTCCAGCATATGAGTATTGCCACTGGCAGAACTCTGATTCATACTGGTTTGTGACTTGATCCTTTTTTTATCCCACAATACCATAAAAGAAAAACAAAGATCTACCAAACTCTTGAATATGCAACTTGAAAATGTATGTTTTTCTTTAATATCTATGCTGAGTGCTTATTGTGGGCTGCTCACTGTGATTTGCTTCTTCATGTTAATATTTTAATGCCAAAAGATAAGTGTGATCTTATGGATGACATAGACCTCATACACTTCCCTAAGTCACTTGGCTCATTTGCTGTAGAGTTGAAGTGAAAGGACAAAGCTCCACTTCCTAACTCCTATCACCAAACAGCTTGCCACCACACTCATTGCTTGGGGTGATGCTTAAACATTAGCTTTAGTGAAAATATTTGAGCACTTGCAGTCTTACCTCTGAGATCTAGTCCAGTTTTCCATTTTGATGAATTCTCACGTGGCTGATCAACACCTACATTATCTTGTGCTTGGAAAAGATACTGGCCTTCTTTGGGACAGATGAACGATAGTTCAAACAAACCCATGAAAAGTGTGATTGTCTTGGTAACTCCAATTCATACTCTAGAAAGTTCAAATACCCAGTCAAGTTCCCCAGTCTTGGAGTACACAGTTCATTATTTAGTCAAGTACTGGATGGATGGATAGATGGATGGGTGGATATGGTACATGGAATTGAATAAATATATTAACAGGATAGAAAAAACAAGTGAATAAGTTGGACATATATATGGATGGATGAATAGACAAACAAATTAACAGGGGCATCATAATGCAAAGACAAGAGTTCTCAGTATAAGATACTTTTCTTCTGTGCCATGTTTTAACCAACTATATTTCTGTCACTATTCCATTCCTGATGTTGACTGCCAGCTTAGTCACTAAACTCATAATATGTCCAGCTCTAAAAGCTTGGGTTTCTCCTTGGTAGACAGCCTGGTCCATCTGGAAGCTTGTCATTCTTAGTTTAAGAATAAACTTTACTTTTCTCACATGATATATCTATAGTCCTCTCTCCAATACTAGCCCAAAGGGTATTAAAAGAAAATGAGACAAAGCATTTGTGCTTCAAACATAAGATGAACATGTGATGCCCCAATTGCAAAAGATGAGAATGCTTCTCTATCATTTCCCTCCACATAGCAAACATTAAGTGCCCCTACCATTTGTCAGGTTTGTTCCAGAAGTGGTTGATACAATAGGGATGAAAAGAGAATGGGCAAGAATTCTTGCTCTGATGCAACTTTCGTTCCAGTGGAGGGAACCAAACAGTAAATGAAATAGACACGCAAATGGTAGGGTGGATGAAGAAGTAGTTCAGCAGTGGCAGAAGCAGTGAGAAAGGCAGGGTGAAACTTTGAACAATGTGAGGCTCATACATTTCCCCTCAGAAAAGCACATTAAAACCCTATCTCTCAGCACTTCAGTATGAGCTCTATCTGATAATGAACTGGATCGTGAGCTAATTCCTCAAGGTGTGATCATAGGAATCTAGTGTGGGCTTCACATGAAGACACAACAATGCTTAAACTTCAGCTACAATAGGATCATATTACCTCAGGCAGTTCATCAAATCACCGCTTTCTGGGCTCAGGATCTCTTGTCCAGGCACTCAATGCCAGGCCATCGCGGATGTATGTATTACAAGTTGCTTGTTGATGCCGAGGGCTTTGTCCCAGGGTCCACCGAATTGGCTAGTTTGTAGAGCTTCAGTGTGACATAGAGCTCTTTCTGATCTAAGCTGCTGAAATCATTCAGAGAGTTAGAATAGAGAAGAAGCAACCAATTCTGACTTCTGCCTTAGCAGCACACTGGACTTGTTGGGGTTAGGGACCAGACTGTGAGGAATGAAGAGGGAGGGAGAAAAGCCCAGCTATGAGATATTTAAAGTAAGAAGTGCACAGTGTAGAAGCAGCTAGGAGCTGAGGTGTGCTCCAGGTTTTTCTTCTTTTTTTAATGTCAATAGTTTATTTGTAATTTTGGTAGAGATAATATCTTTAAAATTTAATGGAGGCCACTAAAAACTTAAGATACAGAAACAGATCCTAATAGCATGGAGAGTTGCAGGACAGGGTCTTTGTTCTTTAGAAAGCTGGCAGATGCTTATAACTTGAGATAGCCAACATGTTAGGGTCCAAGGAGCCCATTAAAACTTTTGAAGTAACAACTCGATTCCACTGGAATCTGAGTACTTTGGGTAGATAGGTGATTCATGTTCACATTCAAATGCTACTCCTGCCTACCTTCTTTTTCTCTTTCTCTTTTTCCTTCCTCTTTTCCTTTCTTCTTCCTTCCTTCCTTCCTTCCTTCCTTCCTTCCTTCCTTCCTTCCTTCCTTCCTTCCTTCCTTCCTTCCTTCCTTTATTCTTTGTTATAAGTCAAAGCAATTTGAAGTATTTGCTTTATTTCTTGAGATTATAATATAATTACATTATTTTTCCCCTACCCTTTTCTTCCTCTAAACCCTCCATATAGCCCTCCTTGTGCTTTTCAAATTCATGGCCTCTTTTTCTAGTAATTGTTGTTACGTGTGTGCTTTTAATACAAGCTGAAGAGTCTGTATACTGTTACTTATGTGTATATGTTTTCAGGGCTGATCATTTAGTATCAGATGACCAAGTGGTGTGGCATTTTCATCTCAGCATTCCTTATTTACCTGTAGTTCTTTGTATAGGGTTGATGCCTCATGGGCTTTCTCCCATCTGCATTAACATGTCTGTTGGTGGTATCCTTGCTCAGCTCATATTTAGGCAATCATGTTGGTATGATTGCACGGGTGCTTCTTCTAAAATAAATATGTATATATAATTTAAATAACATTTTCCAATTTGGGCTGATAATTTGCCAAGAGCCAAAGACCATCTAAAAAACTCCAGCATTATGAGAAGCATTTTGAGTTGTTGGTTAGAGTTGTTCAAAAGACTTCCCCAAATATTCCAGGCTATTGCTATTGCCTTTTAATTGCCCCCAGAGATAGAAGGTAAGTCACTATTACTGAAAATACCATGCACTTTACACAGAGGGATCAGAGGCCTCTTAGCTGAACTGGCTTGAAAGCCTCTAACCTAAGTACTAGCTTTCGTGATACCAACAGGTACCATGTGATCTTCAAAAGGAGGAAAGCAACAAACACTCCTACCTGACTATGATACCAGTGACCCAGAATAGAACAATGATTAGCATAGGATGAGAGCCCTAAGGGTGAAGTATTGGCACACATACCTTGGAGGTAACTAAGGGTTCTCTAATTAGACTTAAGACCTACTCAATAAAAGAGAAAAGATGCCTGGTACTAAGAACTTAGCCAGTTACCCGGGGCTAGTGAAGTCATAGATTTAGGAGAAGAACCTACAACTGTCACTTTATTAATTCACTATAATCCATAACTATATTCTAAAAATTTATCCTTACATACATACACACAGAGAGAGAGAGAGAGAGAGAGAGAGAGAGAGAGAGAGAGAGAGAGAGAGAGAGAGAGAGGGAGGGAGACTTCTTACCCCTCATCAAGGAACTTTCTCCTTCCAAGTATAGACCATTGCAGAAAACCATAACCAATAGGAATTCAGAGTTGTGGAGTCCAGTCCCAACAAATACATGGACAACAATACTCCTGCACCTAAAGCTCAGGGATCATTGTGGAAGAGGGAATGAAAGATTGTAAGAGCCCAAGGATCGGGGAGTTTTCTGTGAAAGTATAACAGGTTTCTTTAGAGGGCTCAGAAGTCCTTGAGTATAGTTCACAGAATACAAATATATAAATAAGAGATTTGATTTACCTGGTGCCTTAAAATCTTGGCACTCTCAGAGGACAATTCATATTTAACATAAGCTATATTGCCTCTGAGTGACTCCAGTTTACCCCCTACTCACCCATTCACCCATCCAGCCCAAGTCATGTCTTGAAATTCTGAAGGACTCCAAGGGCCACTCCTTGCAGTCATTTTCTAACTGGTTGGGGATGGAGAAAGGGGTCCTTTTATTTTACACTGTCACAACCTTACAATCCTATGAACTTAGGAGCTTTTGTTTTGGTGGTTAATGAGGATGACAGCACTCATGTTCTGTTCAAGGCCCCAGCCCATTCACAAGGTCACATTTAAGAAGGTCTTGAAATAGAATGTACATCATCTCTTTATATACAGCCCAGGTCTTATAATGAAATGTTTCCAAAGATGCAGAATGAGGTGAAACTCACAACACTTAAAGACTAAAAAGTGCTGCTTAGACAGACCAATCCATTGCTGCTTAGACAGGACCAATGCTTTCAGTCTTTGAAGCCTGGGATCTCTAATTAACATACCTCCTGTCACTCTGCTGTACTCTCCTTTTCCTACTGATCTATCATTTTGACAGTATGCTCATCATCACATCCACCCAGACCACTTCAAAAACATAATGACTGGGATTTTTTTTGACTGTTTGAAAGACACTGTCAGTTTCCTAATTTGGATTTTTACCAATACCTTGTTTTTCTTTTTTCTCTTCTCTCTCTCTCTCTCTCTCTCTCTCTCTCTCTCTCTCTCTCTCATTGCTTTGGTTACTTTTTTTTTTTTTTTTTTAAAGAATGATGTTTTAGAAACTTAGATTCTAAAAGAAGATAGATCCTATGACCGTTTTCTTCCATGGCAAAAGTAAAGAGTCTTTAAATTTATGTTCAGACCACTAAAGTGTTGGCACACTAAATCATTGTCTAGCTGAGGACAAATAAAACTAGCTTCTCTGTTCCCGGTCCCTATTAGTAAGTTAAGGTTATTTGGACTGAATCATGAAGGTTGTCACGAGTACAAGAAACAGCTGGTTATAGGTGTCCAGTTTGAGCTTTCCTTTCTAGCAGTGGTGGTGACACTGGGTTTTGAGCATCATAAGTATGTGCTCTGTCATCAAAGTCAACCTGCCTCCTGATTCGGCTTTAAATGAGGCAGTTGTTTTCATTTTTATCCTCTATGATATTCAAGCAGAGAACCCAATCCAAGCCCTAAAAGGGCTGCTCTGAGAGGGAAAATGAGTGAAGCAAATATAAACAGGAAGAAACATAGCCAAGAATCAGAAAGTCACAACCTAGAATGGTACAGGGCAACTCCAAATGAGGAGGCTCCACTACTCAACAACCAAATATATCATAAGAAGAGAAATATGGGCTTGATGCAGCACCCTTTGTCCAGAATCTCGAAACACTCATTTGTACTCACAATGCTTACTTGTCCTTAAGTAAGAAGTAATTCATGTTAAAATAAAGCAACAACAACAACAACAACAACAAATTAGCAACACTGCTTGGACCAAATCAACAGCTCACTCTTTCAGGTGATGCTAACCTATATGCTAGGCGTTGGCATGATGAAAGCCATGCTGATTGAAATTCATACTTTGGGGATTACTTTTGCATGCTGAGTTTCATAAGAAAAGGATCAGCTTGCATGAATCCTCTCTGAAAAGTAACTACAAAACTCACATATGCCTCAACACAAGAAAAGTAAATCAGTCATAATATCTATCCTAAGCTAAACAGAAAGGCAGGTGACCTAGGATATTGCAAAAACACTAATAAGAGAACATGAACAATTTTCCAATGAAGCCTTATGTATACAACTGCAGTTTGACCTGCCTAGGACTAAATAAACAGTATATTCTCTATTTCTCATCAGTTCCGTTGGCCAAAGGTTGAAACAGCAAGTATAAATAACAAGGATGACCTAGATAGTCAAAAATAGAAAACAGATAATTGTTACTATAAATAGAATTTTTTATTTTATAGAGAAATTAAAATTAAAGTGTGAGTACCTTTAGAACACCTGTGTTTTTTAATTGATATTTGATTTGATATATATAGACCTATAAAAACTTCAAGAATTAGGTTTATAGATTTTTTTATATAAATAAAATTAGAACCCTATCAGTTTATATTCTAGATATTACACCACACAAAAAGAGGTCTGGGTAAATTTTCATCAGTTTGGGGGACATAAATAGGATGGTATGAGCAAGAACATAGTGCTGTACTCAACATGGTTCCAGGGATTTCACCTGAGTGGGGTGACAGAGAATGAGAAAGGAGAAAGAAACACAGAAGAGCTGGGATCTGATAGAATAGGTTCTCTGATGATGAAACTGCAGCACCCTGGGAGCTCAACCTGTTTGTTAAATAGTGTTGAACAGGGGCCTAGGTTTTTGTAGACAGCTGAGTCAAGGAGATAGTTTGTTATACAGCTGGATCAAGAAGGCAGATTTTTCTCATCTCCACAGAAGCAGTCTTTGTAGGGGAGCAGTCTCAGGACATAAAAAGCAATGGGAGTTAGTTACCACACCCACTCTCAACATCTACGTCTGGACCACAGTGATAGGTAACTTCTCCACTGCCAAAATGAGCCAATTCAAACCAGAATAGATTATATTAAAGGTAGGTTTATTGAGAAACTGCTCTCAGGTGGGCCAGCTCACTGGTCTGAAAGACCAAGGCCTGGGAAGCGACCATGGGGAACAGGGGTGGGGAGGAAGACAGTAAGGGGTGCACACACAGAGAGAGAAGAGGAAAAGAAGAGAAAGAAAGACCCAAATGTCTGGATTATATAGAGAACAGCCTCTGGGGGAAGGGCAACCCAGCCACTGGGTTGGAAAGTTCAGGGTTAGGGGTGGGGTGTGCCAGGCAGGGACTGAGGGTTGGTGGGAGAACCTTGAGGCCAGGTCTGCTTTGATATGTAAAATATGCACCTCAGTCTCTTGTTCCCCGGTCCAAAAATAAGTAAACAGGGAGACTATCATCATCTCAGCCTCTCTCCCAGAGTGAGATGCAGGAGAGACTTTGCCATTTGCCCAGGGTCTGAGGCTCTGGTCTTGACCTGCTCATGCCCAATGTCAATAGTACACACTCCTTCAGGGCCTCATTCACGCAGGCTTCCTCCGCTTTCCACAGTGTGGACTGGGCTTTATATCGCAAGTTAGATTGTCCTTCAAAATGCCAAGAGAAATAAACGTTGATAATTTACTTTAGACCACGAGTCTGAGAAGCAGGGAGGAAGGAGAACAAATCAACATAACTGCATTATAGAGCTGAAGATGTCTGGGAACCACAGAGGATGGCTTTGTGTGCACTACCTCTGAAAGCCAGGGAATCAGCACTTTAGCTTTAAGTCTCATCTTCCATGGATATTGTCTACCTCAAATATAAGAATTGGTTGTGGTTCTGGGAGGAATGGTGAAGCAGAAGGATGGAAAGATGCTGAGGAACAGAATAGAGGTGGATCTGTGACCTTAAATTGAGCATGCTGACAAGTGTGCTGGTTCCATCTGCCTTCGTATGAAGAATATGTGTCTGAGCAACAATAGAAACCCCAGCTTTCTCCAAACTAGGAGTGCATTGTTTATAGACGACCCCAGTGCGTTCCATACTTGCTTCTTGTAATAGAACTCTCTGTACGTTTTTATCTTCTAGCTGTTTTCCTTCTGAGAAGGCGAGGCTGACTCCATGACAGGCTTCAAACTGGCAGTTGAGGAGACAGGCCTAAATCTCTGTTTCCAAGGACTGGACAAGTCTAGGCAAGTCCAGGCCTCAGAAGCTGCCTTGCCACATAGCCTGAGGTAAGGACAATGAGTCAGTAGCAGTTTCCAGACCTTCCAGCAATGGTTCTGGAATGTCCCTAGAAATAGAGCCAAGATTAAGATAGAGGTCACCTACTCCTCCCCAGAATTTCGCTAATGTACTTGAAATTGGGCCTGCAAGCTCACTTTGGGGTTTCTCCATCCTTGTAGATAGCAGACCCTAGCATGCTGGATTTCTGCAAAATAAAACACTCTTTGTGTTTCATACTATTTGAATCTGGGGTATCATTCTTCGGTGAATAATTGTTCCTTATATTTGGGGGCTCCTGTCTGGGATTCACTGGCAACCCCTGAACCAAATAGTGGAGTGTTTTTCTGGTCAGTAAGTCCAAGCTCCCAGTTGTCTTTTGTCTTTTCCATCCCTATGTTTCTGTTTCAGGTTTTAATCTGGAGGCAGAGAGGGACAAAGCAGACAAGGATTTTATCAACCAGCCAGGGGCAACAGAGGACACTCCCAAGCCCTTACCAGAAGCAGAAGAACTTGCTAGTTCTCATCTGAATTCTGAACTGGTTGTGAATCTATGGGCCTCCCATGGGCAACAAGAAGACCGTCTGAAACAGTCTTTTCATTTTGTTTTTGTTTTCCAGGAATGTCCTTCTGTGTCTATCTGTGTGTATTCTGTTTGTGATTTTTGTCTTCTTGTACAAATTTTTCTTTGATTCCTAGTATTGGACAGGCAGAGTTGCAGAAGACTCCAGTCTGGTTGTTCTTCCCTACAAACTAATCATCTTTTGCAGGAATGAATGGCCCACCTATTAAGTAGCATGGCCTGAGGAGGGGACTTTCCATCTCACCATCATTTACAGGGTGAAGGTTTAGTTTATGAGACCTGGGACTATCTGGACCAAGTGCCATATATCACCATGTGGCAATACCTGGTCAAGAAGTCCCCTGTTTGAATGAGACCTTCGTTGTTATGGACCTTGCCACATGACTCTAAAAGAGGGTCAACCTTGGCCCTGTGCCTTGTTCCCCCTTTCTGATTCTGAGGAGGATCTCTGTCTCCCTCCTTATGTTCCTGCTTCTGCCACCACTGCCCATGCCCAGCCAGCACAGAAGGAAGGAGCAGCCCTTGACTCCTCTGACTCTTCTGACTCCATTTGGAGTGCACCTAACACTCGGGGCCATACTGCCTAGAAGACTGACTCTACTATAGCCTTGCCCCTCTGGGCTACATGACCCCCAGATGCTCAGGGGAGACAGTTTATGACATATGTGTCATTGCCAGTAATTATCTTTACAATTGGAAGGTGCAGAACTCCCCGTTTTTAGACCATCAGCTCTCACAGATCTTTTAGATTTAATCATGCTGACTCACCTGCCCACCTGGGATGATTGTCAGCAATGGCTCCAGGTCCTCTTCATTACAGAGAAGTGAGAGGATCATGGGAGCCACCTAGAAATTGGTTCCAGGAGCAAATGGGCTACCCATTCAAGTCCAGGCTAAAATTTATACAGCCTTTCTTTGACTCGACCCAACTGGGATTTTAACATTGCTGAAGGTAAGGAGAGGTCCAAGTCTATTGCCAGATTCTGATGGGGGGCAGGGGCTCTGAGAGGCTGCCAGATGGCCTACAAATGTATCTATAGTGAGTCAGGTGATACAGGGAAAGAATGAGAGCTCCAGGAAATATCTGTAAATATTGTTTGAAGCCTATAGGACCTACACTCCTTTTGACCGGAAGCCAGAGAGCACCAGTCAGCTGTGAACATGGCTTTTGTTAAACAAGCTGCCCCTAACATCCATTGGAAGCTTCAGCTGCTGAATGGCTTTGCAGCCTGCCTCTGGCACCCAAAAGCCAGACTCTTTGAATGGCAAAACTTGGAGAGAGGCTTCAAGGGACAACTGACTTGGACATACCTGCTTCAAGGATTCAAGAACTCAACCACCATCTTTGACAAGGCACTGCATGAGGACTTGGGTGAGTACTGGTGGACCCATCCCCAAATAACTAAGTTCCAGTATGGAGATGACATCCTGATTGTGGGAGTGATGTGGAGGAGGTGGGGGGGTGATTTGGAAACATGGCAGGAGGCCATATGAGACCTGCTACAGGAGCTGAATCAACTTGGCTACTGAGTGTCTACTAAGAAGGCCTAGCTTTGTCAACTTGAGGTCACCTATCTCAGGTACATATCAAGGGAGGCCCGGCTAACTCATGCTGTCAGATGCCTGGAAGCAAACCATCCTTAGCATCCCAGTTCCATCAATTTGAAAGCAAGTATGGGAATTTCTGGGATCTGCTGGGTTTTGTAGACTTTGGGTACCAGGGTCCACTGAGATAGCCAAACCATTATACGAGGCCACCCAGGACCAAGAAGACAAAATAGAGTGGACCCCTGAGATGGACATGGCTTTTGAGATTCTAGGAAGAACCTAATGGAGGCACCAGGCTTGGCCCTCCCAGACATTCACAAACCTTTCCACCTGTATGTGGCAATAGGGAAATAACAAATGGGGTGTTCACCCAAACTTTGGGATCATGGAAAAGATCTGTGGCTTATTTATTTAAGAAGCTGGACCCGGTAGCCCAAGAATTGCCAGCCTGCTGCTGGATCATAGCTGCCACTGCCCTGCTAGTCAAGGATGCTGACAAAATAACCATGGGGCAGGAACTTGTTATCACCCCCTCCCCATGTTATGGAGAATCCACCCAGCTGGTGGCTTTCCAATGCTAGACTGGTCCCTTCTGAATCCTCCTCACATTAGATATAACCCATCACCTGCCCTGAACCCAACTATCCTGCTACCTGACCTATTCTCAGACATGCAGCATGCTTGCTTTATAGTTCTAGGGCATGTCCAGAACATCATACTGGACTTGATTGACATACTCAGGCCAGATGTGGAATGTATCTACTTCATGGATGGCAGCAGATTCATCCAGAATAGAGTCAGCTATGCAGGGGCATCAGTAGTAGACTTGGACTCCATTATTTGGGTAACTGCTTTGCAGCCAGGAACATCAGGTCAAAAAGCTGAACTAAAGTCTCTAACCCAGGTTTTAAAAGGGGTCATAGCTAAAATCTACACTGATAGCAGATATGCTTTTGCTACAGCTGATATACATGGGTCCATATACTGAAAGAGGGTACTGTTGACTGCTGAAGGAAAAACCATCAAAAATAGGAAGGAATACTTGTCTTATCGGAGGCATTATGGTTTCCTCTCAAAGTGGCCATAATTCACTTCCCTGGGCATCAGAAACCGACATCAGAAATAGCCTGAGGGGACAGGCTTGCTGATAAAGCCAAAAGGGAAGCCACCCAAACCTCCACTGCTGACATCCTGGTAGCTTTGTTGTCCTCTGTGCTCCCAGCCATCTCTGAATATACTGCTGAAGACAAAGGGCAGCAGGTGAAATGCCAAGTTTACAGAAGAGATGTATGGTCGCTAACCTCTGAAGGCTGCACCATCCTACCTAATGAGTTGGCTAAGCAACTCATCCATCAGATTCATCCACTCCACACCTGATCACCAAAAACTGAAGGAGTTGCTGTGAGGGGCAAGGCACAATAGATTTGACTTAGGACACTTGGTTGATCAGGTAATCTGAGACTGTGCCACCTGCCAGGCAGTGAGCTCATCAGGCCCCAATCAAGGAGCTGCTCCAGGAACCAGAATCAGGGATCAACAGCCAGGGGATAATTGGGAAATAGATTATACAGAAATAAAACCAGCATTTGCTAGTTTTTTTAGATACCTTTTCAGGATGGGTAAAAGCCTACCCTTCGAGACTGCCAACATAGTGGCAAAGAAGCTTCTGGAAGACATCATACCTGGGTATGGTTTGCCTACCCTGCTTGGGTCTGATAATGGACCAGCATTCACCTTTCAAGTAACTCAGTCTCTAGAACATGTTCTGGGGATCAATTGGAAATTACATTTTGCATACAGACCCCAGAGTTCAGAGCAAGTAGAGAGGATGAATTGGACCCTGAAGGAGGCCGTGACCAAATTAACCCTTGAAACTGGCAGTGACTGGGTGTCCTTCCTACCTTATATAGAGCTAGGGACACCCCTGTTCTATGATGGAAGGTCTCCCCATACGTGTTGATCCACTGAAACTGCAACTCCAGCATTCCTAATCCTGCTTGCTTGCTGTGTATACTTTGCTGCACCGGCCAGTAGCCCCCTTACTATCTGAGTAGCCCCAGGGGTCGATGCAACAACTTTGTTATCAAGTTCACAGTGGCTGGCAAGAATGCCGATTGGTTTGCCAGTTCTTTTTATTTATTTATTTATTTTTTTATTTTTGATACTTTATTTACATTTCCAATGTTTCCCCTTTTCTGTGTCTCCTCTTTGGAACCCCCCTATCCCCTCCCCCTCCCCACCTCTGTGAGGGAATTCCTCCTCCCACCTACCCGCCCACCCATTCCCATATTCCCACCTTGACATTCCCCTTTACTGGGGCCTCTAGCACCCTCAGGCCCAAAGTCCTCTCCTTTCTCCCTGATGGCCATCAAGGTGATTCCTCTGCCTCATATGTAGTCCAACCAATGGGTCAATAGGTTTGCCAGTTCTTAACTCCTCTTGCCTGTACTTAACACAGAACTGTTGGTTACTGGACAGGGACTCTGCATTGGAAATAAAGTACCCTCAGCCTATTCCCACCTCTGCAACTGCACTGTAACCCCTACTGTTGCAGGGTATATACTGCCCCCAGAGAATGCTTGGTGAGCTTGTACCTCAGGGCTTACTCCATGTATCTATGGCCTGGTATTAAGTACGACTGAGGATTTTTATGTTCTAATACCGCTTGTACCCAGAGTGACTTATTACTCTGGGAAGGATGCCTTTAACCAGCTAGCACCTCCAAACAATTGGGTTCAAAAGGTGGCCATTTTCACTGTGTTACTAGGTTCTCTCTTTGGCATAGGACTAGCTGGAGCTACTAGTGTAGGGGCCTCAGCCCTAATACTCCAAGATAAAAATTACAAGACCCTACAGATGGTGGTTCATGCAGATATACAGGAGATGGGAAAGTCCATCATTGCCCTGCAGGATTCCCTTTCCTCCCTGGCAGAAGTAGTCTTACAGAACGGAAGAGGCCTAGACTTGCTGTTCATTGAATAGGGAGGACTCTATGCAGCCTTAGGTGAGGAATATTGTTTCTATGTTGACCACTCAGGGTGGTCAAAGAATCTATGGCCTTAGTTAGAAAGAGACTCCAGGACAGAAGAATAGAAAGAGAGCAGTCTCAGGGTTGGTATGAGTCCCTTTTCAACTGGTCTCCTTGGCTGACCACCCTTACCTCTCCTCTGACTGGTCCTCTTATCCTACTGATGTTAGCTTTGACCTGTGGTCCCTGTATAATCAATGCTTTAGTTAGGTTTGTTAAGGAACCGATTTCCACCATTCAATTGATGATTCTCAAATAACAATAACAGCCTATAGAAACATTTCAAGGATTTGAGATGGCCTCATACTGAAGGGGGAATGAGAAAACTAGGCTGACTCCATGACAGGCTTCAAATTGACAGTTGAGAAGTTTAGGCTTAAATCTCTGTTTCCAAGAACTTGGCAAGTTTAGGCAAGTCCAGGCCTCAGAAGCTGCTCTGCCACCTGGCTTCGGGCAAGGACAAAGGGTCAACAACAGTTTCCAGAGTTCCTCAGCAACAGTTTCTAGAATTCCCCAGCAATAGTTTCCAGCCCCCTAGTCCGCAGCAATGGTTCTGGAATGTCCCAAGTGATAGAGTCAAGATTAAGGTAAAGGTCACCTATCACCCCCCACCCCGGAATTCCCCTAATGTTCTTTAAATTGGGCCTGGAAGTTCACTTTGGAATTGCTCCATCTTTATAGATGGAGATGGGTAGACCCCAGCATGCTAGACTTCTGCAGAATAAAACACTTTTTGCGTTTACATATTATTTGAATCAGGGTATTATTCTTGGTGAAACATGGACCCTTACACTTGGCTTTGTACCTAGGTTACCAATTGTGTTCCATTACAATTTTATAATAAGCAAATTAATGACTAAAGGAATTAAACCCATTATTATTATATCATTATCATTATTATTATTATTATTATTATTATTTATACCAAAGAAACAAACACCAATTGTTCTTCCAGCACATGCCCAAACCAGAAGACACAGGTTAGAAAGCAAAACAACAACAACAAAAATGTGTTCTCAGCCAAAATACAATAGAGTTATCTCATTTAGTGCTACCAGCCACAAAACTATTTAGATATAACACTGTACTTTTCAAAAATAGTTTACATGAAATATGCCTGCATGTGTAAGTCCTTCATGACACATAGTGGCTTGTGATTCTCTTAGGCAAAGAGAAGGCACACCAGCAATTCATCAATCACAAGTTTCTTGAAAATATAATTTCATTCTCTGAGTGAACAGACAAGTTTGAAATATCTAGTGGGTACTGAACACTGGAGACACCCACCTACTGTGTATTACAAGAGCCACTCTTACAAAAAAACAAAAAAAAAAAACAAGTGTTTATGCATGCGCACCTGAAGCAAAACTCACACCAAAGGGAATTATTTTCTAAAAAAGAAATTCCACCCATGCTGAGTGTCACTATTGTGGGACTTTAACACAGAAGCAGGTGTTTGCCATTGAGGGTCTTGGAACCACCTCTTGAGTACAAACCTCCTGCAGAGATCCTGCTAACTAATGACTCCCCCATTCTTCACTCTCAGATTCCAATAAAGGTTTTGAATAACAAAGGAAAGAAAATGAAAAAGCAAGTGGGGGAAGTAAAAGAAAGGCTGGAGAATAGCAGGTGAAGTTATATCATGTCACAGTGAGCATGTTCGCTCTGATTTGTATAATTTTATTTACACATATCAAGTGGGTAAATGTCGTGGGCATGGTTAAAGGAGTCCTAGTAGGTGAAAGAACTTGAAATCCTCTTAATGATGCCAACCAAACTGTTAATAATTGATACCTGGCAATTAAGACTTTCATCCACCTACGTTGGTACCATTTTCTTCAGTGTAGTTGAAGTTTCAATTAAGGCACAACTAGGGAGACATTTTGTTAAACTTTTTATTTCTATTCTATTAGTTAGCTGGCTAATTCAATTTTCTAGCTTTGGAATCATACAGAGAAACAGAGATACACACTGTTACAGGAATCCTGACTATGGAGCTTTAAAATGTAAACGGGATCAAGAGGGAAATAAGGACCAGTCACTACGAAAATACAGATGTAAAGGCGATGGACTTGCAGTCTAAGACTCGTTCTGTCCAAACCCTTAACAGACAATCAAAGTTGCCAGTGTCTTGTCTCATTTCTCATTTCTTCTTGGATGCTTCTAATTTTCAAAGCATATGGTTCTGTTAATAACTGGCCAAGGAATATTTGCAAATGAGTTTTTTCTTTTCATCAGAGCCCACAACAGTGTGTTCTTTGCTGCTCAATAATTAAAAAGAAGATGGCTGCATGAATATTCATGGAGGGGGGATCGTGTGAAAACCAACAAGGTTTTCTATTTTTCATGGTAGTGTAGTGAGGGGGAAGTAGGCAGCCTGGGATTTCTGTTTGGTCCTCAGAACCTCTTTGACAGCTCTGAAAGTATATGCCAAATTATGAATCAATGTATTTATGTGTGTCTTTCTGGGGATGGCATCCATAGCTGTCATTAAATTCTCAAAGTGGCCTGACACATCTCTTCCTAGCATTTCAAAGAGAGGACTGGAAAAGTGGTTCTGTAGGAAATGTGCTTGCTGCAAAGACATGAGGAACCAAGTGTGAAACCCTAGTACCTACATAAAGAAGGGACTGCCTGGTGGTATATGCCTGTAATCTCAGTTCTGGGGAAGCAGAGACATTAAGATCCCCAGGGCTTGCTGGCCAGCCAGTTTAACCAAGTAAGGTCAACGATCTCCAGGTAATTGAGAAATGCTCCCAAAAAGAAAGGTGAGGAATGATTGGCCTCTGGCCTTCATATGCAAGTATGTGACCTCCCCCGTGAATACTTGCACTCATAGCAAAATAACCAATCATAAATATTTAAAAGAAGAGAAAGCATTCTAAGAGATGGTTTTACTCTTTTTTTATTGCTCTTATATTTTTTATTTTTCAAATTGTACATACAATACATTTTGTTCATATTCCTTTCCTTCCTCTAACTCTTCCCAGATTGTCCTCATCTTTCTCTCTTAAGAAACAAACAAACAAACAAACAAACATAAATCCTAGGCAAACAATAAAGAGCACAATAACAACAACAACGAAGCCATAGAACTCATTGTATGATGTAGCCCAGTTGTTCCTGAACCTGGGCCTGCCTGAAAACTGAAAATAGATCTACCACAAGTTCTAGCTATACCACTCTTGGGCATATATGCAAAGGACTCTGTATTTTCCTAGAGACACTTGCTCATCAGGTTCATTGCTGTTCTAGTCACAATAGCCAGCAATTGGAAAAATCCTAGATATCCATCAACTGATAAGTGGATAATGAAACATGAACATGTACCAAATTGCATATTATTAAGCTCTTATGAAAAATAGAATTTTCAGATAAATGAGTGAACTAGAGACAATCGTTCTTATTGAGGTAACCCAGACCCAGAAAGACAAATACTGCATGTTTTCTCTCATATATAGATGTTATTTTCTTCTTAAGCTTTAGCTCTATGTATATTATGCAGAATATCCAGAGTTTAGATAGCCTGCAAGGGCCCAAGGGAGGCAGAGGGAATCTTTCAAGGAAGGTGGAACAGTATAGTGTGATAAAGGGTCTTATTCTTTACCAAATGGAGTGATCTCAGTATTCACTGAGCAGTATTGGGAGGTGTCACTTTGTCAAGCACTGCCTCATAAAAATGCATCTTTCTGGGTTCTCCTCATACAGTGGGTGTTTACAATTACCTAGTGGCTTGTTTAAGATGGGCTTCTTGACACTTGAATATTTGCTGTGCCAATAGGCTTAGAGATGAAACTGTGCTAGGTCACAAAGTTGGTCTGTCTGGGTTCTCATTTTACCTTGGGATGTAATCACTGTACTAACCTCATGCTCGGCTCCTTTAACGTGTCCTTGTAAGCTGCTCCAAATTCCCACACAGATGAAAATCATAAAATCAATAGATAAATAAAAGTTTCTCATGGAGGAAAACTAAGCCCAAGGTGGTTAGGTTATAACCTTATGCCTTTTAAAAATTATCTTGCATTATTTTTTCTGGTAGCACTTAGACTTAACCACTTGACAGGATATTATATATTTGTTTGCTGATGAGTCTTCTATTACCCTAACAGAAAAAAAAAATAAACAAAGGTAAATGCTATTGAGACGTAAACATTGCCTAGCATGTCCAGGATTGTATTTTTAACCCCTGGAACCCAGGCTACCCTCATAGTGGTCATTACTAGTGACTTACTCCATGAACTTCATTATGAGAGCTCACACAGATCTCAGACACTTCAGAGTTAACTGGTGACCCCTAGTTAACTCTCTCTTGTGCTGCGTCAGTTCCTTCTGTTGAGTTTCCCAAAGTACTCAAATAGAATTACATTTAAGTGCTGCACTCTCCACAGCTTAGGCAGAAATCCATTCAATATCCATGAACGTTGCCTATTCAAATAACAATATAATTCTTGCACTTGTTTTAAGTGATTCTAAAAGGAGGAAATCATTGGCTTTACAAGACTTTTATAATTGGAAAGCGGGGTGCGTTTTAGCAGAGGCTAATGGATATATTTTTTTCTATGGAGTTGCATTTCTAGAACACAGGAAAAGAAGTCTTATTAAACTTTTAAGCATATTCAAAACAAGATTTCTTTTATGCTTCTAAAGGAAATTTACATATTGTTCTTAACTTTGTACCAACTTTGATTTCATGGCCCTTAAATCATCATTTTACATCTTCCACATTCAGCAAAGAACTAAGTATGCGTCCCATAGAATTTGTGGTTTGTTTTAAGGACGCATGAGGGTATAGTTGAGAGCTACAGAGCTCAGAACAAAGTCAGCCTCCACAAGTCATCGCATCCTTAAGTGCAGTTCTACCCCTGTTCAGGCTCACAAGAGACTGAATGAAGAAGTTTCTCCCTCAAACACAAAACTCATGGAACACTTTAATTCTGCAACAGCTATACACCAGGCAAGAGAGAAAAGAAAATCATTTCATCTCCTGTGTTTTAGAGACTCCAGGCAAATGTAAACAGTAGATGCAGTTAAACATTAAGTATTCATTATGGGCACTAAACAGCTAAACTAAAAATCTACTGATTTATTTGAAATTCCATCTGATTCTAGTAGGAAATTTATTAAATTATTTACCAAACTTCAACAGGAAAAATTATCATTGATTGACTCTGAATGTACTGTTTATGAAGGCATATTTATTTCACAGCATGGTTTATATTAAGCAATAAACTATGTAGCAAAATAATTTCTAGTGTCTACCATTAATTCACTTATGATTCATTTTTGTGTAAGACTATGGTGCTTCTGTGAAAGTACTCACTGGTGATTAAGCATTTTAAAGAACTTGTGATAAGAATTATCATCTGTTAGTAAGGGCTGTCTGAGTCTAAGACCAAGCTTGGGTATTTATACCTCTATCTACCAACATCACAGAAAACATACAAACAAAATACATAATACTGTTGCAACTCTTTCCATATGCTATATCTTCAGATCTTTCTGAACATACCTCACAACAGGTATTATTCTCTTAACTGGGCTTATTCTTAGCAAATATTGATGTCAACAGCATATATGGTTATATGTGTATCTACCCTTTAGCCCCCACCACAACAGACATTTTAAATATCTGGACACTTGATAAAATGGAAATGCAGGACAGATGGAAGGCAGCCACATTAATAGGAGAAGCATATAGAGATGGTGGAATGACTGTCACTGGCAATGACACACAGCTACCACACAAAAAGCAGATGTGGCAGTCTAGCCAATAAGGCAGCCCAAACCTCAGGGGGACAACGCCCTGAGGCTGATCTCAGATAGATGTGTTTCTTGATGATTAGATGTCATGGTTGGTTATAATTACATGGAAAGCTCCACCAATGAGAACAGAACAGGTTTGAGACAGACGCTGTGACCACTAAAAATTAATAACAAAAGAAGGAAGGAAGGACAGAGGGACTTGAACTCAAGAAAGATACAGCGCTGGAGAGACCTCTTTGTGATGATGGCTATCTGAATTAGGGCTCTGATCAGTGGGAATGATGTGAGAAAAGAGTGTGAAGTCTGAGAGATTGGAGGATGCCTTTCTTCAAACATTCAAAATAGGGGGTGGGGCCCTGGAGGATGGGGCCATAAGGTATGGATGTGGGAAGCTTCTAGAAACCAGCCAAGACAAGAAAATGAGTCACTCCCTGTAATCTCTGAGAACACAACAGCTCTGCTCACAAGTTGCTTTTTTACCCTTGTGAGACTGTAGTGCACAGATGTGGAAGATCAACTCTCTGAATCACTCACTTTGTAGCCATCTCTAACAGTAGCAAGTGGATAGGAAAGTCCGAATTCTTAACAAGAATAGGCTCGTTTGTGTGTGAGTAAATTGTCTACTTTGCCTATTTTATTCAGTGAGTTAGAGAAAATAATTTTGGTTACTGACTTCTTATCTAACCCCCCAACTCCTTCAGTGTAAGGTTGACTGATTTATGATTTGTAGATTTCTCTTTGTTTTCCTTTTTCTAGGTAGCTAGATAGAATGGATTTATGGCATTTCAAAAACAGTATCTTGCTATTTAAAATATTAAGCTAAGAAGGTCTCATATTATTAATTATTGTTATAAATAAATTACTGAATACAAAAAATTTAAAAGCTTGGTAATTTAGTTAGTTCTGCTATTTAATTAGTAAGGAGTGAAAGTAATTAAACTATTTTTACTCAATTCTAAGGATATTTTAATATATTTACACCAGCACTGTTCAGTGAAATAAACTGAAATTGGCCTCATCATGTCATGATCCTTTTGGGATACAACGCTCACCTCTTACACTGTCTTTGGACAGAAACAACACAGGCCTGTTCGGAGTCTCTTCGACATACTCTGTGTGCTCAAGTCCCGTACATGATCTTAAGGAACCATGTGTAGGTGTTCTGCCCATCATTTATTTCTGATCCTCTGTTTGTTCTCACGTAGATTGAAAATATCAAGAGAACTCTACTAGGGCCTCTGTACTGGGGCTCACAACCATGAAATGTAGGTTATTATTGCCTTTTCTTTATTGATACTTATCACCATAAAGGCCAGATCTCAGAGGAGTTTTCAAACCCTCTTCATTCAAGGTTAATCAAAAATTTTTGCTACACTGATTTGTGCTCCCAGAAGGCTGCACACTTCCAGCCACCCACCCAAGAACTCTTTGGATCTGTGAATGAAAAACACACATTAGCTTATTTTTAATATGTCATCTAGCTCAATGGTTGGGTACTTCTAATCTCTGCCTGCTACCCTAGGCTCAATCGGGGAAGTGGTCAGTGGCCACTTACCCACATCCCATCCTTCTCCCCTGAATCATGGTGATTCTTTCTCCCTTGCGTCCTAGCCCACGAAACTCTAAGATTCCTGCCCAGTCTCCCTTTGCTCAGCCTTTGGCCTCTGGCATCTTTACTGATTGATCAAAAACTAATTGGGTCAAGGACATTTAGCATTTGGACATGCAGATTCCCAATTGAATCAAAGCAATAGAACCAGTCTCCGACAGAGATGAACCATTGTTACCCCTCCATTTTACCATTAGCTTCAGGAACAAAAGAGTGAAAAGCAGCTGTGGAATCACAGTCCAACTTGCTCTCAGATTCCTGATATGTGCTCGCACAACTTACTCAGTCTCTTCAAGATTCCACTTACCCACCTGCCATAGGACCAGAGGCAATGTTGCAGGGATTTGCGATGAGATTTTTAGAGCTTTGAGATGGTGCCAGCTGGAGGCAGTTGGTGGTGAACAGGTAGTCCTCATTCCCCATCTCTTCTTCAATTGCTATTTGAGTACAAGATGTCTGATGATGTAAAATCTTTGGATGACATTGTCATTTGGTAAGGAAGGGACTTTGGCTAGATCATCATCTCATTCCCCATTTAGTTGTAAAAACTATGTAATTTGAGAAATAATACAAATATAAAGTATAAACTTCCAAAAGTGAAGGCATAGTTAGATAAAAAGATAGTGAGAGACAGAAATGCATTTCACTCTGTGTCTATACTCACTTATCTTAATAATTATTCGATTGTTAGCTAGAAAGGCCAATCAAGCCATGGACTGAGCATGAGCAGACTGGTGGTGCAGGCATCCTGATTCAGCATTTACGATCAAATAAAAGCCATACTTGTTGTTCCTTCAATGGCAGAAACAACTTTAAGCTGACTTTGACTGAGATATATCAGTAGGTTCATTTATGGAAATTCGTCTATAGAATTCATGACTGGCTTCTTTAAGAGCTAACAACTAACTGAATGAAGTATCTGTTGACTACATACAAGTTACTGTTTACTCCATATTGCTGGCTTGGATTTCACAACTATCGAATGCACAAGGTGGTGAGGAATACCAAGCCCAAGTTGGAGAGGCCTAGAATCCAGTCTTAGTGTAAGTCACATTCAAGGCATGTGCTCACTTCCTCAGCTCTAAACTATTGTGTTTCTGAGAATTGTTTTGACAATGAAAGGAAATTTGGTGAATTCACAAAGAAAATAAAAACCCAAAGGAGTAGCAACCATACTGCTGAGTTAATATGGGTGATGGTATGGCATCCACATTGTTCTTTGTAAACTACATTAAAATTCCTTCATGAAATACCTCTTAGAAATGAGGCTTATTTGAATCATTAAATTGTTAAAAAATATAAATTTCAGAATAAAATAATTATTAGGTGTACCTAATTGTCTCTTTTTATTGAGTCAACAAAATGTTATCTTTAGTTTTAAACAAGTGGTCAAGAGATAAAGGAGAGACACCGGAAGGAGATGGAGTTATTATATCTCATGCTGTGTGAAGTAGAAGTGAACTCAGAGAAAGCTGTTTTAACGATACCATAATGACTCATTACATCAAATCGTGTGACAGTAAGAGAGAACTGTTATTCTTTATCAGGAGGCAGGAAAAAGTTAAAAGTGAATTAATTAGTTGCATTGATAACCACTTTTTCTAGACAAGTTCATTATACATATGAAGTTATCATTTATAAAGGCATATCTGGTTCCATTGGTTTTTCCACAGCTGTGCATGATGGCTAATGCTTATGTTCCTAGCACTCAAGAGATGAAGGCAGGAAGATTAAGAGTTGGAAACAAACCCAAGCTATAAAGCAAGAGTCTCAGGCCAACTTGAGGTACACGGTAAGACTCTGCATCAAAATAAAACTCGTTTCTAGAAAACCAGATCATTGAGTAAATTAAATTATCCCTCATCAAGTATAACTTCTTTTGAGTTTTTGAGTGAATATAGATTTATTGTACAGGTTTATTGAGTATGCTATAACATTCATACATGTACATAAAATGTAATCAGATCACAGTGGTATAACTAACACCACTGCAGACACTTGTCATTTCTTTGACTCAACATCCTCTATATTGTCTTCATAAGATTCAACCAATGGTTCTCAAATAGCGGATTAATTACATTTTAGAAAGTTTCTTCAGGAAAACAGGCATGGTGACAAAAACCTATAATCCTAGCAAGAGAGAAGCTGAGGCAGGGAGATTGGGGGTTCAAAGATAGCTTGGGATACATAGTGACACTGGTGGAGGGGGATAGGGAGAAAGGGAAGAAGGATTAAAAGGTAGGGAAGGGAAGGGAGGGGAAGGGAAGGGGGAAGGGAAAGGGGGAAGGGAAGGGAGGGGAAAGAGAAGGGGAGGGGAGAGAGGGGAGAAGAGGGGAGGGGAGAAGAGGGGAGGGGACAAAAGGGAATTAGGAAGTAATTTATTAAATTTTGTGTCCAGCCAGGGCTGTGGCAGTAAGAGAGAAAAAATGTTATGTTCTTATTTAAGGTAAAGCAGAGTTTACACTTGATTTAAGACAGCTGCAGTATATAATAAGATTCAATTTCAAAGAATAACAAGCAGGCAACGACACATTTAAAACCGAAATATATCTTTCCTTCTTTGGATTGGTTTGCTTAGAAGAATTTCTTTCTGAACTAAAATATTTTTGCAGAACTTCAATGTATAAAACAAACTAAAGCCATATTGTAGGAGCTTAAGATAAGTTATATCATATTTGTTTCTTCTGATGCAAATCTAGCCTTGTGAAGACAGCTTGGATCAATTAAAATATTTTAATGAACTATAAGAAGATCACTACCTGTGAAGTTCTAATATTCCTGTTTATGTCCTTATGTGCATATTGCTATAAACATGAACATAGACTGTTCAGAATTAATGATAATGAGCAATTTTGGACATTAAATGATGATATTAAGTGGCATAATCTGATAGTAAGGATGGTACTTCCTTGTACTCCTTTTTTATTATTTATTCTCTGAAAATTTCACACATGTATACAATGTACCTTGACTATATCCACCCCCACTCCCTCCCTCTATCTCTGTGCTTCTTAAACATCCTGGCCTGTGATATTTCAATTCTCTTTGATGTGTAAGCTCCAGCAACTTGAAGTACCTACACAGTGAAACTTGTTTCAAAGTTTAATCACCAGGAACATCAAGAATTTGTTCAGACTTTCTACTATAGAACTAAGAGTCACATGATCAAAAGCTAATCAGGGCTTTTTAAAAAGGGTCTAACTTCAGTAGGTGATACTTTACAATACCCAGATCAAGCAGAGGGAAGATTATATCACAGAAAAATTCTAAGTTGTTAAAAAAGAAAATAAGTGTGTCATTGGTATATGCATACACAATGACATAAACATACACCATACACACACTAAGCATACATATATACACATATACATATATTAATAAAACCATCCAATACATAAAATATAATCAAATTGTCTGATTTGAGGAGGGTTAAAACTAAACCATGGAGAATAGTAATATTTGAGTTTGGAGAGATATGATCTAAGTATAGCCACTATAAAATCCTGTGTTATTCGTTCTGCTCTATGATAAAGGAAGCCATTAGTTTTATACATCACTAAGACAGGCATACCTGTTATAATAGCTTGGGTAACTAGTAACAGACATATTTCTGCTAACTACTAAAAGAAAATCTGAATGAAGGGAAAGAAAATCCTTCAACAGTCTAAAATAAAGAAAGAAAAGAAGAAAAAATGAAGCAAAGCTCTCATAGATTAGGTGATGGAAATAAACACAACATAAACATATGAGAAGTTTTGTGTGTATGTTTGTGTGTGTGTGTGTTTGTGTGTATGTGTGTGTGTGTGTGTGTGTGTGAGAGAGAGAGAGAGAGAGAGAGAGAGAGAGAGAGAGAGAGAGAGAGACTCTGGTGGTTATTAAAGATTGATAATTTCAGTAGCTAGTTTGAAGTCAACTTAGATTGTGTAGGGACTTCAATGCTAAGTTCAGCTACCCAGTGAGACCTTGCCAAAAAATATCCAAGGCTGGGCTGGAGAGATGGTTCAGGAATCAAGAGCATGGGCTGGTCTTCCAAAGAACCAGGGTTCAATTCCCAGAACACACATGGCAGTTCACAACTCTCTGAAACTCTAGTTTCAGGGGATTTGACATGCTCTCACAGACATACCGGCAAAACACTAGTGCACATAAAATAAAAATAAATAAATTACTTTAAAAATATTCATGATGGTAAAATATTCATGTGTAGGGGCCTGGGTTCAATTCACAAGTCAGAAAATAAACACTATTTTAGGAGACACTCCCAAGAGCTCAGAGAGATGTCAGTCAATTAAAGGATTAATATTAAAGAATGTGGATGAAACAAAAATACTGGATAAAATTGGCTTAAAGGCAAGAGAAACTTAGACAGAAATTAGTGTTTTAATGCTAAGTATGAAACTCTGAACTAAAGCATACCTTAAAGCATAGCTTCAAGGGGGTGGAGGGATTGCCCAGTGGTTACGAGCATTTGGCCTGCCCTTCTAAAGAACAGGGGTTCAATTCCCAGTATCCATAAGGTAGTTCAAAACTTCATGCAACTCCAGTCACAGGAGATCTGACACTTTCTTCTGGCCTCTGTGAATACCAGGTATACATGCACATAGTGCACAGACATACATGCAGGGAAAACATCCATACATATAAAAATGAAATAGATAAAAGTATGACAATTACAGTGTGAAGTAAGTTTACCAGCACAGTGGGAGAATGGACCCCTTGCATGGGAGAAAAAAATGTGACTGAGCTACAGAACATCTGAATGATGTAAACAACAAGCTTCATATGATGTATGCAATTTCTATATAGTCTTCTTAAGTTCTTTGTCTTTCTTCCCAGCAAAGTCAGGGTGGAATGCAGCACACCTTCTCATTTCTGTGCATTTGTCTCCTTTTCTGCTTAAGTTGATGCCAGAAGTGGTAGGAAAGTTAACGGAGGCACAATTGACTCTCATCAGACACCTCTGGCTAGTGCCCATTAGACCACTAGGTACATGGTCCCCCAAATCCATGACAAATAGTCTAATTCCACATTCTAGGAGGCCAAAAGCAGCAGCTAAAACTATTCAGGACGGGACAGAGCCCATGTAGGCCACACAAACTCTTGTCACTGGTTATTCTGCTCCTAGTATAACGATGCACAGAGGGACAGCATCAACTCTTTGTGGCTCCATTATCCCCTTCCTGGTTTTAGATAGGCAAGTATGTCTGGATTTTAAGCAGGTGATACTGAAGTTGTGCACAGGCCCTGATTATCACCATGTTCACAGCAATGAAATAGAGCAAGGATGTTAGAGGAGAGCAGTTGTATTCTAAATTCTATACCTAGGATTTTGCTAATCTGTCCTGACAGAGCAGGCAAGGAGTTGCACTGGGTTCAGAATTGGTTCTCATGTTTTCTGAAAGTGTACATTGCTTTCTATTAATTTTGAGATGGTTAAAGTACAGTTAAAAATAACAATGAAAAGCACTAAATGTTGAAGGGCAGTACACAGAGCATAGGTAAGAATAACTCCTATGATAGACTCGGGGTGCGGATAGTTCTACAATGGGCATATTCTCCTAACATGTTTAGTTCACACGTCACGGACACGTCCCTAGTATCAAGTCTGTAACGACTCTAAAATATATATCAATAACCAAGACAAAATGCACTGCAAGACCACAGTGCAGGCCCAGTGTGGTCAAGTATAATGCACAGCAATGCATAGCCAACTTCTCCACTGAGGCTTGCTATGGTTTTATTAATCCAACAGATACTTTTAATGTTCTTAGCAAGGTAAAGTACAAAGTAGACACCAGAGACACAACAGTGATGAAACAGATAAGACTGTTTTTTAAAAATGCTCACTATTCTTAGCAAGGAGACAAATTAAAATTAAAACTACTTTGAGATTTCAAAGTCAGAATGGCTACAAGATTTGTATTATTGTTTTTAGAAAACAAACAAGAAGTGTAAGTGGGGATACTTCAAAAGGGGAGCATTCCTTCACTGATGTTGGGATTGCAAACTGATACAGCCACTATAGAATCAGTGTGGAGAATCCTCAAAAAGCTCAAAACAGATCTACCATATGACACAGCTATACCATTCGTTAGCATCTGCTCAAAGAACTCGACATCTTACTGCAAAGGTATTTGCTCAGCTGTGTTCATATTGATGCTCTCTTCACAATAGCTAGGACATACAAGTAACCGAGCTATCTCTGAACCAATGAGTGGATATCGAAAATATGGTGTGTATTTGTAATGAAGTTATATGTAGCTGTAAAGAATAACAAAATTATAAAATTTTAGGTCAATAGATAAAACTAAAAAATATTATACTGATTGGATTAACTCAGAAAGACAAATCTACGTGTCCTTTTGTATTTGTGGATTGTAGATTTGAATCTTATGATCTGAATATAAGACCTGGGGTAACTGAAGAAACTAGGAAAGTAAATAGGAAGCACTTCGGGAGGGAAGGAGGAGGAAGGAGCTCTAGAGAGGGAGGTAGCAGGCCATGGGTATCATCAAGAGAAGTAGGAGGAGAACGGAAGGGCAGCTTACCTGGGGAGAGGACGGGGAGTGTAAGACAGAAGAGGAGGCAGTGGGCATAAGTAACACTCGGGGTGTCTGCAAAGCCATAGGGCAACATTTTAAGTAATTTACTTTAAAATACACTTATAATATGCATAAATATAAATACACATATATAGTTTTAACATATACTAAACTATACATGTGTATATCACAACAAAGACTGTAGAAGAGCTCATGAACTCTACAGGGGTGGAGTGGAGATGGGAAAAATTGGACGGAGCAGAGGGAGAGGAGAAAATGCTGTAAACACACTGGGCTCAGGTATGGAATTTTCAAATGTACTTCTAAAAGGACAAGATTCCTGTTTTCCTGGCATTTATATTCTAATTCAGAAAACAGGCACAATCAAGTTACTATCATGAATGAATTAACCAATCAGATTAATTTGATTGGTTCCAGATTGTTTGAGTAATAAAGTAAGACTACACTGCATACAGTCTCAAGCTCCATCCCATTGACATTTCTGAGAGATGATTCTCTGGTGGATTATCCTGAGCAGTTTACAATGTTTAGAGGATGTCTGGCCTCCATCTTCTATGTGACCCCTTGTCCTTCCAGTGGTTACAAACAAAACTATCTCCAGAGATTGTGAGATGTCCGATGGAGGCCCTAACTGACAGCCATGGAACACAAATAATGGGAACATAGATGATGTCCTTTGATGGGCACAGAAGAACTTCACTGAAAATGAAAAAAAAATTAAAATGAGGCAATAGTTTTGTGAGAGGTAACAGACAGACAGATCTAAATGTCAAAGCAATAAATAGCCAATGACAATGTATTGTCCAAGGAACAAAGGTTTGTGTGGCCAAAGCACACGAAGAAGTAGATGAAACCAGAAAGGCAGAAAGATCTGGATCACATAAAGGCTTGTAGACAATGATAGAAAGTTTGGATTTAAACTTGATAAACATATAATAAAAAGTTTAGATGAGAGTTGCTGACTGGCTGTGGGCTGAGAAATGCTTTGTGCTAGACCTTGAGTATGCCTGGGATTTTACAGCCTGAGGAGAGAGATAGCATTACTCCAGGTGTGGACAAGGCACCATAGATGATATGTCCTGGCTTAAATTGAGCAAAGACTGCATAGAACAGGTTTACAGAACTGTCAGAAATTTAAAGTCTATTGCAAAAGTTGGGAAAACAACTCAGAGTAGCCTGCAAGGACAGTATGTTCTAGGTGACACATGGGCAGCAGCTGGGAGCCATGGTACCCACTGTGTGTATGTGAGTGGACTCTGGCTCAGCCCCAATCAGGTCTCTTTGAGAAGAAAGGGCTCAAAGCCAAGGGCAGGCCAGGTTACCCAACAGGAGGCAGGCAGACAACCCAAGACTTGGCAATGATAGTACAGAGATAACACTGGGTTGACTTTGCAATGTTCTTGCTAGAGGTTGACAAAGTCAATCTTTTCTCTTCAACACAGGCAAGATTTAAGATACAGACACCCCTTTCTCTATCACTGCATGTGTAATGTCCAGTGTATTTTCTGTACTCAGTCTTCCAGATGGATCCAAGTTCTCCTCCTTTCAGCATGCAGTTTTTGAAGGTGCTACAACCTAGAGTCATTCTACTGTTTGCTGAGAGAATATGTAACCTAAGCAATCCACAGTTCTAAGCACTCAGTTCTAACAGTAAGCATTGCAAACAGCTTGGATGAGGCTATTGAAAAGATGAAGTCCAGGGCACACCTACCTGATTGCAACCATTTGAACAGCAACTAGAACCAGCAGTTTTTCTAAGTTCTATAAATGAATTATTTAGTTTTATCTTTACAAAGACATAAGAAGGATCTTATTAGTTGTAACATTTTATAAGTAACAAATCTGAGGTTTAGATTAAACTAAGTAACTAAGATTAAATTAAGTATGTTGACCAAAGTCACCCACCAAGTAAGTGATAGAGGTGAAATTTTAATCCAGACAGACAAAGGCACAGCCCTTCAATCTGGGACTGAATCATTAAATCAAGACCTCCTCCTACAAGGAATATTATTAAGAACATATAATTTTATTGTGCAAAACTAAGGTGTATAATTTAAAATGATCCAACATTACTCAAAGGAATTTCACCAAGACATGTGGAAACATTTTAAGTAAGTAAATTTTTGGAAATCTTTCATCACTATCTGACAAAACAAAAGATGTAAGGAGAAAACGGTCAGTCCATTAATTTATTTTACTTTATTATTAATTTGCAAACAAATAAGCAGAAAGGGGAATTGGTCTGTCAATTTGTTAATCTTTTCTTCCCTAGTGAGTACATGTATTTCCAAAATAACAGGTTAAGGTTCATCTCACCCCCATCTCTACCCTCACCTCTAGATCTTCCTGCAAAATAGAATTTGAAACATCAACACAGTCTAGAGCTGTAAACATCAGCAACGACATTCTAGAATCTATGTATCTGAATCCAAGTGGCTGACGTAGGGGTGACAGATTGCTGCCTTTCTGTACAATAGCGTGCTTCCTATAGCACTAGGGTTATATAAGAGATGGACCCAATCGCCTGCTGACCCAATGTGCTGAAAAGTGCATGTACTCTAGCGAGAAAATTGCAGCATTTGAAAACAACTGTGAATACATCAAATAAACTCAAGACTTGGAAACAGAAGTTCCATGTTAAAGCCGTGGACAAGCAAATATAATACAAACCATTTGAGATTGATGACCTTCATGACACTGGAGGAAGTACTCTCTGGCCCTGTCCATCAGACAGAGTGGAGTACAGATTAGGGAGACAATAAATGAATGAACCACTTGTGGACTGTACAACGTTCTGACAACAAGAGAGACATACACAGATGTCAATCCTATAGCTCAGGCTGCTGAATCAGAGATGGGAGACCTCACTTGTACCCTCAGGTTTCTTTAACTGTGGCAGTGTATGCTGATGCAGAGACAAGACCAGTGTATGAAACGTATTTCTGCTTTCTGGAAATTTCTCCATATATATAACCAAGTACAATGGCTTGAGATAGATTTCAGAGACTCAAAGGCATCTGTCTTAGGAACCTTTAGTATCAAATGATAATTGCTATAACAACATTAGCTACTTTTTAGCTCACAGTCTAAATGCTCCAAGTCTTGTTGACTTAACACTTCTTTAGTCTCAATTATCTAATCCAAATTTCAGTTCTCTCAAACTGGTTCTGTGGTAGACTACAGCTTGATCCTCAGATTGGCTCAGTTCATGACTGCTCATTCTGGGCAAAGGGACACTAGAAACTTAGGAGTGTGTCCCTTACTGAAGGGGAAAACGAAGCAAGCAAAATTAAGAAAATTTCAATATCTTCTATCTAATAAACAGCTAAATCAGAATTCCAGGGATGTTTCACGTACTTCAGGTTTGTGGTACATTCCATAGACATTTATATCCTTCAACAAGCCCTCAAAATGGAACTGATCTCAATGTGTTGAATGTACCTGATTTTCATATTATAACATTTTAAATATGATGACTTTCTAATTTAGACTCTCTCTCCACATAATGTCTGGCTATGGGTATCTGCATCTGTTCCTATCTGCTGCCAGAGGAAGCCTCTATGATGAAGATTAGACAAAGTACTAACCTATGAGTATATCAAAATATCATTATGAATTGTTTTATTTAAGTTTTTAAACAAGTAGCATTTGATTTTGCTCTAAGTCTCTGTGATATCTAGTCTCTGGCTCTTGGTTACCCAAGAAGTATTGGGTATGGGTTTCTTTTCATGGAGTGGGGCTTAAGTTAGATCAGACATTGGTTGGTTGCTCCCACAAATTCTGTGCCACCATTGCCCTAGTATCTTATGTAGGCAGGACAGATTGTAACTCAAAAAATTTGTGCTTGGGATGGTATTCATGTTTCTCTTTCAGTACCTTACCACACCAGAGAGACTAGAACATAGGGGTGAGGGCTCCATGTAGGCACCAGCTTGACTTCTCTATGTTCAATGAGTTGTGAGTTGTATGGGTATTATCCTTGGCAATGGGTCCCTACTGTCATCTTACAGAGATCAGCCTTTTGTCTTAGCAACAATTTGGGTTGTTTGGGGATTTCCATGGCACCCTCTTGTCCAACAACTCAAATGAATGCAACCTAGTTCTGCTACTGGAAGACAAGAAATGGCCAGTTTAGACCCAGGTCTCCACCAAACATCTTTCCTTAGAACTCAGGGTGGAAGAAGAGGTGGAAAGAGTTTAAGATTCAGAGGGCTTGGAAGACAGCAGGAGAACAAGGCCTCTGAATCAACTTAGCAAGGTACACAACAGCTGACAGAGATTGAAGCAACAAGCACAGGGCATATATGGGTCTATACCAGGTTATCTGAATATATATTATAGCTATTAGATTAGTATTTTTATGGGACTCCTGACTGTGAGAATGAGTCAGTCTCTGACTCTTTTGCTTGCTCTTGGGACTCTTCATCCTGTTGGGTTGCCATGTCCAGCTTCAATATAATAGTTTTTCTTCATCTCATTCCATTTTATTTTGTAATCTTTGTCTGTTATCTCTAAAAGCCTGTTCTTTTCTCATAAGAGACATAAAGGATGAATCCAGAGAGGAGGGGAAGGTGAGGAACTGGGAGGAGTAGAGGGAAAGCAAACTATAATTAGGATATACTATATGAGAAAAGAATCTATTTCCAACGAAAGAAAAATGCATACAAAAGATTAAGGTATGTTGATGAAAATATTTAATTTGAGAGTAAGGGAAAAATGGAATAAAGCAATTGAAAAGTAAAAAAATAATAATAAAAGAAAGTGAAAAAGAAAACATTTTCTTTTCTGGAGTTGGCACTTGTACTTTTCTACATATCATCTTGGCATACGTGGTTTAAAGTATTTTAATCAGACTTCATGTGGGCTGGTTGATTAAACCTGAATTCATACATTTATTCATTTACACAAATACAGTTTAATAAAAACAATGAATAAATAAATAAGATTTTTGTATTCCTAAAAGTACAATGATTTTGAATGTGTTATCTGATGGGACATTTATATATGATACAAATGATGACTTTGACTAACGACAAGCACCGAGTCTACCTCCAAGAGCCAGTCTTTTATCTATCTCTTAGTAGACTACTTCTCTATCTCTTCTGAAAAGTTATCATTGTCATTATCATTAGTTTGAATATAAGCTTATAATGAATATAAGAGAATTCATTTTCTTGCTCTTTAAAATACATAGATTATATATAATTGCATCAAGAGTTCTACTTGGTTGAGCCTAGAATTGTGTTTTCACACATAATGTAACTTAATCCAACTTTGAAATGAATATATTGCAATTTAACAGTTCTCTTTACCATGGAGTAGTGGATGCATCTAATGTTTTACTATGGTAAGTAGTGGTTCCATGAGCAACATTAGAGATGCATGAGCACTTCTATTTTAATGAGAGGTGTGACAATATTTCACATTATCAGACTCCTTAACACATAGTAAAATATGCTTTATTATGACCTTAGTTTTCTTTCCCTGTTACTGCACATGCATAGAGCTTCTTCATGAGGCAATTGGCCATATGCGTTTTCTCTTCTGTAAGCTGCTTATGCCTGATCCTTGCCAATTCTTCCATTGGGTTATTTATCTTCCTTACTAAATCACATCAGTTATGTAAATATTTATGCAGTCTATTTACATAAACTCTGTCCATTTTATATATTATTAATATTCCCTCTCATTTTATGACTTATCTTTCCATTATCTTTATAAGCAGTGGGGAGATTTGTCAAGGTTTTTCTCAATGACTGCCCTACCTTGGACAGTATCCCTTCTCCCCAGAGCTACATCCAGTTCAAAGCAGGAATTATGCTGTCATTTGAAAATATAATGAATTTAAACTGAGATTACATTGGATTAGAATGAACTCTCCAAACAAACATTGATATTCTTACCAAAACAAAATAAAAAAATAGATAAGTAGTTAAATAATGGAAATTTAGACAAAGATATAGATGAGTTCGAGGAAAGAATTCCAAGTAATAAGTCAGCAGACATTGAATGGTACCCCTGTAACTCGAGGAATACCAAGGAAGGCGAGCATATATCTATAGTTTATTTCACTTTTTTTTGAGGCGTAGAATATGGATCCCATCTTGATTTTTCTTCTATTTACATAAGAAATGGTTCCAGTACTAATTATTAGAAGGTCTATCCTTTTTTTCCTAAAGTTACAAAGTCTCTGCCACATAGCAAAGTACCAGCAGAGTGTGGGTTTCATACTGAGAACTTGAGCCTGTGTGGTTTGCATATCATGCTAATCTAGGCTAATTATTAACTATTAGATTTCTCTTCTGGGAGTGCTAGTCCTTTCGGTTCATTCTGTTTGTTCTCTTCAAGAGTCTCTTGGTTATTGTTGAGCAATTGAACCTCCACTAAAATTAAAAATTAGGTAATAAATTGCCTCTTAAATATCTTTTGGAGTTTAAATTGGGATTTCATTTAATCCATAGATCAACAGAGGAGAAATAACATTTTATGATATTAAGCATTTGTGTGAATAGAACAATTTTGGTTTTAATTTTAGTATAAAAGGTTCAACTGGTCTTGCACTTGCTATGTAGCTGAGGGTGGTCTTGAACCTCTGGCTCTTTGCCTATGGCTCTGGAGTACTGTGATTATAAGCATGTACCACCACACCCTGTTCTTTTGTAATTTTAAATAAAGTGCTGAGGTACTATAATTTTCCCCACATAAGTTATGTTCACTATTAAATGTCTCCCTAAGTATGATGAATACTTGATGCTAATATTATCTTTTCAAAATTACATTCTAGAAAGTCTTGTATTCAAATTTTGAGTTTGGTTGTGAGTATTATATTCAAGTGCCTCATGAAGGTCTGTTGTTATATTGACTTATTTACAGAAATCACTTAATTTTCTATTTCAGTATTGCATCCTCTTCTCCCCCCCCCAAATAAAGAGAAAGTCATTTTCTCTTTTTAATATATTATATTTTTTGTAGTCCTGGAGATTTAACTTAAAGCAAAGTGACTACAGTAAACAATATATACCAGAAACTTGCTGAGAGGATTAAATCTTTTCTTTTTAAAATATCACCCCAACCTTTTGTTTTGAAAAAATGCCAAGCCCCTAGAAGTTAAAATAACAATGTATTTCTAAGTACTTAAAATGTAAATTCCCCTTTCCCCTTCCTTTTATTAGTATATACTATTTATGAAAAATAATGGGCTTCAATGTAATATTTTCTTATATGTATATAACATACTTTTATTGTAGTCTATCCCAAATATTATTTTTTTGACCCCTCCCTGGTTTCCTTCCCATATCCAAATAGTTCCTATTCCACTTTCATGTCTTTTCAAAGTACTATTTTCTCTAGATTCTGAATAAGATAAAGCATATTATATTTATATTTCTGAGTTTGGTTTACTTCACTTAATGTTCTGCTTGTTTATTCTGGATACAATATTATTCATCACACTTCCCTTCTTTTCTATCTTTCTTTCTTTCCTTGGGGCACTGATTGAAACCTCCAGCACTGTCTTAGATACTACTATCAGCACTGGGGGCATTCATGCCTTTTTTGAAAAGAAAATGTATTAATTCTTTGAAAATTCCATTCATGTATAATCATATTCAGCCCTGTAACTCTTCCTCAGGCCATCTTTATTCCTTTCCCAGCCTCATGTCCTTTTTTTTAATAACTCTCCAAGTCCAATTTGTGGGTTCATACAATGAGTACAGTCAACCTAACAGGAGAAACATCTGTTAAAAAATGATTCTCTGCACCCCAGAAGCCATGAGCTGTCAATATCTCCTTGGCGAAGGGTAGGGTTCCTAATACTCGCCCTACCCTGTATTTGCCTGAGTTACTTTTCTATTGCCATGAGGAAACACCATGACCAAAACAACTTACAAAAGAAAATGTTTACTGAAGTTTACAGTTCCAGGAGGTAAGTGTCCATGTTTATCATGGCAGGGAACATGGAAGCAGGCAGGCAGGCATGGTGCTGAAGCAAACGGTGAGAGCTTACATCTGATCCGTAAGTAGCAAACAACATAAACTGGAAATGACTTGGACTTTTGAGACCTCAAAGTCCCCCCACCCCCAGGGATACACCTCTTCCACATCTCTTATTCCTTCTGAAACAGTTCCACCAAATGGAGATGAAGAGTCCAGATCCTTAAACCTAAGGGGGCATTTTCATTCAAATTATGACACTCTTCTATGTCCTATGCTGACAGCCTTGCTTTTGTGTAGATCCTGGGCAGGGAATCACAACTGCTGTGAGTTCATAAGTATACATTCCTGTAATGTCCAGAAGACACTGTTTCACCCTCGTCTTTCCTGACCTCTGGCTCTTACAAACTTCTTGTCCAATCTTCCATAATGGTTTCTGAAGTTTGGAAGAGAAAATACGATATAGTGACCAAACACTCCCGAGGCACTCACTCTCTGCATTTTGATCAGTTTCTGCATTAACCTCTCTCCATTGCACAGACAGACTTCTCTGATGAGATCTGAAAGAAGCATTAATCAATCTACAGGTACAGACATACACATTTACAAAGCAGTTTGATATTATGTTTACTTTAAAAAATAGTGTTAGGTTTACCCCTAGCACCTATGAGATATCAAACCGTGAGTTTTGGCATCTTCAAATGGTATGTGTTTCCTTATGTGGAATACACTCAAAAATAGTTGATTCATGTCACTATTGCATTAATGGGTATATCTTAACACAGTGGTCTTTATTGTAGCTGCTAGTGATCAGAGCTAGGTAAGACTGTTGATCACACACACAAACAAAACAAACAGATACACACACACACACAGAGACACAGACACAGACACAGACACAGACACACACACACACACACACCACAACTACATAGCACTTTCCAATACTAAGACATGTGGGAGGGAGCCATAGAAACCAGCCTGTAAACAGTGTCCTTCAGTGGTCTCCTCTTCAGTTCTTGACTCCAGGTTCTTTGTCTGCATTCCTGTCCTTTCCATCAGTATGGATGGAGATATGGAAGTATAATACAAATAGACCCTTCCCTCCTCTTGTGGAGAACCACCTCCAGTTTTTAGTCATAGTGTTTTATTACAGCAATAGATTCCTAAGATAGCAGCAGAGAGCACTGGAAATAGCCTGTATTGTTTCGAGAGTGTCTAGGATACCTCTGACTGAAAACTGGAGAGGAGATATTCCACAACAGGCTTTTTGTTTGCCAACCTGTAGCTTCTGAGGGGATCACCATTCCATTTATAGGGAATGCCAGTTAAATTCTTTTATCTGTATAGGAGATTTATAAAGTAGGGTTTTGTATGGATTTTTCAAACCTTTTGAAAACATCCCTGACCGCTACTCTACCAAGCTCCCAACCCTGTGCCAACTTGAACCTCCCTGCCATATTCTTCCATTCCCCTTTACATAAGTAATGTTCTACTAGATCTCCCACCCCTTACACTCTGTCTTTCCCCTCCCTAATTGTATTCCATTTCTAATATCCTGGATTCTATGAGTACTTCAAGTTACACAAATCTAAAGATTTGACACTGGTACAAATAAATTCATTCAATATGGTCTTCAAGTAAATACATTTTACTGGCAGAGTCTGTGTTTTTATTTTTTCTTTAAAGCTCACCAAAATTCCATTGAGAATGAGAATTTCATTATCCATTCAGTTGATGGACATTTAAGCATTTTCCATGTCCTAGCTCTTACGGATTGAGCAGCAATGACCATGGATGAGCAAGGATCTCTGTAGTAAGGTATCGAGTCCTTTGTGCATATATCAAGGAGTGGGATAGCTGGGTCATAGGATAATCTATTTCTAAGTTTTTGAGAAACAGGCATACTGGTTTCCAGAGTGGCTGCACCAGTTTGCACTCCTACCAACAGTGAATAAGTGTTTCCACTTCTGTTCTCAAATCCAAGCCAGCATTTATTGTCTTTTGTTTTCTTAGTCTTTGCTATTCTAACTGGAGTAAAATTAGTTTTAATTTGCATTTTGATGGCTATGGATGGTAAAAACTGAAAAATATTTCTTAGACATTTGTACTTTTTTCTTCAGAAAGCACTCTGTTGGGCTTCACACCCCACTTTTAAATTAAGTTGTTACTCTTTTCTTGGTGTTCTGTTGGGTTTTATTGTTGTTTTTTTGTATATTCTAGACACTAATCCTCTCTCAGGCTTTTTTCTCAATCTGTGGGCTGTGACTTCAGTTGATTGACAGTTTTCACTGCAATACAGAAGCTTGTTAATTTCATGAAGTTCTGCATATTGACTGTTGGTTCTACAAACCCATTTACAATACTCTCAAAAACAATGCATCTTGGAATAAACTGAAAACTTACACAATGAAAACTAAGATCATGAGGAAATAAACTGAAGAACAAAGCAAAAGATAGAAAGATTACCCATGCATCCATAATTACTAGGATTGAAGTTATGAAAATAGCTATGCTTCCAAAAACAACAACAGATTCAGTGAAATCCCTGTCAAAATTCCAATGCGATTCTTGACAGAACTGAAAAAAATTAAATTTCATACAGAAGCACAAAAGGTTCAATATAACCAAAACCAGTCTTGTATAATAAAACCTCTTCTGGAGATATCACCAATCCTGATCTCAAGGTACACAGAGACATAGTAAATCTACATTGTACTGGAACAAAAATAGACACATTGGTCATTGGAATAGAATTGAGGATTCCTATATAATCTGGGAATACTTCTCTTAGTCTTAGTCTTTTAAATGGAATGCATCTGCTAAAGAATTATATTTTCTGTAGGTAATTTTAGTACACTTTCATAGATAAAGGAAACTTATGTCTGCTTATAATTTGATAAATTTTAAATAAGCAGATTTGAAATTTAGTGTTCATTTGAAATTTTGAAATCATTATTCAAAAAGTACACAACTGAACTGAATTTCTAGAATAAAGCAAACTTTGATGTGTTGCCTTTTTGGCAATGTTTTTATTGATTTCTTTATATTTATGAGTAAAATTGCTTTGTTTATATTTTGATGCACAAAATGGAATTAGAGAGGAATCTTTCCTTTAGAATTCTGAGGACTTTCATGACATTGGAAATTTGCTTCTTAAAATGCTGCAAAGTTTGCTGACATAGCATTTGAGCCTCATATTTTCTGTTGTGAAAAAACTTACAAAGTTATATGTTTTAAATAATGTGGTTAACAAGACTGACTCTGTGAAAGACACACTGCAAAACCCTTCTCAGAACTATGTAGACTGGTCTTCTTGACCTAACTCTATAGAATTTATAGAAAAATTTACAATGCTCTAATCAAAAAACCAAGATTAAGTTACTTTCAAAGAAACACCTACACATAAAAAATCGATTAAAGAGCTAATAGCTAATTAGCTCTGAATCCTTTTAATAAATAAGACAGCTATGTCAACTTCTATTGTTTGATGCTATAGTTAAACCACTAACAATCTGTAGTTCTGATTATTTTTTTTTAAATAAGCTCTTGGTATGTATTGAAGCTGCTCTCAGATGGCCAAGCCTCCCGCCCCAGCCTTCCAAGTGACTGCATCACAGGCATCTGCCAGCTCACATTTGTAAGTCAAGTAGTTTTAACTTGTGTACCTTTAAAAATAATTTAGGTAATACATGTTTAGAATAGTTATGCCTCCCTAATGAGTTGAGGCTTTCATTTTTATTTAAGTAGGTTTTTATTCTTTACTTTTTGTTATCTTTATTTACTTTGTAATGGTATTTTTTTTTATTTTTTTCTGTAAATGCCCACATGCATGAACCACGTATCTGTGTTTTGTAATGTCATTGCAACACTAAAGAACTATCTGAAGAGCAGTTAGACATATAGAAAGATGATGGCTGCCTACTGGTCAAGGGACTAGTTCTTAAAATGAAATCTACCTAGCTAATCCTTCATCTTAGATATATAAGCCTTCAAAATTGTGAGATATACATTTTATAATTTAAAACAATAAACCTGTAATATTTTATTGTGGTCAATCATGCTGACTAGTATAGGTTTTCTTATTATATTTACAGAAATGAACAAAAGAAAACTCTCACAGAATGTTCTCAAGCATAATCAGTGCTTGCTTTCTCCTGGTTGTCACAGAAGAACCTGACTCAGACCTCTGTATTCTGGCAGATTATATCACTTTCAAATTTTGTAACTATTGCAAGATAGTTTTCCATTTCAGTGTCATGAGTTGTCTGCAAGTGTTTCTTCTACTGAACATGTCCTACTTTCCCTGGCACCTGCTTTCCACGTTTAACTTGATGAAATCTCCTTCAGTGAGTTCTTTCAGTGCTCCTTGGGCTTCACATTCTCCACAAACCCTGCTGCTGTCCACACACTTGTGGAAGGCATTTCCTTTCTAGTTTCATATATGTTCCATTTGAATTCCACCTCCGGAGGTATCTCTTTAAATTTCCCTCCTTCGCTGTTAGCTTCATGGGTTGAAGAGTTCCTCTGAGTCATTTCCGTAAAACGTCTCTTGTCTCTATCACTGAGGGAGAGACAAATGGTAACAGACTACCTGCATGGTTGCCTGCACACACTTTTAACACTTGGCACTCTGTGACCCATCACCAGGAGCCTTTGAAAGAAGTGACATATTGATTACTGTCATACACAGTTGTTGTTCATGTCATGAAGAACCAGAAAAGAAGATGGGGTTAAATATGATGATAGCGGCTACCCTGTGTTACTAGACTCTGGCCTGTGCTGTCGGTGATGTGTGGTTATTAACTCAGATGTGATAGCTGATACCTGGGAAGTCAGTGACATGCAAGGCGAAGGCCACCTGTACTGTGATGTTTTAATCTTTATCACCAAAATAGGTTAAAAGATGACATTTCCAGCCAAAGGGCTGAGGCAGGAGGATTCCAGGAAGCCTGGACTATTTAGGAGAAACATCTGTTACAAAGAGAAAAAAAAGATGGAATTTCTATTACTTTATTGCTATAAACCCCATCAGCTGTGTTTTATTGCGTTTGAAAAACTCATGGATTATAACCCTTTGAATCTCTGAATATGTGTTTCTCAACTGGCAGATATATGAAAAAACTGTGTATAATATATACAGTATCTTGTACATAATATATAGTACTTATATTGTTTATATATATAATTGCTATGGCTGAATAGTATTCATTATATGTATGGTATATATTTTATATACACTATATTTTATATAATATTAATATATACATATAGTATATGCATTATATAGTATATATAGTATGTATATATTGTATATCCAAATAAATATACTATATGTATATATAATATATATAATATAATAGAGTGTATATCATATATAATGCATATGTAATGAATATTATTCAGCCACAACAAGAATGAAATCCTATCATTTGTGAAAACGTACAAAAATGGAGGATATCATGGTTAGTCATATAAACCAGTCACAGAATACCAAATACCCTTTTATCCCATTCATATGGAAAAATTTACAAGGTGGTCTTCTAGAAACTGAGATCAGAGTGGAAGTGTGGTTACTCGAGACTGAGAAGCTTAGGTGTATGCAGGGGAAGGTTGATTGGACAGTGTTAAGTTATAAACAAAAGCAGAAGGTCTAGATGTCAGTGCTCAGCAGGATCATGTCAAACCATCGCACTGTATACTAAAAAGATCTTGAAAAAAGATATGAAATATTTCTATCAAATATATATGTAGCTATAAGACATTGATATATTTACTGACTTAATATTTTAATACTATGCATAGGTATCAAAATATCACATGGTAACCCATAAATATGTATAACTCGATAAATTTGTCAATTGAAAAATTGAGAAGAAAAAAAGAAAATTTACACTTATTATTTTATTTTACTTGGGGGATGTTTTTTCCATACCATTGAGTAAATGGCTTTTTAAATTTCACCCAATGATGGCTTACATATTTAAATAGTACTCTGATCCCACTAATTTCTATTCACCCATAAAATTGGAATATAGTGCTCAGGAAAATTATAACCTGCATATGAATATAAAGTCACTATTCATGTGGCTTATCTTTAATGAATAATTAAAATTATTAGTGGTTAAACTGTGTATGCCTTAATACCTCTTCAGACCTTCTCCTAAGTTCAATAGAAAAAAATCTAACCCTATAATCAGATCAAAATGATTAGTGTCATTTAAGAATGACTATAGCTTTAATTGACACAGACATTGCATTGCAACAAAATACTTACAACTGAATTTTAAAGCCATACTTCTATTGACATAGAATAGTACTGTCTCCCAATAACTTCGCTCACTTTAACATGTCTTATATATTAATAATTTGTTGGAACAAATTGCTAGAATGCTATTAATGATGGTAAATCACAGTTTCCAAACTAGATACTGATGAAAATTTCAATTGTCCAAAAACTACATTCTCGGAACAGACTATAATTTGAGAGATACTTTATGTTCTGAAATGGGAAAGGAATATTTAGTACACAGACTGTATTCTTTGAGCCAAGCACTAAGCAAACAAAGCCACATGTCTTCCACACAAAATTATGTCAGAGGGTGATACACAGAGCGCCTTGGAAAAATTTTTCTAACTTTAATTGGGTCTTGCACATTCTTAATAAAGGAAGCCAAGTCACTTGGTACAATAGAAAAAAAGAAACTGTTTGGCACAAAACTATTTTAAGTTAAGGAAGGCACATAGGTTAGGCATTTCTAATGACAATAAAATTATAAGAAAATGGAGGTAAAGAATAAACACAGAGCAGCTGCCATCATTTAATTTGAGTTATAATTATTTTGTGTTCTGTCCTCATGAAGGTGGATTTAGAAAAACTTTGTTAAGAACGGCATTTTCCTATCATCAACAGGAGTTTATTTTAATAACCATTTTGTTTGTGTTCTTAACCTGAAAGTCTAAGATTACATATCCTTAGGAAATGTAAAGGGAGCTTCAGTCATTGCAATGTTTCAGAAAAGAGAACTGACGTCACTGAAGTTAAAAGGTATAAAACAGAGTACTAGGAATTTTAATATACTTTGAATGTGAGTTGGCACCCATTTTTGAACTACAAAGATATCCAATCTATTCCCTCCAATCTCTAGTCCTAGATATGGTCATAGCAGAGTGTAGCATGTGTGTAGGAGAACATGTATTAGAATGTTCATAGCAGAGCTATTTGTAGTAGCCTCTCATTGGAAGCTACCCAAAGGTTCATCCCAATAAAATGGACTAATAGTGGTACTTACTCAGTTGAAATGACATGCAGTCTCATAGATCAGTCTTTGAACTGGATGCTAAATAAAAGATGTCAGACATATAATACACACACGCGCGCGCGTGCACACACGCACACACACACACACACACACACACACATACACGCATATTAAAAAAAAAAGCACGATGAAAAGGTGAGATTGGATTCCTGAAAATTGTTCTCTGATCACACAAGTAGGCCATAGTAACACATACACACACATGTACATACATCATACTTGCATATATATCATACATACACGTATACCTTACACACATGTATAACACACACACACACACCACAAATATTAATTAATCTGGGGATAGAGAGCCTGATAAGGAGTCTTACTCACAAAGGTGCTTGCTTATAAGTGGGTAAGGTCCATTTTGGCTAAGTTAGATAAAATATTTGAGCTCTCCACTTTTCTGTACCTAATTCTCCTCGTATTGCATTTCAATAAAAATTTAACATCAAAATTATAGAAAACACAATGCAAAATCCACTCTCACAAAATACCATGGCAGTAATATTGTCATCACAATGTCTTTTTTCATGTTTAACCAATCTACCTGAAGATTACAAAATAAATATTTTATATCTCACTTTAGAAATATGCTTTACTAAAGACACATTTAAACCATCAGAGAATACAATGTTATTAACTAAATTTGAATCCTAATGTGTTTTATAGTCACGATTTGGTTCTTAAAATAGAAAGTAATGAAAGTCAAACCTATCCTTTAAAAAAAAAAAAAAAGCCCAATCATGTGGCATACTGGAAGCTGAATTACACCTCACAGTCTACACAAGATAAATAGTTTCTCCTGTGGTCCTTCTGGTTGATTGAGATAAGGGGAGTTGACCTCCACTTAGAACCCTGTTAGGCAAAGGAAACAAAAATATCAGAATCTAGCAACCTTGAAAGCTCCCATTCATGAACTGAGAAAACAGCAAGTCATGGTACCTGTCCTCATTCATTTCTGTGATAAAAATACCCTGACAAAAAGCAACTTATGAAATAAAGTTAGCAATCTAGGTCAGAGTGCACCATTGCAGGAAAATCACAGAATTAAGAGCCTGAGAAATCACATCTCACAATCAAGAACAGAGATAATCAAAGCTTTCTCTCTCTTATACTTTTTAGAGCCCAGTCTATGGAATGTTGCCACCCATAGTGGGCTGGGTCTTCCTATATCAATTAACAATCAGGACAGTTTCCCACAAACCTGTCTATAGACCGAACTGATCTATATAATTCCTCAAGAATCTTTTCCCAAGTGACTCTAGGTTGTTTCAAGTTGTAAAACTGACCATCACAGTGCCCAACTCAGAGTCCTTACATGGCAGGTATGCTTACTATGCTGGCTGGATTGCCCATGGCATTTACTTTCTTTTTATTCTTTCCCAGTCCTATCTTTGACACACATGTAGCATACCTATACCTTACTTTGCAAAAATTAATCCCATTTCATAAAAGTGTTTTGGGTCTGGAAACAATGGGTGGAGTTCACACTGATTTAAATCGTTAGGTTACTCCCCTCAAAAGTGGGAGTAGTTTATTGTGCGGTAGTAAAAATAAGAGTAAAATCTATAGATACTATAGTATCTAACACATAATGAGAATTCAATAAGCAACAGTTTATATTTAGATAAGAATGTGAAAATTAAATATAAAATTATGGAACAAATTGAAGAGCATTGTTATTAGGTATTAGTTCTCCCGAAAAAGGTTTAATAATTTTAACTGGTCCTGGGCTTTTCTTTTTGGGAAGATTTTGTACATGGGTGCATGCGTGTATGCATGCATGCGTGCATGCATATGTGTATGTGTGCATGTGTGTGTGTGTGTGAGAGAGAGAGAGAGACAGAGAGACAGAGAGACAGAGACAGAGACAGACAGAGACAGACAGAGACAGAGAGACAGAGACACACAGAGCCAGACAGAGATCTGGGCATGCAAGCATTCATGCCTACAAGCCATAGAAAGGATGCTGGCCGATCTTCTCAATCACTTTCCACTATCTTCTAGGACAGGGTCTCTCACCAAATCTAGAAATTGCCAGTATTTAGGTAGCTGCCAGTACATCCTGGCAGCCCTTCTGTCTCCAACACAGCCCCTAGTGGGTTACAGGTGTGCATGGCCCTACCCTGCTTTGAGGTGAGGTGAGTGTTGGATATCTGAGCTCATGCTCTGGAGCAGGCATAGGAAATTCTTTTACCTGCTGAGCCATCTTCCCAGCTCCACAGAAAGATTTATTTTTATTACAGCATCAACTTTAGATCTGTTTGCTATAGATCTGTTTATATATTCTTGATTTAAGTTTGATAGATCTTATACCTTGGAATTTATTTCTTTTAGATTTTCCTGGTTTTGATGTTGGTGGTGGTGGATTGATTTTCTTTTCTTCTTTGTTTCTTTCCTTCTTTCTTTCTTCTCTTTTTTTATCTTCAATTTGACTAATTTGAGTATTCTTTCCTTCTGGTTAATTTAGCTAATCTATTTTTATTTTAGTTGTGTGTATGTGTGTGTTGTGTGAACAGCATATAACAAGTGTGTGCAGGAATCTAGAAGTAAGTGTTGGATCTTCTAGAACTGGCATTGCACACCATTGTGAGCCAAAGGATGCTGGTTTGAGATGCTGGATGTGTGTGCTGGAACCAAACTTGTGTCCCTTGGAAGAGCAGCAAGCACTTTTAACCACTAAACCATGTCTTTCAGGGCCTGGCTAGATGTCTTATAATCTTAGTTATCTTTCTAGAGAATCAACTTTTGGTTGATTGGTCTGCATATTGTTCTTTTTGTCTCTACTTCATTGATTTCTCCTTTTCTCTTTATGATTTCTTGGTGCCCACTACCTTTGAATTTAACATTACTTGTTTTTTTTAACTGTGAGGAGCATCACTGTGTTAATTGAGATATTTGGTTTTTAAAGTATAGGAACTCACAGCTGTAAACATTAAATGGAAAACAGATGTCTGCCAAGGTTGATCCCCTGATACCCTCAGTCGATCCCACTGTACCATTTAGTTATCCAGTGTTGTTATCATTTAGTGCAGTTTGCTCCTCACCACCAAGGGTGGACCAAGGGTGGAGCTTCCTCTTTCTCTTAATTCACTGCCTGAGACAGGTTTCTTTTGACTTTCAGTTTCTTGTTCTCAGAAACGGCCTCTCAGGACTGGATCCCCACCCTGAAAGCATGGTCAGGTCAGCTAAACTCATGCTCCCTAACTAATTGTTGTTCCATGTGTTCAAGCCCCCCTGGTTCGGTTAGCTTTAAACAATGGATTCCCTCTCAAGATGGTGCATAACCACCACTGTCTATGTAACTCGTGTAGCATGGCAAAATGGTTTCTCTCCACGGCTGGCCTACCCACCAGAGGAGACGCTGTCTTACCTAAATCTGAAACGGCAATTGTGGTTTCTAGGAGCTGTGCGCTTGACCTGAGGAGATGATTTCTGTGGCCACTTGGCTTACTTTGGGATAAGGCTTCTGATTCCATCTTTCTGCCATGATCCACATGGGTGGATCTATTGGCTATTTCTCAGTGTGCTCAGGAAAAGAAAGACAGCACACTGTTGACAGACTCATGCTTAGATATCTTTCTTATACAACCAAATACTTCCTGCCCAGGGAGTGGTGATGCCCTCAGTGAACTAGGTCATCCTACATCAAGAAAATGCCACCAGAGACATGACCACAGGCTGCCAATCTGGTCTAGGCAATCCCCCAATTGACACAACCTTGTCATGTGACTCTAAGCTGTGTCAAGTAGACAGTTGAGACTAACAAGGGCACACAATATGAATGCTAGAAAACCTGGGTTGTTAAAGACCACATGTACCCCATTTTTAAAATCAGATGTATTTGGCCTTCACAGTTACCTGCTTCTGCCCATGTGTATGCACGAGCACACACACACACACACATACACACACACACACACACACACACACTTACTTTAACATAAGTCTTTTTAAAAAGGCCCAAGGGCAAAGAGACTTAAACTTCAATTTCACTCACAAACTCTTGAAGACTTTTAAAAGTATTAATTGTATCAGCCATATCAGCCCTCCCCCCTTTTTTGAGGAATGCCTTAAGTTAGGAATCATTCTACATTCTTAAAAACACTTAGACCCAAGAACAAAATGCTGAGAAAAAACACTATGCTTTCAAAATGTTAGAATGTCTGCTCTACAGATCCAGAATCCAGAGAATCTGTTCATTCAGGAACTGAGACTGCCAATAGGAGTTTGGTGTTCCAGGATCAAACCATGGGCTCAGTATCCTACAAAGGATCACTCACAGTGTCATGATGGCACTTTGCCAAATTAGCCTTGAAAATCATCCCCCAGGGGCTGGGGAGACAACCCAGTGGTTAAGAGCATATATCGATCTCCAAGAGGATCCAAACTCAGTTCCCACAAATGTGCACAAATCACTAGCAGCATTCAGTATGGGAGAGCATGGGGGGCCAGTCAGAGGTAGGATTCCCAAATTTTTGAACCTGATTTCACTGGTTTATGTATCAAACAATAAGTCTTTGGGCTGGTAGCTTTATATTTCAGGTTTCTTCCTTCTTCTCATGTCTTTAGCTAAGTCTTCAAGATATGGAGCCTATAACAATCGTAACAAGTTATTATAAGAAATTGAATCTGCAGTTCTTTTTTAAATAATCAGATTAAATTCAGGGTACATTTCCTATCATAAGAATTTCAAAGTGCTTAAAATCTGGGACAGATTTTTTTTTTCTGAGCTGTTACAGGAACTAACGTGGGAGGAAGAAAGAGAGGAGGCAGCGGAAGTGGAGGAAAAGGAGGAAAAAGAGGCAGAGGAGGAAGAGGGGGTGGAGGAGAATTACAGAGGGAGGGAGTCAAGAAAGTCTGCTCAGAAAAACCATGTTCCCACAAAGAAGCAATTCTATTAAGGAGCTTGGCTTGCTAACGAACTAGATACATTTTTATCTGGACTTGAACTTGGAAGATGACAGCGTTTTATCACACACAAAGCGGCGAATTTTCTTAGAATACCAACAAGTGGGATTCGGAGAATTATGTTCTGAGGACATAATGATCACTTCAAAAATAAACAAAAAACTTTTGGTTTATTTCTCACTGGAAGAGAGCCCACAAAACACGGAGCTTTTTCAAAAGAGAAATCTGATGGAGGAGCTCCATCTAAGGAAGCATGAACTTGAACATCCGGGGAGGTGGGAGTAGGGAACTGTTCATGCTATTTTTTTTCTCCTTTATTATATTTTCTCTTCCTGATAATTTTGGGAATAGAATCGTGTCCCAAATTCTTTCAGCTACTGCCAATGTGCTGAACTTCCTGTTTCTGTGTGGCAGGAATCCATCAATCCTTCATCTTTTCATTATTAATTCTTTTCCTCAATATAGGTCACTTGAGTCTAAATTACTCAGTTACAGATAAAATATAACTCTCCACTAGAGGGACATATTTTTATCTCAACATTCAAAGAGTTGCCTTTTCCTCATGTCAAGTGTTAATGGGGTGACGTTCATAACTCTTCAGGAGGACATAATAATTTAGAGCTCTATGCTCCCTTTGGGAATTAGACAGAATTTCCATGAGCATAAAAGGAGAATTATGTGACTTAAGGAGATAAGCTCACACCCTCTAGTTTAATCTAATGATGCAAATTGTGACTCCTACACAATGTGGACATCTCTGAAACCAGACCACCACATATGGAAAGGTCATTATAACCCCCACAACTGTTGCCTACACCCCAAAAAGTGCAGGACAAATTAGAATAAGCTCTCAATCCCAACTCTATGCTGGCAACCTCAGGGACCTTCCTCACTCTTTACTGTATTTATTACTTTTATTTCTTCTGTGGTGCTGAGAACTGAACTCCAGGTCTCAGGCACGCTAGGCAAGTGCTCTGCCACTGAGCTATCCTGTACTCCTGTTCTTTATTCTAACTAACAGCTTCCTCTACTTTCAATAAGAAAAATCCACATTAGAATATCAAGGACCTCAAGTGATACATACATTATTATTAAATTTATGACTACTTACAGAAGGGCTGTAAAAAGCATCTACCCCCAAACTTGACCTGACTGTAAGTCACGATACATATGGATTATTTTATCCATTTTGCAAGACTTGTATGTAAGGTTGTGAATCTATCAGGTGTTAAGCAAAGACCACAGCACTTAAACAATGCTGATGCAAATTAATCAATATAAGTCACTGAAAATCGAGTTCTTATCCAAGTGGCATATTGAAGATAATATTAACAATTATTTTAACTTTTAAAAATTGATATTTTCCTACTAATATGTTGCATGATTTTAAAAATGTCCATTATCCATATAATCTATAAGAAGAAAATAACACCAAACACAGGCCACAGTTGAATGTGTAAAGTTGCTTAACCACTGTGTAACAATGGTTCACCCAGACCTAGAAACTTTTCTGAGCTGCATAATAGATCAATCAGTAAAGTGGTTTCAGGCATGAGTGCCCCCCTAAATCTCTTAAAACTGATGTTATGAAAGAAAGGGGGGGGGGAAGGGAGCGAGAGAGCGAGCAAAAGCTGGGACAGCAGCACATACTTGGAATCCTTGTCCCAGTGCCAAAAAGGCAGAAACAGGTAGATCCCTTGGTCTTTCTGGCCTGCCAGCACAGACTGCTCCAAGCCAGTGAGAGACTTTAGTGGTGCAAGGTAGTTATCTGAGAGCTGGGGTGGGGCAATAGCCCAACAGTCAAAAGCACCTGCTGCTCAGTTATGAGGAGCAGGGTTCAGTTCCCAGTCCGTGTAACAAGCTGGACATCCCACAAATGCCTCTAACTATAGCTCTGAAGGATTCAGAGATCCGATCCCTTCCTCAGGCCCAGGTGAATGTACCTGTATATGAACTCACACAGGCATACACACACATACATACAATAACTGTTTAAAAACAGGTAAAATGACATAGGCCAGTGTCTGAGCAACAACAGCCTGGGTTGACCTTTGGCCACCACATGCATACATACATACTTTCATACCTTCACACACACACACACACACACACACACACACGGGAGGGGGCAGGAGGGAAGGAGAGAGAGAGAGAGAGAGAGAGAGAGAGAGAGAGAGAGAGAGAGAGAGAGAGAGAGAACTTTTTCTTTAAGTAAATCCATATGTGGGGTGCTCCTGGGGGATTAGGTTAAATGAGGTGCCAGATGGTTGTCAGCAGCACTGAAAAGCACAAAGGTCGCCAGGGAATATATTTTCTTCTTAGGATGCATGCACACGGATGACTTACTCTTATTTTAGGCATTCTTTCAGCAAAGTCATTTCATTTCCTGGAACATTACAGACTATAAAGAGGAGAAAAACAGTTGAAGCTCACTTTTAACAAGAAGGATTATCTAACACAGGAGGGAGGGACCAGAAATACTAGATCCTTTGATACAAGTATCCATAGGTGACAGCCCTCCCCTTGATCAGTAAGTAGACCTCACCTCATCCCTACTCTCCATGTGGAAAAAAACCCAAAAACCAAAACCAGAAACACAACCCTAGCTAGCTTACAGACAACTTCAAATTCTATTCAGAAAGCTATTGCCAATGGCAATATTTATTTACTGTACCAAAGTTTCCGTTCTGACTAACCTTGTTATTGTTAAGGTTCTGTCCAAAGAAGAGACAGCTAGACTTAGCTAAGCAAGTCTCCTTGAGGACTTTGATGTCCAGTGTGATATGGGAAAACTGATCACCCTTCAGGCTTTATCTGTGAACTATGCTAAACTGATCTCACTGACTCACACTGGGCACTGTTCTAGGAGAGATACTACTTAATGGAGATTATGGACTTGAAATGAATAACCTTGTATACATGTTAGTGGAATCCCTGATCCATTTGATTTCTTTTTTTTTTTTTTTTTTTTTTTGTTTTTCGAGACAGGGTTTCTCTGTGTAGCCCTGGCTGTCCTGGAACTCACTCTGTAGACCAGGCTGGCCTCGAACTCAGAAATCCACCTGCCTCTGCCTCCCAAGTGCTGGGATTAAAGGCGTGTGCCACCACTGCCCGGCCCATTTGATTTCTTTAATTCATTCGTCAATAATTAATGACTAGTACTAGAAATTCTGGACACATAGGTTTCACATACCCCTCTTTCCCCATCCAACACAATTTCAAAAGGGAAAGAGAGTGATGGTACTAAGAGCTAAGGTCAAATACTTTGTGTGGGACTGGCGAGATGACTCAGTGTGTCAGAGCACTTGATGCTGCTCTATCCTGCAGAACTGAATTCAGATTCCAGCACCCATATCAGGAAGCTCACATATGCCTTTATTTCCAGCTCCAAGAGATTTTGTGTGACTTCTGGTCTCTGCAGGCACACACACTCACACACTCAGAAACACACGTACACACATACACACACACAAATAAAAATAATAAAGAAATATTACTTTGCTTAGTCATTGATTTGCTAAACAGCTACAATTATCAGCCTTATTTTAGAGAAAACGAACAGAGAGATTTGGAAACTGTGGCAGAACCTAATTCTTAGAGGAAACAGAATTATCTGCATGCTCTCAGATAGGATTCTTTTAAATTTACTTATTTTACATATACAGATGTTTTATCTGCATGTATGTGCACTGTGTGTGTATGCAATGCCTACAGAGTCTCTGATCCCTTGGGACTTAAGTTACAGACTGATGTGAGCTGCCTGCCACGGGTGCTGAGAATCAAACCCACGTCCTCTGGAAGAACAGCCAGTGCTTATAACCAATGGGCTTATAACCAGCTTAGAGACAGAATTTTTAAAGAGCCCATAAATAAAATTCTGTCATCATCATGGGTCCCCAGTACCCAAGATTTAGAACTGTTACCACAGTGTGGCCAAGTTACCATAATATTTAAATCATCCCCCAAATTGTCAGAGTTCAGATACAAAGGTATCCAATGGCCTGGATGCCAGAAGTGCCTGATCATTGTATGTGCAGTGACCTGAGAATATTATTATTTTTAAAGCTGAGCTTCTCACAATATTTAAAATTGTCTATTAGAGTAGCATCAAAATTTAAATTTCCAATAAATAAGAAAATAAAGTCAGCCACAGCTTAAAATAGTTTTGTGCATAAAGAATATTGGTTGCCTAAAACTAGTGTTTCAAACAGAAAGTTTTTGTTCATAAATGGCAGAAACTCAATTGTAATAGCATTGGGCAATGAGGATGCTAAGGAGATGAAGCATGAAAATCACAGGTCCAGCTTCCCCAGATGCACAGGACACTGGGCTCTCCTAGTTTTGACCTCTTTCCCCAGGTATAAGGACTGTCCTTGGGTTGATGTTTCCGTAAATACAGAAGACCTTTATTGTTAAGCCACTTTCTTGTATCTCTTCCTTTATTGCCTAAGAATTCAATAATACATACCATATGTTTTGATTATATTTACCATTTCCTTCCTTTCTGATTCCTGACCCCATTCCCCATCCCCACTATTCTCATCCAAGTTTGTGTGCTCTTTTTGTTTTTAAACCCAGAATCCACTTAGTACTGCCTACGTGGCCTCTGTAGCATGGGCCTCATCTATAGGAGCCCATATCCCTGAAGAAAACCGATTCTCTCTTCTACATCAGCCATCAACTGCCAATAGCTCTTCATCTAAAGGGTAGGACTTAGTGACCTCTTCCCTCAATTATTTTGAGATTTGGCTGGCTTAATCTTGGATAGACCTTATGCAGTCACAGCCACTGTGAGTTCACATGTACAACAGACTTGTAGTGTCTAAAACATCATCTCTGCTGTAATCATCCACTGTTTCTATCTCTTACCATTTTCTGCCCCCTTTTCCATAAGGACTCCCATGCTTTCAGGGGGAGGGAATGTGACAGGGTTGAGCACTCCACAGTCATTTATTCTCTGTCTTTGACCAATTGTGGGTCTTTCTGGAATCACTACTGCAGAAAAGAGCTACTAGAATGAGGGTTGAAAGATGCACTCATCTCTCATACCAAGATGTGATAATTTGCATACAGATATATGTACTCAGGGGACAGTCTAATGCTAGCAGTGTAACAATACTAGGATCTTTTCTAGGGTCTGTGTCATGCCCATTCATGCATTCTTGGGTCAGCGAATAGCACCAGGCATGAGTTCTGTCTTTCACCATCTCTGATAAGTTTCTAATTAACTTGGCCAACCTTGGACTCCGGATCCCTTACTGACTTAATCACCTCACCCTCAAGCTCATACAGGAGGAGTCCTACTACATAAGTACCCCCATTGCGAGGTCAATTCCTTTAGTAAGATGTTGTGACTAGGAAGGGGAGAGCTGGCCAAAAGATGCAGGGTGTTTTGCTTTCTGAGAGCAAGATATGTTAGTCAGGTAGAAATGCCTAACTAATGTACATTCCTCTATAGAAAAGGCTCAGTTTCACACATGCTAACAAGGACTGGCTTCTAGACTGTGTGGCAACTCTGTGCTAAACATTTCACATATCTCATTTCCATTTAACCCTCATGACAATGTCAAGGCAAACACTATTGTTATTTCCAGAAATTAGATCCATTTAGATACCATTTCACCTTTGCTATTTACACTAGGAATTCTAATCATTGAAGCCAAAAGAAATACCGACCAGGACACCAGCTGTGTGTTATCATCCCTTAGCTAGACTGAGAAGGACAACAAAACATTGATAATATGAGGTGTCAGTAAAGATGTAGAAAACAAGCGTGTGTTATTTCACGTAAATTTTCAACTATTCAAGGAGCATTTGACAATAAATACCCATCACTATTAAGTATGCTCAAAGTGTTCCAATCAGTAATTTGGCCAGATAAATTAATCCTATGAATCATCATAATAAAATAATTATGAAAGTAAACAAGATAACACATACACATAATCCATAGCCACTTGAATGAGAAAAAATACTCTCAAAAATAACTAAATATCCAATAGACCTGAGGCAAATAAACAATGGCACATCATTACAATAAAATCCTAAGTTGACACTTACATGATAAACAGCCATGTTCTTGATGTGGATACAAATCTACATTTAATATGTTCCCATTTTGCAGTAAAAATGTACATGTAAATGCATAAATAAAAATTCAGTGGTTTGGGCTGAGTGGTGTCATATTAAGCAATTGCCACTTTATATCATACCAGACTTTTGAAATTTTACACATGTACATACCACAGAAAATGCAGAAGAGAGGTGCTGAAGGGAACTCACTCACAAGAAGCTAAGGTTCCCCCTTTGAAAATACTTGCCTTCTGCATCATCATGTGTCATCCTGTGCTTATAGTCCCACCTTATATGTCACAGGTACCCCATTTATCCTGGACATATACCCATGACTTGCCTTTCTTAACTCCTCTTTTTCTCCTAGAAGCATTTCTCAGGTTGCTTTGTTTGCTTCACCTTTGTTCTATGTATAGAAAGATGGGAATGAGAGGAGAAGGTGAGCCCTTCATCAACCATAGGAGCCAAAGGAGAGCACCTGCCCAGACTCCCTTCACAGCCCCCTCCCTGCAAAGGCCACATCTTAGTATTTAACTGTGTGCTCTCCATATGCAAGTCAGAAACAGAACTGATTTGGTCTGTTTCTGACCAACTGCAACAGAAAACATCAAAGTGCTTTTGGATCTGTATAGTGTCCCGGAGTTAAAAGGTCGGATAACTATTGGCCTTAAGTGTTGAAGTAATTACAAACAATTCTTATGTATCAAGAACAGCTGTGTACCCAGAAGACCTCAGATTTTCTGATTCTGGGTTCTTCCTCAACAAATCCATCAAACCACAAAGAGTGCAAAAATAGGATGGCAAGAGTCAGACCTCTCAGGGTAACCCAGGTTCAAATCCTAGAAGAGATTATAACTTGACATCTTAATAGCAAAACCGGATCACAAATATCAACTAAAGTTTTGGATTGGATCTGAAAAAGTCTCCCAAACACTGATGTGTTAAAGTCATGGCCTTCAGTATAGCATCAGAGATGAGGCTTTGGTACATGTTCAGATCAGAAGTGCTTTTTAACCTTGTTAATGAATTAAGTCTCTTAATTATTTCTATTTCAATTAGATATTGAAAGGAAACTTTGAGGTGGAAGGTCTAATTGGATGAAGCAAGTCACTGGAAACATGACTTTGAAACATATATGCTGTTCCCACTCATTCATTTCCTCAATTCTCTCTCTCTCTCTCTCTCTCTCTCTCTCTCTCTCTCTCTCTCTCTCTCTCTCTCCATTCCTCCCTCCCTCTCTTTCAATCCTTACATGAGAAGAGCAGCTTCTCCCACCTCATGCACCTGTCACCATGCTGTTCTGCTTCAACATAGTCATAGGAATGTCACCACCTGTCCATGAATTGAAACCATCATCCAGAAGGCAGAACTATTCTTCAGTTTATCTCAGGAACTTTGTCACAACAACCACAAGCTTCTACACTGAATTTTTACCAGACAGAAGTGACATAAGGGATAAAGGATTGATCCTGGCCTCACGCTTTAGAGGACACAGTCCATCATTATGAGGAAGATAATGGGAATTGGAAGAGCTTCAACTTTAGCAAAGGGAGCCAATGGCATGAGCTTCCCATACAGCAGTCTGAGCATGGAACAGATTAGATTGGAGCTGTAAATAGATCTAACCTTAAAGCATGCCCACAGTGGTCAGCATTGGTCAATTAGACTCCATGTCCCAAAGGTTCCATTATCTGCCTAAACAATGCCATCAGCTGGGAGCAATTGTTCAAAACAGGAGCCTGTAGGTAGTGCAGCTCCACGCGATCACAATTCCACATTTCTGGTTCTAAGAAACCTGAATTTTTACTTGACATTTTGCTTCTGGTTTGAGTTTTGTGGAGTGTGTGGAATCTGTTCTTGTTTAGAATAACTTAACATTATGACTTCTTTCGTGTCACTCTCAGACTGGGAATACTTTTAACACTTTCAGCACACTGGAGTGGTTCCCTCCTTTTTGTTAAGAATCCCAGGATATTTGTGTTTTCATAAGTTCATAGATATGAGCTAAGGAAATAAAAGACAACTCTATTCTCTCTATACAGAAGAAGGGAAGCAAAACACCATCTTTATAGAATAGTCCCAGCAGGCAAGGCAGGATATGTGAGTTAGTTGTGACTTCTGTGGCACATGGAACAGTCAGGTTCTATCCATTTTGCAACATCCAGTCATTAAAAACACTGGTGGTAGTACAGGGGCAGACTTTCTGGACCTCTATGACTTAGACAGAAAAGAAGGGTCAGGAGGATACAGACTTACCACAACAGTATCTTGAGATCAAAGATAGCCAGCATGGTTATCTGTCTTTGAACTCTACTTGAGTGAGAAAAGACAGTTCTCACATGCCACCGTGACCACCTATGCCTCTATACTTGTCTTTCGATACTTCTTCCCCATATCCCTATGTCTTTTTCCTTCAGCTCTTACAAACAGTCCAAGCTAATATTTGCCTTCTGATATTTATCCCATTTATATTTAGTGTGATTGCTGTATACAAAGACTTTGACCTACCATTGTGCCCTGCATTTTCTGTTTGTTTCATTCCCCTTTCACCACCTTTCTCTCTTTTCATATCTTCCCTCTTAATGTCATTTTAGCCTCATGATCTTTTAACTTATATTTCTTAAATTTCCTTTTCAGGGGTCACTTATTGGGTAATAGTGTGTGTTGTTAACTAAAACTCATGAGAATTTGTTTATATTTAATATTGACTTTTTACATTAAATTGTCACTGTTGTAAAACAGTACAGCTCTTCTGTGTGAATAATCACATTACAATATTGTGAGACTTTCCTGGAACTAAAATAAATTTCTCCAGCATTTCTTATACTAGTAATCTGCTAGCTATCAATTTTCTAGGGTACTGTCTTTTAAGTTTATAGAATTTTCTTTTTAAGATTATTTCATTCATTTATTAAGATTATTTAATTATTCATTAATTCACTTATATTGCATTTAGTTACATTACAATATATTATATTATTTACATTACAACATTTTATTTACATAATATTTATTACATTATGTGAGTGTGTGTTTATATGTACCATATGTGTGTAGATGCCCCTGGACACCAGAAGAAGCTGTCAAATTGGCTGGAACTGGTTTTAAACAGGCAAGTTACAAGTTGGCTGATGTGGGTTCTTAACACTTTGCTGAAAGAACAGTAAGAACGCCTAATTTCTAGTCTATCTCACCAGGCTCGTGCTTAGTTTTATTTGTAAAATAATTTCATTAATTATAGCATATTTGGCTACCAGGTTTTTGGGTTTGTTTTGTTTTTTGTTTGTTTATTTGTTTGTTTGTTTTCATTCTAGTTTTGTTTTTGATTTTTAATTCTTTAGTCTGTTGAATAGATAAGTTCAGCAATCTGGCAAGATTTTACATTCAAATTTTACTTCTATGTGATTTTATGACTGTGTCTGTGCATTTTCTTTTACATTTCCAGTTGTGTTTGAGTCTCAAATTCATACCAACTGAATTGTGGGTAACTAAGCACATGCTTTTTAAAAATGCAACAAAGTCTTAACCTTACCAGAAGCAGTTCAGAATTTTAGAGTTCTTAAAGAGTCCTAGTTGACTCCTAGTTTCCAGTTCATTTTGCTCTGGGGCACCTACTCAATGCATATATAATGTGTATTCAGCTAGGGATTTGCAGAGAGTTCATATTCAGATTTTGACTGCAGAATATCTACTGCTTTCACATTTCCAAACTGTCTGCCTGCGGAGTTGAGTTCCTTGGCTGACATCTGTTCTTTCAAGTTAGTGAAGAAGGTTTTAGTGATTAGCAGAAAGAAACTAATACTTAATAGCCATTGATGTGTAGATTTGTCAGTCATCATTGACATAATTACCTACTTTATAAATTATTGAAATAAATATAAATTTCTATGGAGTCATACGAAGTAATAACAGAGACTCAACATATATACTTTACTTGATTTCTCAATGCTGATATTTTGGAAAACAACTCACTATTCAGCACCAATAAAATTATGACCTAGTTAGCATTTTACCAATTCACTTATTTGCATGTCCATCAATGTTTATGTGTGTGTGTGATAGAATTTTGTCTTCCTATAAAGTCAATACATAGTTCCTTCATCATAAGGATGTCCTTGATTTTCCTATTAACACATTCATTTCCTTCTCTTCCAATTACCCATGTCACACCCTGAAAAGCCAGTTTCTATTCCATTGCTATCAATTCTGTCATTTCATATAATAGTCTGTCATTTCAAAATATTGCACAAATAGAATTATATGACATTATCATGTAGTATTGATGTTTGTCAATATAATTTTCAGGAATTTATCCAAGTTATAACATACATACACACATAAGAATGCATTTTATTCTATAAAAAAATCTTTTATTCTTCTTTCATACATTTCATCCTGACCACAATGTCCCCTCACTTCACTCCTCCTAGTCCCTTTCCCCACTCCCTCTCTCCTCAGATCCACTCCTCCTCTATTTCCCTTTTTAAAAAAAATGTAGGCCTCCCAGGGAAATCCACTGAATGTGGCCTAACATGATGAGATAAGACTGGGCACAAGCCCTCATACCAATGCTAGACAAGGCAACCTAGTAGGGGAAAGGGGGTCCTAAGTGCAGGCAAAAGTCAGAGACGCCCCTCACCCCCACTATTGGGCACCTAACAGGAACACCAAGATACACAACCGTAAGGTATATGCAGAGAACCTAGTTCAGATCCACGCAGGGTCTGTGGTTGTCATTTTAGTCTCTGTGAACCCCTAGGAGCCCTGCCTAGATGATAATGTAGGCCATGTTCTCCTAGTGTACTTGAACCCCCTGACTCTTAGAATCCTTCCTTCACTTCTTCTATGGGATTCTTCTGGCTCTGCCTAGTGTTTGGTTGTGAGTCTCTGTATCTGCTCTTCTCAGATGCTGGATGATACCCCTGTGAGGAAACTGGACTAGGGACTGCTCTATGAGTATAGCAGAGAAATATCATTAGAAATCATTTCATTGATTTTTTTTTTTTTTGCCAGTCATCTTAGGTTCTATCCTGAGTCTCTGGGTTTCATTCTTAATATTGAATTATATTCTATAAAGTAAGTATATCATATTTGTATGGCCATTCTTTTATTGAATCAAGCTGTTGTATGCAGTTTAATTTTTTGTTTGGTTTTATTATTTTGTTTACTTATTTATTGGTAAAAAAAAATAGGTATTTTTGCTCTGAGATGAGTACCCAAGAAAGGAGTCATTAGGCTTTATGATAGCTGAATACTTGGCTTTCAGTTTTGAAAGAAAAAAAACAAACTGTTTTGCCAGGTAACTAACTGTTTTGTCTCTCAGGGTCACCAGAGTTACATTTCCCCTAGATCAGAAACACTATTGGCTGTTATTACAATTCTTTTCTAACTTGTATCTGATTGTGGCCTTAACCTGCATTTTCTTCAAGGATATATGCTCTAGAGAACACACAAATACTCCCAAACAACTTCAACAATCACTCAGAAACTGGGCAATGAACATGGAGAGACATTTCACTCAACACAGCACATGAGTGAAAATTTCTAGACATGAATCTTTTCAAACGGTTGTTTTCAGAACTACAAAACATTCTCAAAACTCTTGCATGTTCTCTTATTTTTTAAAAAAATGTTTCTACTTATTTATGTGTACATGTGTGTCTGTGTGTGCACGTGTGCATGTCTGTGCAGATGTCCATGGGGGACAAAAGAAGGCACTGTGTCCCGAGGAGCTGGAGTTTACTGATGATTGTGTGTACTACCCAATATGTGTGTTGCTAACTGAAATTAGGTACTTTGAAAGATCAGCAAGCACTCTTAACTACCAAACCTGCAATACAGCACTTTCTACAGTTATTTTTTATTTCAATTTAATTTTTTTATCCTTTAATCCTTTCTTCCAGACTTCATCCCCCTCCTGTTCTGCCCCCCCAACCATTCTCCATCCTATCTGCCAACCCTGTCTCCAAGAGGATGTCCCCACCCCTAAACCCCCACCCTACCAGGCTGTCCCTGGGGCCTCAAGTCTTTCAAGGGTTAGGTGCATCTTCTCTCACTGAAGCCAGACCAGGCAGTCCTCTGTTGTATATGTATCGTGAGGGCCTCATGGTATATGCTGCCTGGTTGGTGACTCAGTGTCTGAGAGATCCAGGGATCCAGGTCAGTTGAGACTGCTGGTCCTTCCATGGGGTTACCCTCCTCCTCAGCTTCTTCCAGCTTTTCCCCAATTCAACCACAGGGGTCCCTGGCTCATGTCCATTGTTTGGGTGCAAGTATCTGTAGCTGACTCTTTCAGCTGCTTGTTGGGCCTCTCAGAGGGCTTAAACTTTAGGAAAGAGATTTCTTGAGAGTAAGGCTAAGAGTGGAAAATGTGCAGTGAATTTTTAATTTAAAATACATCCTATACCATACTTGGATTAATAGAGCCATTCTTACAAAATTCATTGAATAAGAAAGGTTTAACTACACACAAATTAAGTTAGAAATACCTTGCTTTAAGATATATATTTAATCTATAAGGTTTGTGACTCATATAAAAGCTCTAAAATAAAACAGAACTCTAAAATACAAATTAATATGCAAGTAGAATATCCCCAATGGTCACTAGAAATTTTTTGCACAGAAGAAATGAAAAAAAGTTGTAATTATACAGACATTTATATGCTAAACATAACTGTTTTTTTTTTTAATTTTTGGATATTTACTTTATTTACATTTCAAATGTTTTCCCCTTTGGAAACCCCCTATCTCATCCCCCTCCCCCTGCCTCTATGAGGGTGCTCTCCCACCCACCCACTCACTCCTGTCTTCCCTCACTAGCATTCCCCTACACTGGGGCATCTAATACCCTCAGGCCCCAGGGCCTTTTCTCCTACTGATGGCCAACAAGGCCTTCCTCTGCCTCATGGCCAGCACCATGGGTCCCTCCATGTGTATTCTTTGGTTGGTGGTCCAGTCTCCGGGAGCTCTGGGATGTCTGCCTAGTTGACACTGTTCCTCCCTCCATGGGGCTCTCTCAGCTCCTTCAGTCCCTTCTCCAACTCCTCTATCCGGGACCCCACACTCAGTCTAATGGTTGGCTACAAGCATCCGCCTCTATATTTGCCAGGGTCCGCCTGAGCCTCTTTAGAGACAGCTTATCATGCTTCCATCAGCAAGCACTTCCCAGCATCCACAAGAATATCTGGGATTGGTGGCTATATATGAGATCTACAGTTATTTTTATTATTTATATGAAGATCTTCAAATTATATGATAAAATACTATAACATAAGAATAATGTAAAATGGAATGCTGTGATAAGTCTTAATATTGCAGTATTAGAAACCTCACTTGTATGTAAAGACTAGAAATCAATATACCAAAAGATAGAATAGTTATATTTGATAATAATAAATAAATTTTGTTTATTCTAGATTCCCTTGTAATGTGGGTGTTTAGAAATTTATACTGTTATTTTACTATCATAATAGATTATAATTTAGTTGTTATTAAAATGTGTTTTTCAAAAATACTAATAAAATTTTTAACTTGAATGTTTTATTTACAGTAATGCATATTTAGTCTCTGTACTCTTTGATAAGTTAATATATTTATATAGCATTCCAAAAAAATCAAAAGATAAGGACAGCTTTTAACTTTATCATATACGTCAATATAGGTGATAGTTTCTATTATATGTGGCAGTACTATCAAGAAATTATATGCATAAAAATATTGAAGTCACTATATAACTATAGAAGTCACTCATGATTAATTTGTGTAATTTTGAGCCATATTCTACCAAAAAAATTATGGCTACTCTTCTAAAATTTTAGAATTAGTAATAGTTAAGCAAGAAGTCACTACAGTTCTAAACATATATGCAGCAAATTCTGACAAATACAGTTTTATAAAGAGCATACTACTGGATTTCATGAGATGGGTCAATCCCAGTGAAATAACACCACATGTAAAATCTAACCACAATGCAATAAAGCTTGAAATCAATATCAAAAGAGCCTCTGGAAATTACATACATTCATAGAGATTAAATAACACTATTGAATGATAAATGGATCAAAGAAGAAATCAAGAAAAAATTAAATCATGAAAAGAAACAAAAACACAATAAACATTCAGGACACATTAAAACCCAGTCCTCAGAAGGAAATGTGTGGTGGAAAGTGGGTACATTAAAAAACAAGAAAGAGGGACCAGGAACCGCCCCAAACCTGCAAGACACAGGGACTGAGGTAGGCGGGCATAGGAACCCCTTGGATCCCATCGGCAGCAGGAGACGTCTGCCTGGGCCACCAGGGTTCCATAGCCAAGCAGCACCGGGAGAAAGGTACTCTCCCAAGAGCGTGGAAAAAACACCTCTTAGAGAGACCTGGTCTTCAAGAAGTATTGACAAAGAGGACTGCAGGTGGGAAAAGTCATAGCCAGACAGAGTAAGATCAGCTAACATCAGAGTTAACAAGATGGCAAAAGGCAAGGGCAAGAACCTGAGGAACAGAAACCAAGGCTACTTGGCATCTTCAGAACCCAGCTCACCCACTACAACAAGTCCTGGATTCCCCAATATGCCAGAAAAGCAAGACTCAGATTTAAAATCATTTCTCATGATGATGATAGAAGACTTTAAGAAAGAAATTAACACCCTTAAAGAAACACAAGAGAACAGAGGTTCTTTACTAGAAGCCCTTAAAGAGGAAACACAGAAATCCATTAAAGAATTACAGGAAAACACAATCAAACAGACAAAGGAAATGAACAAAACCATCCAGTAGCTAATAATAGAAATAGAAACAATAAAGAAATCACAAAAAGAGACAACTCTGGACTTAGAAAACCTAGGAAAGAGATCAGGAGTCATAGATGCAGGCATAACCAACAGAATACAAGAGATAGAAGAGAAAATCTCAGGAGCAGAAGATACCATTGACAACATAGACAAAACAGTAAAAGAACATACAAAATGCAAAAAGCTCCTAACCCAAAACATCCATGAAATCCAGGACACAATGAGAAGACAGAACCTAAGGATAATAGATACAGAAGAGAGTGAAGAATCCCAACTTAAAGGACCAGTAAATATCTTCAACAAAATCATAGAAGAAAACTTCCCTAACTTAAAGAAAGAGATGAACATAAATATACAAGAAGCTTACAGAACCCCAAATAGATTGGACCAGAAAAGAAAGTCGTTCCATCACATTATAGTGAAAACACCAAATACACAAAACAAGGAAAGAATATTAAAAGCAG
>CM052700.1:47649812-47671214 GCA_028551405.1 Uromys caudimaculatus
ATGCTCCACTATGTTCATAGCAGCCATATTTATAATAGCCAGAAGCTGGAAACAACCCAGATGTCCCTCATCAGAGGAATGGATACAGAAAATGTGGTACATCTACACAATGGAGTACTACTCTGCTATTAAAAACAATGACTTAATGAAATTTGCAGGCAAATGGATGGAACTTAAAAATATCATCCTGAGCGAGGTAACTCAGTCACAAAAGAACGAACAGGGTATGTTCACTGATAAGCGGTATTAGCCCAAAAATTCAGAATGTCCAAGTTTCACTTTACAGTAACCGCTGGACTGAGAGTGAAGTCCCAGATGGAGGAGTTGGAAAAAGGTCTGAAGGAGCTGAGGGAGTTTGCAGCCCCAAGGAGGAAGCAACAGCATCAATGGGCCTGACTCCCCCCCTCCTCGGTCATCCTGGAGTTTGGACCACCAACCAAAGAATACACATCTGTGGACCCATGGTTCGGACCACATATGTGGCAGAGGATGGCCTCATTGGCCATCAGGGAGAGAGGAGAGGCCCTTGGGCCTGAGGGTGTTAGGGGCCCCAGTAAAGGGGAATGTCAAGGTGGGAATATGGGAATGGGTGGCAGGTGGGTGGGAGGTGGAATTCCCTCATAGAGGCGGGGAGGGGGAAGTGATAGGGGGTTTCCAGAGAGGAGACCTAGAAAAGCGGAAACATTGGAAATGTAAATATAGTATCAAAAATAAAATAAATAAATAAATAAATAAATAAATAAATAAATAAATAAATAAATATAAAAAAGAAAGAAAGAAAAAAAACAAGAAAGAGTAAAATAAGTGAACTAATTATGCAACTTAAAGTGTTTGGAAAACAATAAAAAAACTAAAATCCAATAGATGGGAAGAAATAATAAAAACCATTGCAGAAATTTATGAGGTAGAAAAAACATTTTTACAACCAACAAAAACAGTACCAAGAGCTACAAATCTAAGACTGGTACTTTGAAGAGATGACCGCGATCAATTGACTCTTATCTAATTAACCAAAAGAAAGAAAGAGGAGTCCCAAATAAACTAAATGAGATTTGTTCAGGGAAATTATAACAGAAACTAAAGAAATTCAGAATATTATTAGAGAATACTTTAAAAACTCTATTAAGTTAGAAAACCTTTTTTAAAAGCTGCCAAATTTTTAGACTCATCTGTACCACCAAATTTAAACCAAACAGGGATCAACAACTTAAACAGACCATAACAAATAGTTTGAAACAGAAATCAGAATCCTTCTGGATAAATAAAATTATCAAATCCAGATGGATTCACAGCAGAATCCTACTTTCAAAATATTACTAAAACAAATATTTCTTAACTATTTTAAAACAATAGAAACAGAAGGAGCACTTCCAAACTCTTCTAAAAAGCCAGTATCACTTCAATACCAAACACCACATAAACACATTACAAAAAAGGGAAACTATAGGCTAATCTCCTTGATGAACAATAATGCAAAAGTTTTCAATAAAATACTAGCAAACTGTATGGCAGCATATATCAAAGAGATCACATAGAGGCTAATTCTGATCCTCCTTAATTTCTTGCCTCATTTAGTTTGGCTCAAAGCCTTGTGTGTGCTTTCTAGGGACTGCCGCATTATCCTAGGCCCTCAGGATCCCTCTGAGATTCCAGTTGTCATTTCTGACTTTGAGATCCAGAAGAAGTCCATACAGATAAGGGAACATTGTTCCAAGCTTCTTTCTTCACCAAGACACTGAAGGCAACAGATTAGAGCTAGCAACCAGAAGCCTAGAAATAGAAGCAATAGTCCCAAATATGTTACCTTGCTATGAATATGCTTAATTTTGAACATTCCAAACACCCATACTGAAAGAAAGGTGAGTTGAACCTTGGTTCAAGAAGAAAAAGAAAAATTAAAAAAAAAAAACTACCTCCAGATGTTGTTTTTTACAAATTCTAACACAAAGATGAAACACACACACACACACACACACACACACACACACACACACACACACCCCAAAATAACATGTCTCCTCAAAAAAAAGTAAAATAGATGGTAATGGCCCCAGAACAACACCCAACTAATACAAAAGGATATTATAACTATAGAAAAAAAATACAAAGATGAAAGGAAAAAGTACATAAAAGACATAAAAACCAAGTTTGAGTTGTTAATGAAAACCCAAATCAAATAACGATTGAAATTAAAACCACAAGCCAATTAAAAAACACGAAGGAAAGCCACAAAGACATAAAAACAGAGTTTGAGTTTAAAGAAAATCCAAATCAAAACAATGATAGAAATGAAAATCACAAGCCAATTAAAAACATGAGGGAAAGTCTTATCAACAGAATAGATCATGTCAGAAACAGAATGTCAGGGATCAAAGTAAAGTAGAAAAATTTGATCACACAATAAAGATCAGTAGGAATTCTTTTTAATTATGGAGATGTGGGAGAGTTTTGGAACACCGTGAAAAATACATAACCTCTAAATTTATACACATAAAAGAAAGAGAGTACCACAGAGCAAAGGTATAGAAATATATTCAGTAAAATCATAGAAGAAAATCCCAAAAACAGAAAATATCCTTACTCAGGAATAAAAAGAAAACCTACAGAACACCAAACAAGCAAAACCAGAAAAAAATTCTTAACAAAGTTATTATAGCTAAAATATTAAAAACATAAAATAAATAAAGGGTATTAAAAGCTGAATAAATACAGGCTGCTGACATCTAAATAAATACAGAGAGGTTTCAATACAAAAAGCTTCAGTACAGACAGGACAAGTAACTTATAGAGGCAGGCCCTCTATAAAAAGACCAGATTAGATGACAGGAACATTTAAAGCCAAGAGGGTCTGAAAAGGTATACTCTAACTACTGAAAGTACACACTGTCAACTTGGATTATTATACCCAGCAAAACTATCTATCAAAGTTGAAGGAGAAATCAAAAGTTAGCATGATAAAAACAAATTTAGTGTGTCTATCATGACAGCCCTACAGAAGACAATAGAAGAGATCTTTAAATCTGAAGAAAATAATAAATACACTCAAGAGGACAAAGAGAACAAACAAACAATGCCAGGACAGGTAATCAAAAGAGATCTGAGAAAACCCTGCAAAATATACAAAATTACAGGAATTAATACAAATATTTTTAATTACCACTCTTAATATCAAAGTCCTCAGCTCTCTAATGAAAATATAGATTAACCTTATATTAGAAAACAGGATCTGTCTTCATGCTGTCTCCAAGAAACACATCCCTCCATCAATGATAGAAACCATCTTAGGGTAATAGGATGAAAATGGTATTTGAAGAAAGTGGAACTTAGAAACAAGACAATATAGATATTCTAGTAAATAGAAAATGCTTCAAACAAATATTAATCAGAAGAGATACGAAGGGAAACTTCATTAAAGGTAAAAGTCACCAACAGATTATTATAATTATATATATATATCTCCAATATTCTAAAAGTAACAATTTTGTAGGTAAAAACCTAGATTGTCCCCCAAATCAGTGATAATAGATGACCAATAGCACTCTTATCAATAAATAGTCCATCAAGAAAAAATAAAGGAATAAACTCTAGAGTTAAATAATATCATAAATCAAAAGGGCCTAATAGATGTTTACAGAATATTCCATCAAACACTAATGAGTATAGATTCTTTTCAGTAGTCCATGGAATTTCTTCAAAATCAACTACATACCTGAACACAAGCAAGTATCAAAAAATACAGCAAAATGAATCAATTTCCTGCATCCTATCTGACCACAATGGGGATAAAGCCAGTTAGCAACTGTATAAAAACTATAGAAAATACATAGACTATAGGATAGCAATTGTGTCATGAAAGAATTCAAGAATAAAAATATAAATTTCTAAAATTGAATGAAAAGGAAAACAACATATTAATACTTATGGGACAAAACAAAGGCAGTGTTGAAAGGAAACTTTATTTTAATGGGCACCTACATAAAAAAAATCTCGACTAAAAGTAATGAAATACAAACCAATAAATAACAAATATTACAAAAAATAAAACTAAGAGTTGCTTCCTTGAAAAAAAAACTTAACACATCTTTAGCTAAATTAACCAAAAGAGAGAGACCCAATGAATAAAAATTGAAAGGGGACAATACATCTTGCACTGAGGAAATAAAGAGGATCCTAAGTGTATACTGTAAAAATCAAGATCTGAAAGAAATAAATGAATTTATAGATGCATGGAGTCTAGCAAAGCTAAATTATGATAAAATAAATAATTTAATTAGACTTATATCATCCAATGAAATGGAACTACTAATTAAAAATCTCCCATCTAAAAAATATCCAGGGCCAGATGGACTCAACATAGAAATCTACCAATTTTTCAAAGAAAAGATAGCACCCATACACCTCAAATTATTCAGTAAAATAGAAAAGGAACATTTCCAAATACTTTTTATGAAGCCAGTTGTCACCCTGATATCAAAAATAAAATCCCAGCAACAACAAAAATGAAAGTCTCTGATGATCATAGACATGAAATTTTCCAATAAAATAATTGCGAGCTGGATTCAAGAACATGTTGAAAAAATTATTCATCAAGATCACTTTGGGCTTAGAGATGCATGGATGGTTCAATATATATATATATAATGTAATCCCCACATAGACAAACTAAGAGACAAACACATGATCATCTTATTAGATACCAAAAAGGTTTTTGACAAAAGCTAACATCAGTTCATTATAAAAAGTCTGAGAGAATCTAGGGATACAGTAGACATATCTCAACATTTTAAAAATGGAAATAAAATTTAAAAATATAGCAGGCCTATAAGCCATCTTACTAAATAGAGAAAAGCTCAATGTGTAGACATTAAAACCAGGAATAAAACATATTCAATATACTTGAAATCTTAACTCAAGCAACAGGACAAGTGAAGTATATAAAGGCAAAACCACCAGCAGAAAAGGAAAAAGGAAGAAGTCAAAGAAACTGATTTTCAGATAATTTGATTCCATACATTAAAGAACCCTTATAATTCTACTCCTAAAGCTGACAAAAAAAAATCATCAAAGTAGCTAGATATACAATTTGCACAGAAAACTCAGTAGCCTTCTTATATATAAATGATAAACACCAATAAATAAATTGAAGAAAGAGTATCATTCACAATAGTTTCAAAGTGAAATATCTTGGAACAAATCTACCCAAGGAAGTGAAAGACCCATACAATGAAACCATTAAGACACAACACTAAATGGACTCAATAGGCTCTGTGTGTGTGTGTGTGTGTGTGTGTGTGTGTGTGTGTGTGTGTGTGTGTGTGACAGTAACATAGAGATCATGAATTTGAAAAGAAGTGGGAGCAGACATGAGAAATTGAAGGAAAAGAGAGAAAGGTTGAACTGGTTTAAATTCAATACTTACATATGAAGGTCTAAAATGATTAAAAATTAAATGCATAAAATATTAGAATTAGTATTCAATTAGTTAGGGGGAGTATATCTAAAATATTATCCAAATATGAAGGACGTTTGTAGTTGGCTATTGTGTATCTTGTTATTTTGTATGTGTATATACAACCTGTGTGTATATGTATGTCTACATGTGTATGGATGAGGACCCATACACACAATAGTCAGAAGACAACAAGTGGTGTTGATCCTCACCTTCTACCTTGTTTGAGTGAAGTCCAGAGTTTGTTTTCTGCCATGTGCATCTAACTATTCAGCCCACAAGCGTCTTGTCTTTCTGTGGCCACACTGAGATTATAGACCTGTGCCTTCAGGGCCAGGCTTTACAGGGGTTGTGACAATTTAAACTCATGTCTTCATACTTTCACAGCAAGTGTCTTTACTCACTGAGCCATCTCCCTAGCACTTGAGTTAAAAATGTTCAAGTTTCTTATACAATAAATAAAGACTAAAAGATAAACTAAAACCTGTATGGACATTTAGTCAGAAACTCACAAGATAAGCTGGGCCCTAGGCAACATTTCTAATTTGCTCATTCACACTGTTGAATTAATTAGTATGGTCTCTAAATTCAGCTCTGCAACCTGACTGAAAGTAATAAATACAGATAGTCTAGTTAAACTTTTAATTTTGCTCCTTTCTTTTTATACAATCAAATCAGAAAATGCAGCATATTAAATTCAGTGCTCTAGACTCAGTTATCATATATGTTATTTCAGATGGTTTTTACTTGAAATCTATGAAACATCATAAACGCCTATAGGTAATTAAGAAGAAAGTGAAAATTATTTATGATATCATGAAGGCATTTCTGTGGCCGGATGTGAAATTCTGAAATCTCCAGGTGGGAAAAACAGACCTTTTATCTTCACCATAAAGCCATTAACATTTAAAAACTGGCAAGGCTGGTATTTCACTTAGTAAATAACTTCCGATACAACCATCCACACATCAGTGTCAGAAACTCACACTCTAGTCTGACCTAGCCATGTGTCTTGGAAGTGGCCGGATATTGGTTCATAGCATTCTGTTAGACTGCAATAAGAGCTCGGGAGAGAGATCCTCAGAGTACAATATTAATAATTAGCATGCTGATGACTAGTGTGCCTTTAAGAGCTCACAGATTAGAAGTTCATGTCATGAATACTGCAAACACCCCACTTACACATATGCTCCTGAAAACACAGGGGGCCATGACGAGGGAGGTAAAAATGGGGTAGCTTTTATAATTTATACATTATTCATTTCCCATCGGTTTTTATAACAAACAACTCTTGGCAGGAAATGAGCTGCCAAAGAAAAGTTACAGCAAAGGAATCTTGGGGCTGGAGCTAAATCAGCTAATAAGGAAGAAAAAAAAATGTTATTAGTGTTGAAGAGTCTGTTGCTACCAGATAGGGCAGTCGGCGGGATGTGGGTGAGCTGGATTTCACTGTTAGTCCACAGGGGACGAGAGGTAGAGTTCTCACTCTCTGCCTCTGAAAGGTGTTTTAAGTTATTCAGCGGGAAGGGAAATTGGCAATGTGGTTATACTATTACCTACCTCAGAAAGTCTTTCAAAGATTCCTCTGCAGCCAATACCCTCGATGTATTTCATCTAGCAGAATGTTAGCTTCTGCTTTAGGGGACTTGTTTTAATTTGCAAACATCCCGTTGAGTACTGAGCATCTATGAGGAGTTTATGCCTGAGGAGTCTCCCCTTCGTGGTCCCATTTCCATTTTCGAAAAGGCAGTTGAGCAGGTACACATTACAGCTTGATGGAAATGCCCAGCTGACTGTTTGCAAGAAGGTACACCAGGGAGATGCTTGCCCCTGCCCTCTTTTTTCCAGTGGCATCCATTTAGGAAAATGCAATGAGGGCTCTTGCTCTTGAGCATTACAAACACTTAGCCTGCCTCTGCAGTGGTGATGTCCACTGACCTGAAGTGAGCGTCTTGTAGTGAAGTCTGCTGAGAGATTCCAGACATGCGTTCCAGGCCCTGTCCCAGCTGCAAAATCTTGTAGACACGTTAATGCTCATTCTGTTCATTATAGTATCATTGCTGGCTTAACACCAAGTCTGTTGGTTTTGCAATAGTATTCAAAGTGTCCTAGGCTAAAGAGGGAGTGCGCTCCTACGAACTTATAATGATGTCCAGGCCCTCAAAGGGATGGTATCTGGAGATGGACATTTGAGAATTAATTAGGTTGAGATGAGATCCTGTGGATAGGATATCATGCAGAAAGAAAAGGTATAAGGTTCATTCTCTCCCCCATCCCCTCTCTTCCTCCCTCCTCTCTCCTTCTTCTCCCTCCTTCCTTGCCTCTCTGCCCTCCCTTCTGTGATTTTTCCACATTCTTTCCATCCTTTCTACCTCTTCCCTTTGTATGGTTCAGGAAACAAGTCACATAAAGCTGTAACTAAGCAAACCCTCACAAAGAAGCTAACCACCTGGGAGCTTGAACTTGGATTTCTAACCTTGGGGACTATGAGAAACAAATACAAGCTGTCTAAGCCTTCCAGCTGGTGTCTCTATAGCAACGCAAAGGAAGGTCCATAAAGTATGTGTGATTTGAAATCTAGAATTACTTAGAATAATTTTTTCCTTTTCTGTTTGCTTCCTTTTTTTCTTTCTTTCTTCCTATAGAACTAAGGATTGAATCCAGGACCCTTCACATAGTAAGCAAGTGTGCTATCATCAACCTATATACACAGCCCTTTTGATATTTGTTTTAATTTAGTGGCAGGATTTACTACATTGCACGGACTGGCCTTAATCGTGCTTTGTAGATCAGTCAAGCCTTAAACTTGCAATGTCCCCTACTTGGTCCCCAAATACCTGTGATTATGTTTGACTCAGTCTGTAATTGTTAGTCCTGATTGGCAGGACCCATTTTAAAAAAGAAGTATGTTGACAATATTAATGTTGTTTAAGCCAAGGGGCAAAGGAGTGAAAAAGAGGGGGAACTGTGTCCAGAGAGCAGAGCAGAGGCAGGGTAGCATGCCTGTACTGTTCTCCGGATTAGCAACACTAAGTAAGAAGCCGGGTAAGGAGAACTGTGACCACAAACAGTTTATTGACTGATCCCTGCCTCTTATTCTTTTCTGTATCTTAGTGGTCAGACATCCCCACTTGCTCTTTTGGAATATTGTTCTGGATAGAAGTTGGAAAGCCAGAGCCCAGTGCCTTTAGCTCTCATAGCCAGACTGCTGTGGTTCCTGCCAGAGGGTGCCCAGGGAGACTGAGGCAAGCATCTGGCTTTTGTCTCCAGGAAAAAAAGATGTGAATCTTATAGAAGAACTTTAGACCCATAAGAACAAGGCCCGCCATAGAAGATGGAGAAACAGAAAGTAGGGTGAGCAACTGAGGTCAAAGTGAAGTATAAGACAGACTGCTCAGGAATGAAGTGACATCTAGATGGGATCTAGCACCTTCTCTCTGCTCCTCCAGTAATGGGAGCATTTAAGGAACATATACATTGAGGAGAGACAGCTGAGTCTGTACTGTAAACTGCTTGCTAATGAGCACGAGAACCACTCAGCTAGATCTCCAGAAAGAGCCAGGCATGTGGACATGTACTTACTGTTCTAGTGCAAGGCGAGCATGGACAGGCAGACTCCTGGGCACCACTAGCCCGCCATCCTAGCCTACTTGGCAAGTTCCAAGTACCAGTGGAAGACACTGCCTCCTAACACAAGGTCAGTATCAAGTAAGGAATGAAAGCCCTGGTTGTCCTCTGGCTTTCACACTCATTGCCAACCCCAACTCAAACATGTGCACACATACACACACAAAAATCTATGGTTCATCTTCACAGAAAGACTCAGGCCAGAGTAGTATGGAGCAACACAGTGGCCATAGTCAGCAAGAGCCCATTGCACTACTGTTGTCTGGATAGAATTACAGAAAGACTTTGGCGGTCCTCTTGACTTTTAGGACCCTTTAAACCCCTTCTACAAACTTAGTGTTGCTGAACCTGGGAACAGCATAGACACACTGCCCTGCCTATATAAACCTTATCAGCTCAGTTCAAGCATTCCCATGCATTGTGACTAAGAGCAAGTCATGGCTGCTTAGAAGCAGGGGATGCATAGGATGACTTCTGCTACTATTCTATTTTTAAAAAGTGTTTCAGACATTGCTATGGAAAGCAACAGGTAACACTGTGTATAAAATATGTTTCACCAGCTGGCGCCACCAGTCAGTCCTCCTCCTGTGCGGCTGCTTTTCTTCCAAGACTCTCCAGGGGCCGATGGGGCAAGTCAGTCTTTGAGCTGTGCCTGTGATTGCTCTTCCAACTCTTCTCCCAATTATGTACTGACCCTCTCAGCCTTCTGCTTGAACGTACTTGCCCTTAGCCTCTGACTAATGAGAACCACATATTGACTTAGAGATGTGTTCCTGCATCAGCATGTCTGCCTGATACTTCCGGCTTCCTAGCTAAATCAGTCCTTGGTATAATGAAGAACCTAATACTTTTGAGCAATGGCAGGGAAGTCATGGCAGCAGTGGTGAAAATGATACTGGGAGCATTTGTTTATCCATTTGCTTCTGATTGAAGGGGCTCCCCAAGAGCACAACCATTCCTTGATGGGTTTTGAAGGCTCAGTCTGTGAGGCAGAAGCTGCCATGCCAAAAATGGTGAAGAAATACCTGTTGCCCATCTCTTGTGTTGACAGACCTGGCCTGTTTTCAACCCCATCAGAAAAGCTTCTTTTTGCAATGGTCAATAGCCAATGCTGAGAAACATAATAGGCCAAAGTACTGAGAAATAGAGACTCCATTTTCAACCTTAAACAAGACACTCTATATTAACTCTGTATATACACCACTCCAGCTCAGGTAACACTGAGAAAGAGAAGACAGAGAATGTAAGAGCGGGAAGATGGAGAAAAGTGACCACAGAATATTGTCCTCTGGATATATGACTATCACATTAATGAACTCAGAGCTGCTATGGTTACCTACACATGACCTATATAGGACTAAGACAGCATAGGTAATCTCCAACCTTCCCCACTTGGCAGAGAGTAATGGATGGGGCAAGGAGAATTATTATTTTCTGACGTTATGGCCACTGATAGATTTCCCATTTTCTACTGGATGGTCTCAAACCTATGCATGTATGAGAAGCAGTTACAGGACTTAATAAGTTATCAAAGAGGGAGTATAACATAAAGATGGGAGGGGTTGTTGAGAAGATATAGAGGTTTTCGAAGAATGGGGTACGTATTACCGTATTTCATTATATATATATATGAGATTCTCAAAAATAAAGTAAAAATGTAAAGGCTTATTTGTTAAACCAATAGAAAAATAGAATAGGAAGTCATTATGTTAAGCGAAATAGGCCACACTCGGAAACACATATGCTGCCTAGTTTTTGTTTTTGTTGTTTTTCATATATGGATCTCATATTATAGTTTTATATACGAGTTTATATGGGGCTCACCTCTAGCTTTGGTCTTGTGTCCTTGCTTTCTGATTGGCCAAGATGTGAGGGGCTTTGCTATTATTCCCACCACTGGTCATTCTACCACGCCTTCACCATCATGGTGGGCTGAATCTTCTCAAACTATGAGCCAAAGTAACTCTTTCCTCCCTTAAGTTGCCTTTTTCAGGTACTTTGTTATTGTTTTGAGAAATTTAACTAATATAGACATTCTGGGGTGGGGTTGGGGCCATCTAAAACTGTATATTTTCTTCTTCTTGGGGACCTGAGAATGAGGTATGCTTAGAAGCCACAGAGTCCATGTTCTCTTATTGATCTGTAGATGTATTTCTCTCTTCATTTCAGTAAAATTCAATAAAAATAATGAACACACTATTTTTTAAAACCTTTGGGTGGAAAATTTATCTCATAGGTCACTTTTTCTTAGCCAAGTTTATACTTTACTTTGTCTTATCTGCTCACTAGCATTCACCTTGGTTTATTCTTATCTGGATTCAGAGTAATTATATGTGGTCATCTCTAGGTTAACATTTAAATGCTGATCTCTTACTACTGCCATGGATTCTGTCATTTCTTCAATGTCATTGTTTTAGGACTAGATTTTGTTTCCTGCATCTTCAAATCACTTTGTTGTTCTGATAACTAATAAAGGAAAAATGCTAGACTTGACAAGTGCATTCATAAGACAAATTTGACAGACTTCATCCTCCATCTGCCATTATCTGTTAACAGATTACAGTTCTGAAAATTTGGACAAATCCTGCAGTTTCTATAGTTCCTTTCCAATCACAAGAACAGCCTCATCACAATAAAGTCTAATCTTAAGTACACAATGGTCTAAATGTTAGGTTTCTCTTTCTGCTCAGTTCAGACCCACTGCAAGCAGAGACATAAGGCATATATAAGGGAGTCTGCTTCCCCTGACTCCTCTATATAGCCTGGCCCAGGCTGGCTTTCCAAAACCCAAAGTTTTTCACTTAGGAAAAAACCTTGTTCTACTAGCTGAGCCCTCTAGAGGATGTCAGCAGCACAATGCAGAATCCTACACTGATAATCTTGGCTGTTCCCAAGTACCTTTCTTTCCATGGTGACTTCTGAACCTGTGGCAGAATATAAGTGATGGCTCCCTCCAACTGGCCACATTCAAGTTTCTTAACCCTGACATTTCTAGTCTCCCAGCCCTTTCTGGATCATTCCACCCCATGAAGAAATTCTCTCTGGTAGAGACTCATACCACCTCTGCGAAGACAGACATATTCTCTCTGTGTTTTTCCTCTATGAGCTAATCCCAGAAGGTACAGATGTCCTTCTCTAGTGTTTGCCTTGTGTGGGGTTCAGGGAGGATGCACAGCTCTTCCCTGCCTCAGGTGAGGAGGGCATGAATATGAGAGTACTTCCCACTGACACCTTTCCTCGTCGTTCTTTTCAATATTATATATATATTCATCAAACGCAGAGGTGGTTAGCCATAAATCATCAAGACCCAAGCATATCTTGAGCATATCTCTGAGCATATTTTGTGTTAGAGGTTTGGTTTATCTTTGTGCAACTGCATTTAGCCTATCATGGTATTAATTACCTGTGGCATTCCTAACACAATATACAATGTGTTATAAGAAATGACTTCCAAAATGGCTATTCTGGGCTTTCTGTTACTTTTATAAGCCATTTACACAAGCACAGTAGTAGCTTAAAACAACACAAATTTACTGTCTCACAGCTCTGTAGGACAAGAGTCCAAGAAGAGTCTCACTGAACTAAAATAAAAATCTTGCTTCACAAGGCTTGAATCATTTCTGAAAGTTGGTAGGGGTCTCCAATGTGGGGGACACTCTCTGTTTACTAGCCCTCTCTATCTCAAAGGCCAGTCAGAAGTTTCCCTTCAGTCATGTAAATATCAATGAAAGTAATCTAAGATGAGAATCCACTTTTAGGATTTTCTTGCATCTCATGGTCTGTGCCTCGGGGCTTGGCTCCATTTACAGAGTTTTCTCAAGTATGCACGCTCACCTCACCTGTGGAGTCTATGAGTTATCTCTAGCTTCTGTCTCTAAAAGATTTCTTTTTTTTTTTTTTCTGTTTACTCTTGTGTTATACTCAAAGTTGCTACAGTCTATTTTAGTGTCATCTTGTCAAATAATCCAGGCTGGAACCTAGGGATAATGTTCCACAGAAGCAAAGATTTCGTGAATGTAATTCTGATTCGTCGATTTCTCAGGCAAGGGGTGCTTCTAAGAGTCTGTGACGTATTGGATGCTAAGACTCAGGGATCAATAATATCTCAGTAAGTATAATACTTCATTTTGCCTCGCTCAGGGAAGGATTCATTTTGTTTCTGAGAAGTCAATGGAAGAAGGATAACTAATAAAAATGTAGTGTTTCCTTACAGTGATTTAGGCTTCTGCTGAATTTGAAATTTTTATGCCAATACTCCATGGGTCACTGATTTAGACAAATTAAAGGCATAAATCATAGGAGTGCTATAATTGCAGGAGTGGTTTGCTTTTCACTTTACATTTATAGAATCTATTTGTTTTGCTCTGTTTTATTGCCCGGCCTTGTTATGCTAAGGCAGTTTCTCCTTGGGATAGCCATTTGTCTGTGCCTTGCTTATGAAGTCTCACTAGGTGTGTGCTAGGCTTCAGCAGCTTTCTAGATAGTATGAAGCCTTGGCAAAAACAGCCAGCCTCCAAGTGTCACACTCAGGGTCTCATCAACCTATGAAAAGTTCATAGGGAAAGGGTCAGTGGGTAACTAGCCAATATCTTAGTGTGTGGATTCAACCTCCAAATTATTCTTCCACAAATAAGTAATTACAGACAATATTTTATTAATTTATTACATACTAGTTCAGGACATTATTAAATGTATTTTCCCTGTGACCCAATGATGCAGGATAGTCATCTTCAGTTTAAAAATAAAAGAATGTAAATTTTAAAAATTTAAATGTAGGGACTATAGCAACCTGCAACATACAGAGATGGTGTAAGGACTGGAGCCAGGTCTGGCTTACTCAAAGCTCTTTGCTGCCAACAACACTACAATTTTGACTTCTGTTCAACTTTCCTGTTTGCCTCCTAAATAACTCAAACTGTGTTTATGTTCAATTTTGACACTTTTATCAAAATGAAAACACAAATTTTTATATGAATTATCACAGGGAATTCAGAAAAGTTGGGGGCTGGCTTTTAACACTAGGCCACACATCAAATCTTAGTCTTGGAATTGATTGTGACCACTGTGGAGTCCTCCTTAAAACAGGAAAGGAAAGGAAACACTAAAAGATGCCACCCAGAGCAACCTGGGAAGGAGTGCTTTCATGGGTTCTAGTCATGGCCTTCCCACATTCTCCTGAGTGCAGGAAGAAAGAGATGGCAATAAGCAAGCTTTTCTTGACTAGATAAATTCAGTGTGGAGTAAGAACAAAGTTAAATGACAGAGCTTGAGCTCTGGAAAGATTCCCAACACAGTCCATCCTCTCGTGTTCCTTTTGATGATACTGAACAGATGCTTAATCTATATTCCTCTTGGCATTTCATGAGTGTTTGTGTTTCTACTTAGATCTGCAAATGTGTGCACTAATATGTATGACCTAGGGAAATGTGGTGATTAGCAGCAGCCCTTGTCTCCAAACATGTGGCCCCAGTTCTGGCTATGTCATTAGCTAGTTGTTTGACCAAAAATCAATAGATTTAACTGTTCTGAGCCTTGCACTCCTATTATAATAAAAGATGTTACAGTGGAGCAAACTTCCTAAGATTGAGGACTACTTGTCTTAAAAAATTGTAAATGCTTCATAAGTATATACCCATACCAATATGGGTGTTGGAGCTTTGCCTGGATAGATAGATAGATAGATAGATAGATAGATAGATAGATAGATAGATACATAGATACATAGATACATAGATAGATACATAGATACATAGATAGATACATAGATAGATACATAGATACATAGACAGATACATATATAGATAGATATAGATATATGTGTATATATATATATGTATACACATACACACATACACACATATATATATATATGTATATACATACATACATATACTACATGAGTATATACTCATGAAACACATGCAAAAAATTTTAAAACGGGGTTTTGCTATTCCAGGCTGGCCTTCAATTCACTGTGAGGATAATCTTGAATTCCTAATCCTCCTGCCTCGACTTCCTATGTGTTAGCACTGCAGGCATGTGCTGCCATACCCAGTTTATGCAGTTCTGGGTATTGATCTTAGAGCCTCATGCCTCTGAGCAATATTCTAGAAACTGAGCTACATCTCTAGCCCCTACATTTTTAAACTTATAGTAAGTACATAGATGATAAATGTTAATTATTTTTATCTTGTAAGTACAGTTAACTATATATCTCCATTTTTAATTTTTGAAAAATTTATATGTATGAGAGCTTTGCCTGAATGCATGTTTGCACCACATACATGCCTGGTACCTGCAGAGACCAGGAAAGGGCATAAGAGTTAGACACTTGTGAGCTGACATGTGGGTATTGAGAACAGAACCTAGGGCCTCTAGAAAAGCATCAGATGCTCTTAACTACTAAGTTATCTATACATTGCCTATATCTTAACATTTAAAGAGCACACTTGTCTTAGGGTTTTACTGCTGTGAACAGACACCATGACAAAGGCAACTCTTATAAGGAAAACATTTAATTGGTGCTGGCTTACAGGTTCTGAGGTTCAGTCCATTATCATCAAAGTGAAAGTGTGGTGGCATCCAGGCAGGCATGGTACAAGAGGACTGAGAATTCTACATCTTCATCTGAAAGCCAATAGGCGAAGACTGGCTTCTTGGCAGCTAGAAGGAGGGTCTTTTTTTTTTTTTTTTTTTTGACTCTTATCATAAACTTCTTTTTTTTTTTTTCCTCCTTTTTTATTTTTGATACTTTATATACATTTCCAATGTTTTCCCTTTTCTGAGTCTCCTCTTTGTATACCCCCCATCCCCTCCCCAACCCGCCTCTAGGAGGGAATTCCACCTCCCACCCCATGCCCCTGTCCACCCATCCCCATTTTCCCGCCTTGATATTCCCTTTTACTGAGGCCTCTAACATCCTCAGGCCCAAGGGCCTTTCGTCTCTCCCTGATGGCCATCGAGGTCATCCTCTGCCACATATGTGGTCCAAACCATAAGTCCATCAATGTGTATTCTTTGGTTGGTGGTCAGAACTCCAGGAGGACCGGGGGAGGGGGGTAGGTCAGGCCCATTGACTCTCTTGCTCCCTCCATGGGGCTGCAAATTCCCTCAGCTCCTTCAGACCTTCTAGAAGGAGGGTCTTAAAGCCTATGTCCACAATGACACACTTCCTCCAACAAGACCACACCTACTCCAACAAGGCCCACACCTCCTGATAGTGCCATTACCTGGGGCCAAGCATATTCAAACCACCATAACGCTTGATACTAAAGAGGGTGCTGTCTTAGTCAGGGTTTCTATTTCTCCACAAACATCATGATCAAGGAGCCAGTTGGAGAAGAAAGGATTTATTCAGCTTACACTTCCACATTGCTGTTCATCACCAAAGGAAGTCAGGACTGGAACTCAAGCAGGTCAGGAAGCAGGAGCTGATGCAGAGGCCATGGAGGAATGCTGATTACTGGCTTGCTTCTCCTGGCTTGCTCAGCCTGCTTTCTTATAGAACCTAAGACTACCAGCCCACAGATGGTACCACCCACAAGAGGCCTTCCCCCCTTGATCACTACTTGAGAAAATGCCTCACAGCTGGATCTCATGGAGGCATTTCCTCAAAAGAGGCTCCTTTCTCTGTGATAACTCCAGCCTATGTCAAGCTGACACACAGAACCAGCCAGTACAAGTGTCTTCAAAAATGACCCACAACTAGTCATATGCAGAGAATAGGAGAATTTAGAGTGCTGAGCCCTAAAAGGAATCACACTCCTCCCGCCAGAGCTCAGGGACTCTTCCAGGACCAGGATGCAGAAAGATTGCAAGAGCCAAAGATGGTAGATGGCTTCCAGGAAACAATGTTTGCCAGGCACAACAGGATAGATGCACATATGACGTCACAGCACTTGGGACAGCATGCATAAGACCTACACAGCTCCAGCCAGACAAAAGCCCAGCATGGAGGAAGGAACTCAGGCACCAAGCCCACCCATTTGATAGCTGCTAGTACAGGGAGAGTCAATTATCATTAATGGTGTGGCCACCACTAGGTTGACCATACTCAAGAGTATTTAGCCAATATAAACTGAATTTAATGAGTTTGAGAGAGTGAATATAGTCAAAATATGCTGCATGAAACCCTCAAAGAAGTAATAAAAACATTATTTTTTAAAAATGACTCTCAGTGTCAAGAAAGAGGTGGGGATAAAAATGAGTCACTGTATACCCATTATTTAGTTTCTGTGTCAATTAGCTTGGTGTAATTTTTATGATCTTTTTAAAATCTAATATCTCACCAACTCAACACAAACTTTCATTTGTCAGTTACATTTTACATCTTTGTCCTGCCACTAAAAACTGAACTGTAAGTCACTCTTGTTTACTTCTCTGAGGCAGCAGCTCATGTTTGGGACTTGGTTGGTCCTGACGGGGGAAAGAAGTGCTGAGGAGTCAGCCAATGACACTGAAGATTCTACTTGATAGTATTATTTGTCACTTCCTTTTGTATTTTTATTTCCCCAATTAAGTCACATGGCCCAGCTAACCTCAAAGGTCCAGAATCTGTAATGGCTTGCACAGGTTGCAGAAGGAAGATTTTGAAGTATAATACTTTTTGATACTGTATCTAATAAGATCTCTTGTAAGGAGGTTAGAGAGAAGGTTTGGTCAGTAAAGAGCTTGTCATATAAGCATGAGGACTTGAATTCAGAGCCCCAACATCCATACAAAAAAACAGGTATGGTAGCATACAGCTGTATTCCTAGTGCTGGGCAGGCAGAAATACAACTGGCCTTGATCCAAAGATCTTGGCCAAGTAACCAAATCAGTGAGCTCCATATTCAGTGAGATATACTGTCTCAAAAAATAAAGTGGAGAGCTGAGGAAGACAACACACTTCAACCTCTGATGTCTAAATGCATAGGCACACACACATGCACTTACACGAACACGAATATACATGACACACAACTCCTATTATTTATTGAGCACCATATATGGAGTCTGGTGGTATATGCGGATAGACACACTGTATCTCTTATCACAAAATCCCTGAAAGATACATATCGCCTGTGTCTCTGAGTGAGAAAGGCTCTGCACAGAAATAAAAGCGTAGTGGGGTGAGTACTCAAGAGAAATGCAATGATGATAGACAGCAATGAACTTGGCCTGAATGAAACGAGATTAAAAGGGAGGAATATTTGACACGTAATGACTGGACTGCAACTGTGGTGCTCAAAGGCCAGGTATGGAGTGCTTCCAAAGAATGGGTACAGAGAGTCAAAGACTGTTTCACTAAGGGTGCGGTGATATGGCTCAGTGGTTAAAGTGTTTCCCACACAAGCATGAGAATCTGAGTTTCAATTCCCAGGGCCCACGGACAATGCTAGTGTGGCCAAGTACATGGAAAGCACTTGATAGATAGAGATGGGCGTCTCTAGAGTTTACTGGCCAGCCAACCTTGGCAGGGAGTGAGCTTAAGGTTTGGTGAGAGACCCTGCATCAGATAGATAGATAGATAGATAGATAGATAGATAGATAGATAGATAGATAAATAAATAAATAAATAAATGGATAGCAAGTGATGAAGACACTCTCTGGCCTCAACCCAAATGAATGCACATACATTACAGGTCCATGCATGCATGTAAAAAAATATCAAGAAAGAAAATGATCTTTAGTCGTCCAATTACAAAACGAGACTAGGCATGGTGCCTACCTTAGAATTTTGTTAATCAGATACTTTTTGCAAAGCATTTAAAACAGTCTAGTATAGAATTCCCTCTATTCTTATTACTAAAGCATGGGGAACAAGAAACATAGTAGGGCAGTGGTTGAGCCATTATATATCAATGTAACCCAACAATAATCAACAAACCTTTACACACTTAATATAATGAAGACAAGAAGGGGCAAAGGGCAAAGTGTCAACTTTCCCGTTTTTCATTCACAGGTCAGTGTTGGGTCAGGAACAACTGGGAGTGTGTAGATGTGGGGAAACCATCACTCTGCCATGAGCCATAAACATGATGCTCCTGCCTCATTATGGGCCATGGACCTAGGAAGGGAGGAGAGAGTAGGGGGAAGAGGAAAAAGCCAAAGACAAGCAAAGACAAGCAAAGACAATTCCGCAGGACAGTCCAAGAAGGAAGATTCAGAGACAGCACCCAGAAATTAGTTCCGCTGATGAGGAGGCCTGCAAGGGGGGCACCTGTGCACTTGGTGGTCTCAGGTAGGTCTGAGTCCTTAACTGTAATACATATCAGAAACTGAAAACCCACTCATTAGACTGCTTGGGCTTAGGGAGAACAGCATCCACAGGTTGATTGCTAGGCAGAGTCTGTTCATGACTGCCTGCTGGGGCCAGAGGCTCACATAAAGGGTTTGATTTGGAACAGATTCTAAGTGTCAGGGATACATATATTCTTTATATATGTGTGTGTGTGTGTGTGTGTGTGTGTGTGTGTGTGTGTGTGTGTGTGTGTGTGTGTGTGTGTTTGTATACACACTGATCAACCTCAATGACTCTGAAGCTCCTCAACTGTGGATAAGACCATTTGGAGTGAGAACGGCAGTGGAGACCCTGGAAAGAACTCTGCTTGCCAGCCTCCATAGGCTCCTTTTTAAAGTGCTTGCATCCGGCTTTGTGCCACTCAGGGTCATTTCCCAAGTGTCTCCAAGACAGAGTGTGTGGCTCCTATCAGTAAACAAAGCAGAGGATCAGCACGGCTGAGTGTGTGACTGCTCAAGCCAAAGCTGCAGGACAGAAGGTAAAATGTAAGGGACTGGGCTGGCGAAATGGTTCAGTCAGTAAGCTGCTTGCTGTGCCAGCATGATGACCTTGTAAAAAGACAGACAAGGAAGTAGGAGTCTGCAGGGTAGCAGTGAGGGTGCAGGGACAAGCAGATCCCTGGAATTCCCTGGCAGGCTGGAAGTCTGGCTGGATCAGTAAGCACCAAGTTCCATGAGAGACCCTGCCTCAAAAAAAAAAAAAAAAAAATAGGTGAAGTGGCAGAGAGTGACTAGGGATTGAGGAAGACATTTGACACTGACCTGTGACTTACACACACACACACACACACACACACACACACACACACACACACACACACACACACGAATGATTGTTAAGGGACCACTCTATGATCACAGAGCTTAAGTGAACTCACCTCTCAGGGTCAATAAACCTCAAAGCAATATATACCTACTACTTTGCTGAGCCCCTTAAGCCAGATCAGAAGGGAAAAAATATCATTTGAAAATGACAATGACCCAGGGACTTATTTGCTATTTTATACTATACCCAAGAAGTGTGGTAACAGTAATCATACTTCATTGTCATTTGCTTGGAGTCCTAGAAAGCAATTTGATCCTTTGGCGGTACCAGGGGAGAATCCGGATGGGCAGCTTGAATCCTGCAGTCTATCAGTGCAGATGCAGCCAATAATACCCTCCCGAGCATTTAGCTTCTCCATGTAACATAATGAGGGGGGAAGCAAATCTGAGTCAATGATACATCTGCTCATAAACTTCCATTTGTTAAATATGAAGCAAAATCCTGACAGCCATAAAACAGGGTGAACAGTTGTGTGTTTGTATTAAAATATCATCGAGATAAGCAATAACCAGCTATGCGAGCAAAGGAACATCTGCGATATTCTCTCTCTATTTCTGGCTGAGTCATCTCACGCTGGGAGAAAACACAGGGAAATGGAGTTATCACTTGTGGTGTTCTTAATTGAGTTAAGGAAGGGCTCTGCTTGGTATCTCCTGGGGGCTGTCCCTACAGATGCAACAGGTCTCTTGTAAAAGCAATTTTTCCATTGATTGTTTCTGATCACTGTAGATCTGGCATTGTAGACAATTTTAAAATCAAGACCAAAAATTCTGTCCTGATAATTGAAAGCATTCAGAACCTTGCAGTTAATAAATCTGTCTCTGTTATATGGCTTTTGTGTGTGTGCGCGCGCCTGTGTGTGTGTGTGTGTGTGTGTGTGTGTACATGCATATATGCACACCTGCACGTGGAGACCAGAGGACAACTTCAGGTGTTGCTCCCCATGAGTGCCATCTACAGTTTTTATTGTTTAACATTCGGTTTGGGGTTTGAAACAACATTCTCAGTATAGACCTTGCCAAACACTTAGGTTGGGTGGCCAGAATCCTTCTGCCTATGTCTCCCCAGCATTGAGATTACAAGCACATACCAGGACAACAACTTTTTGACATGGCCTCTAGGTAACAAACTCAGGTCCTCATGCTTGAAGGCAAGCACTTAATTTACTGAGCTATCTCCCGAACACCCTTGCTTTTTTTTTTTTTTTTTTTTTTTTTTT
>CM052700.1:47681304-47727416 GCA_028551405.1 Uromys caudimaculatus
GTTTGCTGAGGATTTAATGCAATTGGTGGAACATTTGCCTAAACAGGAAAGTTGTGTATTTAATTCCTAGTCTTCATAAAGTAAATACATCATACAGATACTGTTGAGATCTTACTGAAGGAACCGAATACACTCTTTTAAGGAGAAAAAACACACTCATGTGTGTGCATGCACACGTGCACACAGAGAGGGGGGGAGAGGGAGAGGGAGAGGGAGGGAGGGAGGGAGAAAGAGAAAGTTTGAAAAATTTAAATGCTGACTAGATATATTAATAGTTTTAATGAGTCACTGTTTTTATATAATTTTATTATTACAGTTGTACTTTAAATAGTTCTTACATTTTAAAATATATTGAATACTGAAACACAGACATCAAAATAGTACCACAGAAGACAGAAAGACTAAATGACACAAGAATTTCTTGATTTGACAATTAATGACTATAGGTGATAAAGAAAGGGAATCGGTCAGCCCATCATCGCCTTGCCTCAGTCTTCCATGATTACAAATTATGATGTCATATTTCCTGTGTTTTGGAGCTCAATCACTCTCCACCTTAATCTGTGACACGGGGTCTTGCGCTGAAACTTGAACTCAGTGATTCAGCCAGGCTGCCCGGCCAAGCCCCAGGGATGCTTGTCTTACTCTTATCAGTGCTGGCATTACAGATATGCACCACCACACTCAGCTTTTTATATGGGTTCTGGGGACCGAAGCTCATGTCCTCATGCTTGAGTGGCAGTCATCCTAGCTACTGAGGCATCTCTGCAGCCACTAGATGTCTTTATATGTATTATTTCACTTATTTATTCTTGATATTAAGTGGCCATAGTACACGTATACAAAACAATTTCTCAACAACATGATGTTTTACTAAATCTTTGGAAGAAAGATAAGATGTAACAAAGAAGTTAGGATTGTTCTCTCCTAGTAATTAAGGACATTTTAAAAAATAATGAGCATAGGGCCTTATCTAAGGCCACCAGGCTAGTTTGAGTCAAACGCATGATCAAAGTCTAAAAAGAGTCTATCATAATCCAAACCTCATTTGCCAAATCACATGTTAATGGCTATGTAAACATGGAACGAATTTGTATAAGGGAAAGAAATCTCACAGGGTCTCATATTCTTTCTCATATGCATGTTATAAAGGCCACTGGGCTAATTAAACTCCATATGAACACATGCATTACTAATTTCTATACAACAAATATAGCACATGTTATATCTACTCAAAAATGAAAATATTCCATATTTTATAAAACAGAGATTCTGGATCCCCTAACTTGTAGTTAGCCTAGATTGCCAAAATGGTGTGTTTTGTTTGAAACACTGTGATTTACCCAATCATTGGCTGCCACTATGCTTTCTTCATGCCTTGGAACAGAAGCCATGCCAAGATTGCTAGGAATTATTTTGGAGACCAAGGGCGATTGTCCCACCAACAGCTAAATTCCCTGTGTTTGCATCCTCTCAAACAAGACAAATAAGACAAGCAATCTTCAGTTCCTGTGGCTTCTGTCTGCTTTCTAAGACTATTAATACCAAGCTGGATTTTGAAACTGAGAAAATGGTTCAGGGAGTGGAAGTGGGGGCAAAATGTGATCTTCAAGTAAACACTACATTAAAAAAAAAAAAAAAAAAAAAAAAAAAAAAAAAAAAAAAGACATATTCTGCCCATGAACTCTTGGCAGAAATTTAAGGAGCAATTAAGAGTTCCTATTACTCAATAATTCCATGATCTCTTTATTATTTGTGCATCCTTGATATATTACTAAACAGCTGATACCTGTCAGGGACTGTGAAAAGCACTTGATGTGAGACTGTAAAAGATTAACTTCAAGGAACTCACAGGCATGAACATGGCAGCCTTAAAGAAAAGACATGAACACATTATGGTGTGCAAAGTGCTATATGTAGCTGATACCAAACTGTTTGGTAGAGACATCAAGGGTGCCTCACCTGCAGTATTCCATACAAACAGGCATATCCTTAGAGGCTGGGAAGTTTTTCTTATGAAGATATTGAAATGGAAGAAGACACTGCAGACACTGAGGGAAGACACTGCAGACCCTGGCAGAAGACACTGCAGACCCTGGGAGAAGACACTGCAGACACAGGGAAGATACTGCAGATACTGGAGGAAGACACTGGGAGAAGACACTGCAGACACTGGGAAAAGACACTGAAGACACTAGGGTACCACAGGAAACAAGATTGGGAAGATTTCACTCTCAGAAAGTCTGAGTCAGTAAATACGAAGTGACATCCAGGAAAACAAAGGGATTTGAACATAAATGATCGAGGTCAATGGCAGCATGGCCTTTCCAACCAGCCCTCCATGTGATTGACCCACATACTTCTGAAGAATTTTTTCCAGTTTCTATGAGGTATCTTCCTTGGCACTATTTATAACAAGATCTTCAGCCACATTGATTATGTGCCTACTGTGTGTGATATAGAAGGCAGTTTAGAAGCTGGACAAAGTAAAGAGAATACAGGGCTGTGGTTCATATGCAACATAGAACACAGGGTCCATAGGATGAAGGAGAACTTCCTGGATGGTGAGACGTTGACCTACAATCAGAACAGCCAGGGGAGTGGTACAAATATTTTCCATAACTCTCCTGGACTGCATCTAGTTTAGGCAGCTTCTTGGCCATGGCCTCCAACAAATGACAGAACTTCTTGGTTGAGTTTCTTCATGTATAAAAATGCACATTTAACTTGTCCTCCAATTAATTAGTTAACTAATTATTCAGTTAATTAGCTAAAGCATTTACTATATGTGAGGTTACTGCCTCAGGACCTGAAGATCAGCAGTGAACAGAATGAAAGATCTGAGTTCTCATGTAGAGTCCAGAGACCAAAAAAGATAGGTAGATTGTTTCACTGGGACTATGGACAAATTGCTACAAGTCAGGAAGCTCAAATCAGTAAAAAATCTAGACTTTTCTAGAGAAATTCAGAATCAGGATGTCTACCAGTCTTAGAAAACACTACCTCTTTTAACTTCCAGTGATCTCCTACATTACTGGCTACTTTTAGGTCAATTTGACATAGGCTAAAGTCATTTGGAAAGTGAGAACCTCACTGAGAAAATGCTCCCACCAGGTTGACCTGTGGACATTTTCCTGATTAATGATTAATGTGGGTGGCCCAGTCCACTGAGTCCTGTATGCTATAAGAAAACGGTCTGAGAAAGCCACCAGGCAGAAGCCAATAAGCACCACTCCTCCACGCCTTCTGCTTTAGTTCCTGCTTCCAAGTCCCTGCCCTGAGTTCCTTCCATGTGAGCAAAATAAACATTCTTCTTCCCAAGCTGTTTTAGGTGATGATCTTTATCACAGCAATAAAAACCATGAAACATCAACTGTTCTAGGTATTCTTGGCTCTGTAGACTTATGACTTCAATCTCTACCTCCACCAACACATGTATTCTTCTAAGTTTCTTTATCTTTTACAGACACCAGTTGTCAGTGTAAGACTTAGAGCCAATCTGAATCCTGCAGGAATTTCATACTGACTAGTTTGTATCTCAGATGACTCTATTTCCAAATGTGCTCACATTTTCATTTATGTTGAATTGGAACTTTACAATATCATTAAAATGGAACAATTCAGTCTTTATCAATATACAACTGACCAGGTATATCTGGTAGGTAATTCTAAGGATCATGACTTCTAGTAGGCACTTAGTAAAAGACAGCTCCTACTGGAGAATGTATTGCTCATATTGATAGATAAGGCCACTGATTACGTACTTATCAAATACTGCAGAATAAACATATTACATAATAAAATCTGATCAAATACCTTCTCAGAGAAAGAAGAGCATCTCCATACAGCTGTGTCTCCCTGTGAATGCTTATGGGCTCTTTAAAAATGTAGATTCTAAACAAGCTTTATTTTCCAAAATTATGTATGCAGTTTAGCATGTATGAGAAGACCTCTTATCAACTTCTTAAAGCCAGGACTTCACAAACACTTATGATGAAGATGACATTTCAAATAATTAGGGATTAGAGTGATTCAACTGATGACAGAAAAATTGAGAGAAGAGTTAAAAACACTGCAGTAATGCTTAGGGAGACAAGGTGTATTCATTCTGTCAAACAAAGTAGCATGCTTGGCTGTATGTTTAACACAGATCCAATTTGCAAAATGGGCTTTGAGCGATTTCTCAACTGGGACATTGAACCTTCAGATGACAGCATGTCTTATGCTAGCCTCCTGCTAAACAGATGACAGCTTTCCTTAAATCTACAGGACTCCAGCCTAACTTCAGAACTTATCAAAAAACTACAAAACCCAAGAGTGTGTGATGACTTAGGATACACATACAGATCAATGGGTTAGAAATGAAAGTTTAGAAATGAACTCATATATGTGTGACTTGATACTTTTTAAATAGGATGAGGCAATATTCAAATAGGAAAGAAACATCTCTTCAACAAGTGATATTAGAACAATTGAAAACTCCTTATAAAAAATGACAAGGCCAATAAGATAGCTCATGGGTAAAGGCTCTTGTTGTATAAGTCCTTACCCACTGAGCTACCTCACTGACTTTATTTTATTGAAAATTACTCTCATGCTTTTCTTTAATTCTATAAATGAATTTTCTTTAATTTTAAAACATATATAAAATAGCTTATTTAAAGTCCTTGTCTACTTAATTTAACATTTGGACTTCCTCATGGCCACTTTCCATCTACTGCTCCCTTCCAGTGTATAGACAATACTTTCCTGGTAATTTTGTTTTTGCATGTCTCATATTTTTGGCTGAAAACTAGTCATTTTAAAAGGTTGTGGGTATGACTCAGTTGGTAGAGCACTTGCCTTGGATGCAGGAAGCCCTGAGTTCAATCTCCAGCACTATATCAACCAAGCAAGGCAGCACATGCCTGTAATCTCAGCCCTTGGGAGGTGGAGACAAAAGGATCAGAAGTTGAAGATCATCCTTGGCCACATAACAAATTTGAGGCTAGACTGAGCAACATGAGACTGCTTGACTACAAAACAAGGAAGAAAAAAAACTAGATATTTTAAATATAATATAGAAATAATAAAATTTAAGTTTCTCTTCCCAAGATTTGTTGTTATTGCTAATTTTTTTCCTGACATAGAAGTAAATGTTCACTGTCTTCTTGACTGGATTTGAATCACCTAGGAAACAAGCCTCTGGGCGTGTCTATGAGAGTGTTTCCAAAGAGGTTTAACTGAGGAGTGGACCCCCTGTCCTAAATGTGGGCAGCACCATCATACAGGAACTGAGGCCCCAACTGAATAAAGGGGGAGAAAGGACTAATTCAGATGGAAATCAGCATTCATCCTTTCTATTCTCTGATTGCAGACCTGGCAAGCTGTCTCAGCATCCTGCCACCATGCCTTCCCCACCATGATTTATTCAAACAGAGACCCAAAATTAACCCACCTGAAAGTGAATTCATCAGGTATTTAACTGCAGCAATGAGATAAGTAACTAATATAGAAAACCAGCATAGAGAAGTGTGGTTATTGCTGTGTTAAACCTGATGGTGTGATTCATGGGCCTTTGGAAGTGACTCGTAGAAGTGTAGAAGAGTATGGAAATGTAGGTAGGAAAGGTCTAGAGTACTATAAACAAAGCTTTATGACAAGTTCTGGTGAGAATTTGGAAGTCTGGAACTCTGAGAGAAGAGTGGACAGGGGAAAACCTGCACAAAAGGTTTCAGAGGAGAACAAGGACTCTCTTGGGCCATTTGTGTTGCATGTTGCACTCTGGCAAAGACTCTCACTGTTTTCTGCCTGTGTTTTAAACTCTGAGTTAGGCTGAAAGTCAAAAACAATAAACTAAATTGCCCAGTAGAAAAAATTTAAAGACGCATACCATCCACACTGTGACGTGGTTACTGCTCAATGCTCTCTGTCAAATCTACAAGGAGCAACCACAGAAATGCAGTTTTAAAAGTATAGCCTGGTGATGAAACGAAAGCGTGGGTGAGTTTAAAGTTTGTTGACAAAGTGGGTGTAGAGAAATCAGCTGTACCTGTGAATGTGATCCATAGCATTAAAGAGCAACCTTGACCTCTGCCATAGGGTGAAGGAAAAAAAAACCCAAACTGAGATACCACAAAGGGATTCTCAGGTTCAGCTGCCAAAGCTTTCACAGGCCACTATAGTTGCAGTAAAAAGAGCAGAAGGATGCTACAATTCAAGCTAGCAACAGAAATTGATAGTGCCGCTATCTACACTTGCAAGCATGTAAAATCCAAGAAGTTCAGAATCATAGAAGTTTTGCATCAAGTTTCTAGAAAACTCTTTTGATCAGGTAATGTATGGCAGGGTCACATTACAGGCAAAGAGGCCCCCAGAAGTCAGTATTTGAGTGTGAGAAAACGAAGCCTGAATTGCAATGGAGATGCCAGGGTATTTAAAGTGTCAGTACAATAAGATATCAAGGTAGGCACAAATTGGAACCAGTCCCAAAGAGACATGTGTTCTGTGGCTAGCAGAACAGGAGTGGTGGGTTGCCCAAGGCTGTTGGGTATGTAAGCTGCCACTACAAGCCCTAATATACTTGTACTTGAGGGTTTGGACCGGGTTTGGTATCATCTTTCCTAGCTGTACCTCTATTCCCATTTTGGTATGAGAGAGTTTACAATGTATCATTAGAAGTATAACTTTCTCTTTACAGGGCATGAGTTAAGAAATTGCCTTGAGTCGGTCCCACAAAAAACCTGGGACTTTGGATTTTTGAATAGCATCCGTTAAAACTGTTAAAGAGTCAGATAACCTAAATGCATTCTGCTCTGGAAGATGGCCATGAGAATTTGAGGATTGGGAATTGAATGTTGTAGTTAAAAGTCGTGTTTCTAGATGTCAAGTTGATAAGGGGTGGACTTGTGATGGTTAATCTTCACCATTACCTTCACTGGGGTTGGAATCACCCAGGAAACACACTTCTGGGCATGTTTATGAGTGTATTTCCAGAGAGTGCTAACTGAGGGAAGACGCACCCTGAAATACAGGAAACAAAACACTGTGGATTAGGGTCCCAGACAGAATAAATGAAAAACAGAAAGCCAGCTGAGCACCTTCATCTCTCTCTCTGCTTCCCTACTACAGACTCAGTCAACTGACTGCCACATGTTCCTGCTGCCATGATTTCTCTGGCTTGATAGACCAAATTCCCTCAAGTCATGAACCAAAGTAAAACATTCCTTCCTTAACTTTCTTTCATTGTGTATTTGGTCACAATAAGAAAAGTAACTGCCAGGCAGTGGTGGCGCACACCTTTAATCCCAGCACTCGGGAGGCAGAGGCAGGTGGATTTCTGAGTTCGAGGTCAGCCTGATCTACAGAGTGAGTTCCAGGACAGCCAGGGCTACACAGAGAAACCATGTCTTGAAGAAAAAAAAAGAAAGAAAGAAAGAGAGAGAGGGAGGGAGGGAGGGAGGGAGGGAGGGAGGGAGGGAGGAAGGAAGGAAGGAAGGAAGGAAGGAAGGAAGGAAGGAAGGAAGGAAGGAAGGAAGGAAGGAAGGGGAGAGAAAAGAAAAGTAACGGATATGTTGACTTTTCTGAGTTGATTTTGTAAAACTCTGTCTTCTTCCTCTGGTTTGATGAATAGACAAGAATGTCACTTTATGACATATAAGTCAGATCAAATCAAGATACCTTTGCAAGCAGAGAGCACAGTTGTCAACAATTAAACATGTTTCCTTAACCACGTAAAAGCAATAGAACTCCCAGTCTTTTCTGAGCAGCTCCATCTATATGTTGGACACATCTTTGACTCTCAGCTAGTCACAGAACCTCAAGATCAAAGTTGAGTGCTTAGGACAGCCTCAGTCATTTCCAGAGCATGCTAAGAGCTCTAAAACTACACACAGTCCTTCATATATGTATCTCCTTGAAGGCTCTAAAAAATCAATGAGAAAGCTTTAAAACCAAAATAAACTTTAAATTTCTCTACTTTTCTTTTGAAGTCTTTTGGCTGGCCTATTGTTTATGCCAACTATTACCTACTTTCATTGCTGAAGATTGGCCTCTAAATGTTTTTGACAAATGTCCCCTACAAAGAGGATTTCACTTGATGATATATAAGTCAGATCAAATCAGGATACTTTTGCAGGCAGAGTCTTGCTAAGAACTGCCAAACAGGTCAAATAAAAAGAATGCTCTGAAAGTGACTATGGGGTACACGACACCAACTGATACATCTGGATTGCAGTCCCTACACCTAAGCTTCAGAGATTGTTGCACTAGAGAGGGCAGGATTATTATAAAAGCCAGAGGACTAAGATGCCTGATGCTAGATTGTATTCCCTAGACATGATAGAGAAGTTACCTCCATGAACTCTTAACAATATGGCTTCCTAAACAAGAATACTGATGACACCTCTTGACATGCCAATATGGATGGGGAAATTTTCACAAAGTCCTGTCCTTGGATGAAGAGCTACAGACAGCCAGTGCCTGCTGAAAAGAGAATCAGTTTCCTCCAGAGATGAGATCCTACAAAGACTCTCTAATCCCAAGTGGTCAGCTCTGGATACATGGACATATGAGCAAATCTAAATGAACTCAGTGTGTGTGTGTGTGTGTGTGTGTGTGTGTGTCTGTTAGAGTTTTCTGGTAACAATAATAATTAAAGAGATCATGAATCTGGCAGGAGCCTATGGAGAGGAAGTTGACACTGTTGCAAAGTGATATAAATACAATACTTTTTGTGTGAAGTTATTGTAAGAATTAAATAAAAAAGTGAACTCTGTAGGAAAGAGACTGAATAGATCCGCTTAGAATTAGCATCCTCTACATGGCTAGTCTTCAGGATTGTCATGGTCTGTTGGTTTCAAGGCTACTACTAAGCTATTGACTGGAGAGTGGGGTAGAGCAAGTACACAGACACTTACTTGGCTCTGACCAGTGTCTTCCTCTAGATCTCCACCTGTTTCTATGGAGGTGAACATCATCACTCCTACTGCTGCCTTTCTGTCCTCTGTCTGTCTACATCTCTACATAAAGAAACGTTTTATAGTCTAAGCTCAGACTCTTCCCCTTTCTTGTTATATTTCCCAATATTATAGAAAATTTAAAAATCTAAAGGTTAGGGAAACTTATTTTGAGGAATATTATTGTACCAAAAAATAAAAAGAAAATAAAGTTGCTATTGCTTTATTTAAGCCATAAACATCACTAACTGTAGATAATTGACAGCTCTCTAAGTCCCCTGAGATCTTGATCCTGGGAAGTCATCTAGGATCTTTCCCTCATAGGCGCCTTATTTTCAAATTTTCCAGTGTGCTATCTTAGACTCTTTATCTTTACACAATAAAAACCAAGTCCTCTTTGTAAACTCCAGCAGTCCTTTGATAGCAGATTGCTAGAATAGAAGAGTCCATAGTCTACACAGCAGAGGCAGCCTCATCAGTTTCCAGGCAGCTTTGACAGGTCTCTCCCTGCATTCCCAGAGTCAGGATTCTGCCTCACCTCTGGGAAGAAAACCACTTCCTCCTGACAGAAACTGCCAAAAATCTGCAGAAGCAACAGCTGGCTTGGAGTGATTTTTATACTGTGGAGCAAGCCGCACACACAGGAAGATCATTACATGCCTAGGTGAGGATCCCAGATGGGTAAAACTTCTGGTTTTATTTGAAGTCCTTTTGTTTGAATAGCATTGCTATATTATCTTGCAAGGTCTTATAGAGCAGATCTAAAAGATAATAATAATAATATCTGTGGGGCAGTGGTCTGTGGCAGGCAATCTGGCACCCGGTTGAGCACAGGCTGAAAACACTGGGAGACCCAGTGGAATATCCACGAGGGACCAAAATATGTTTTTTTGGCCAACGCTCCCTGAAGACTCCTGTAAAAACAGCTACAGCTTTCCCAACCCCTACAGAGAGGTCATGTGAGATTTGTCATGTAGGAGCAACGGTAAGCCCTCCCACATGCAAATAAGGTGCCGAGAAGCCCTCAGACCAAACCAATGGGAAGTATCAGTTGTCAAACCCCTGAGCCCTCCCAAACAGTATATTAGACCATCCCAACCTGTGTAGGGGAGCCCGCCATCCAGAAGGAATAAAGGTGTGAGAACTACTCCGCCGTCTGAGAGCCTCTATCATAAGAGCTGTAATATTTCCAGCCTGGGAAGAGATCTGCTCTCCTGAACGCCTCCGCACTCCGCCACTCCGCCGGCTAGTTGACCTCTCGTGGGCTCAGCCCCGGCCTGACTCAGCACAGGGCAGTGGGTGCAGCGTCTTGGCACGACCCAAGCGGCAACCACAGGGACCAAGGCAGAGGAGATTCCATCCCTGCTCGCACTCCCCCCTTGCCGGAACCCTGGAATTTGGCTGGGTCAGAGACCCCCGAGGAAGGCTCCCAGCATGCAGCCCAACAAATATCAATGATAACAAATATTATATTTCGATAGTTATTATTTTATATAGTAATAATTCCAATTGATAACATTAAGATAAAACTCATACCATAGTACTTTACTACAATTAACCCACAGAATAATGAATAATGCAGAGATAGTTATGGTCCTGTGGTCCAGGGGGCAGTTTGGAATGGGAAACTGTGTTTTAGTATAATAATTACTCACTAAATAGAAACTTAATGGTCTCAAGTTTGACAGCATAGGCTCACGTTAGAGAATGTGTGTGCCAATTATTATCTAAATATCTGTGGGTTGGAGATTCTTGAATATTTGTTGGTTTGTTTGCTTTTCCAATCTGGTAACTAAATGAACAGAATGGTTTTGTTGGCTGTGTTTTAAACTACCATGTAAGGAAAGGTTCTTTTGTTCCCCACCCCAACTGAGAACAGCCCCAGTATTTCCTAACTGCTCAATTTCAAACTGCCAGATACAAGGTCACTGGTACAAGTGGAGACAGCTCCAGTGGACACATTTGTCTCCCTCCAAGTATGGCCTGAAACATCTGGCTGGGACAGAAAGTCATGGACACCTTGCTCATGGTAACAGACAGATTCTGAACGATATGAGTCTGGGGAGGAAGCACGCACACCGAAACCTCCTGACCACTTATTTCTATTCAAGAGATAAGGAAGCAATAACCTTGCTACTAATGTGAATTCCAAGGAGGGAACCAAATAAATTGCCTCTACCCTCCATACACCACTATTAATCTATACAAATACTGGTCAATTAAATTAGATTACACTTGTAAAGTACCTGGCACTGGGGCCGGACAGTCAGGCTTCCATAAATCTTAGTGGCAATTAATAATATATCATCTTCCGAACTACTTAGCAGGTTTTTGGCATTGAATTTAAAATTCTGACAGAAGAGATGACCTCGGTGCAAAGACACCAAATAAAATGTTCCTTGTAGATACCTTGGGCTTCAGGCATCCGTCCACGTGTGAAAGGTCAGGAATTCCACTTCTGGACGTTAGATGAGAAGTCTGTGGTGGGCATGTGAGAAAAAGAGATAGGATCCCAGCATCATGGAGGTGATGGATTAAAGGCATAGAATCAATGAAGGTGAAATATGACATGTCTGCCTCTTGCTTCCTTTGTGGACCCTCTGGACAGCCAATAAACCATCGTATTGTTCTTGAAGCACCTATGGCTCAAAGCAGCCCCATGCTCCCTCCTCTCGGCTAATTTCCACTTTGGGATGCATTTTAGAAAAATCGTCTTTATAGAAGCATATATCTGCTTTCTATGTTCAGAAACCACACTGTTTCACTTGGCAGTGTTTTTGTTGTTATTGCTTTTGTTGTTCTTGTTCTGGCTTCAGCAGCTTGTAGTTACAGTCAACTCTGTCACCAAGGTAAGTCAATCCGCTTAGCAAATATGTGAAGTGCTAAAAACATCAACTCCTCTTGCTCTCTCTAGATAACTTGAAGATGCCTTGCCCTGATTGGCTTGAAGCTGCATTCATTATACAAAGGCATAAAATAACAACATTTACAAGATAACATAAGAAAGCAATTTGGGCATAACCATAAGTTAAGTGGCATTCGTAGTTAAAAAAAAAAAAAAATCCTGAAATTGGAATTCAAATGTACTGACTCCGCTAGTTACACACCCTTTGCTTTCCTCATGTGAGGTGGCTCCTTATGACTTTTGCTTATACAGTTTGTCTGACCACAACACTGTCATTTTCTCTTCTTATCCAAATCATTAGCTAAAATACCCAAGCTCCACATCGTAGGCAGGGTCATGCTCTGTAGACAGCTCATGCCAGTTACTGTATTTCTGTGATTCCTGTAACGATGAATGAATCGGGAGAGTAGGTGGTCCCAGACGGTCTCAGCAAAGCAAATGTTCTGCCCGAATTTGTGCTAGAAACATTTAAGGAAGAGGATTCCTCTTCATTCAATAGATGCTATCTGTTGGCTGTAATAACATCCAAAGGGAAGAGGTTACACTAGCACTAGTCAAGGGTTAAGCGATGATGAAGGAACAGACCTTCTAGCATCTGAGTATAATCATGCCCAGAACTGTGTAGAGGAGATTTTGAATTCATATTAAGTAACACCTTCTTTTTACAGTTATATGGAATAGTATATTCTTATTTACTATGGAAAGGCAGTAGTAACACACAGTATGGTCAGGGCTGGGAATTTAATAGTGACCTACAAAAGTGCAGTTCCTCACTTACAGAAGTATCATTACTGTAAGAGATTCTAAAGAGTAAATGAGTCACCATTAGCTGCCAACATTGGAGAATTATAGTAGATGCAGGAGCCAACATGTGTACCCGACCCAGGTTAGGGCAGCTTCCAGGGCAAGATTTCCCAGAAAGGCTGGCATTGGATAAATTCCCTGTCAACTGTTCTGCAGGGTTCAAGTTAAAGATGTTCTGCTTATAAATCACACTAGTATGTAGTGAATAATACTGTTGATACCTGGCCAGAGGGGCCGTCACTGAAACTCTGAAACTGTGACTTTTCCCTAAAATCCCCACTGGCTGAGATGTCATCCTTTCATTCTATTTTAATGGCTGAATTTGCATTATTCATAATTATTTTCTCAAAAACATAGATTATCCCAGCTGTTCAGCTGCCATATATATAGCTCCCAACCCAACACCCACTCCCAATCAGAATTTTGGCCACAGCCCCAGTTGGTGCTGAGAGAGAACACATAAACTTTAAATACTATAACAATCTGGGATAGAAGGGAAAAAAAAATTAGCATCTGACAGTGTGACAGAACCATATTAAGAAAGAAAAAAGCCCCCTGCAGGCGCCCGTACTCTCAATGTGATATATGCTGACACAGCAATCCTAGGGTAGGGATAGGAAACCCATCAAATGCCACAGGCTTATAAAATCTATTTGTGGTTCTTTTTCTGAGGGGATAGCAAACAGGATCTGAGTTATAGATTAAATATTAGTAACTTATGAAGGACAATATGCATTCCCATGTGATAAATATGACCTTTGTATGTATTCACTATAGACCACAAATGATAAGAGCCAAGGTTTTGTAGATCTCTCAACATTAGGTTTTCAGGTATTTTTCCCAACTCACAAAAGGTTTTGTGAGGATTTATATTGTCCCAGGATGCATGTGTCCTAGGATAGCTATGAATGAGGCCCAACACATCTGTTGATGGTATCGTGTCTCAAGGTCAAAAGGCTGGACAACCTTTTGTGTCTAAGAGAGTCAGTATTCAATGCTGTTGGGATGTACTTTAAAATGCCTGCATCAGAGCTAGTGAGATGGGTAAGCAGGTAAGTGTGCTTGCTACCTGGCAGTCTGAGCTGGGCCACTGGAACCCACGTGGCTAAAGGTGAGAACCAACCTTTTATACATTGTACTCTCACCTCTATGAATGCACAGGGCACACGGGCACCCACACACATAGAAAATTTTAAAATAATTTTTAAATTTCTTGGTAAAGAATGACTTCAAAACAACAACAACTACAACAACAACAAAAAAAACAGAGCATGAAGTGTGGGAAAGTACTAAAATTTATATACATTTGTACAGTCTTTTTGATTGGGATCATTTAAATTTGGAAGAATGTTCAAGAAGTCAGTCTGCAAGTGTTGGTTGATTAGATTTGATGGCCACCAGTGTCCAAAACAGTCTCAATGACTGTCTGCTCCCTATATACACACTCTGTGAGTCCTTTCTCACAATATACAAAATTAGCCAATAAAATCAATCAAATATTGCCAAAATGACACATTAACTTTTTGATCATTATATGCTTTATTTTTTGTCCCCTTCCCAGTCACCCCTCCCAGAGTTCTTCATCCCGTGCTCTTTCCCCTTTGTCTCTGAGAAGATGCTACTCACTCCTGGGTATCCCCATTCCCCAGGGCATCAAACCTCTATAGGATTAGGTGCATCCTCCCCCACTACAGGCAGACAAGGTAGTCCTTTGCTACATATGTGACGGGGGCCTCAGACCAGCTTGTGCATGCTCTATGGCTGGTGGCTTCGTAGTTTCTGACATATTCCCTCTGGGAAAAGTCACTCTGGAGATGAAAGCCACCATCACATAAGGGCATTAGAGTCCCTTTATGGAGAACATCATGTGAGGAACGAGATTTCTCAACCACTTGTCAACCTCGTGTGTAACTCAGCTGCCCTGAGGTGCAGGCTCTAACACCTTGAGTGTAATCTCCAGAAACTCCCAATTCCTAACTACCCAGCTAAGCATACTAGAGGCCAACAGACGTCATGAAATCAAAGGGACTCATTATCATTTTAAGTCATCGTTGTTTGCTAATATGTCTTGCAAAGATAGGTAAGTCATTAGTGTGATAACACAATGGTTTCTCTAAAATGGTTATTTGATAAAAGGGTATTGTTCTAAATATCTGTCGTTGCTGACTACTATTAAGAAAAGAGGCTGATAGTACTCTATTCAAAGTTTGAAGTCTGATTGATTGCTATGTTCAAGATGTCTATATCTCCATTTAGTATATATCCAGTTCCAGGGCACATTGACATAATGGGCAATTAGCCTCTACTCCATCTGCAGAGAACTGCTTGGTCAATATGCTCATGTCTATTCATGTACCCTGCATGTCCATCTGCATCCTGATCTTCAAGGAGTCATGACTATAAACATCTTTAAGTCCAATCTTTTATCAGCATACCGGCTACAAGGTCCTCAAACCAAATCATAAACACTGCGACAGCAACTTACGCCTCATTAGAATTCACCCCGTCTCTCAAGAAAATGTATTCAAGTAGAGTCAAGTCCTTCTAAATGTCAAATACTGACCACAGACACTGTGTCAGTCACATTCATTTGTGGTCAATCTTTCAGATGTCTAAAGAAAATATCTCCTCCCATTTGAATGCTTCCATGTACAGGATGAATTATCTAGCACCAAATATTAGCAGTCAAGCATGACAAGACCCCGACATCCTCACCTTTTCCCCCTCTCTTGCTCCCATTTCCCTGGGAACTCTTACAGCAACTAACAGTCTGCAGTTCTATATACCTTGCATGTGTATCTGTGTATCTGTATCTTCATGATTTGAATCTGGGTCCTTTCTGCTGCGGCAACCTCTTTCCTTTCTCCATCAATCCCACAATGCCTCATTTCATAAAAGTCAGTTCACCTCATCCTTTTGATCTATGCATGCCGTTCCTCATCCATCTTTCACAACTGAGTTGATATAGAGACTGTGCCATGGTATTTATTGGGAGGGAATCATCTTCCTCCCTCCTTGGCACATTTGATCTTAGACATATCAACTTAGTAAATATTAAGCATTTCTCAAGCATCTCCAGCTGTAACAGGAACTGTCTCAAAAATGTGCAGGATGGGATAGTAGCCAGCCCGCCTCCTTAGATCAGAGGCTGGATTTGTCTTGTTCTTCCTGGTTCCTCTGCATGGGACCCACCAAGCAGATATGCTAATCTACCTGGCAGATGAAATAAAAGACCAACAAACCCTAATGAACAGAATATAAGCAATAGATATTTACAAAAAGATAAGCAGAGGCAAAATGTCCAAACCTGAGTATATTTTTAAGACGGAGGCATAGAAGAATGTGAGCCAGCTCAGTGTACCATGGCTCCTTAGAAAATGTTCACGCTCAGAGTCTGAATCTGATGATAGCCATCAATTCTGCTTTTTGCTTCCCTGGCTTGAAAAACCTTAAGGACTAGATGATATCTTTGTTGTGTTTACTGTATGACTTGGTGGTAACATAAATTCAGGAGAGCTAGACCTAAGGTCTCTTTATCTTTCTATTAAGAAAAAAAAAGTTGCAGTGGGTCAGAGAGTAGGGTTTTTGTAGCAAGGAATATTAGAGGGACAATAAATAATCCGTGTATCTCAAGAAACCTACCGCTATTGTCTGTTTCATGCTACACACACCATGCAAGCCTCAAGTAGAATTACTTCTGTAAATATCAGCCAAAGGAGGGACAAAAACCAGCACACAATGGCACTCGACTTTTAATTCCAGTGACAGCTAAAACACCATTAAACTGTACTTCAAGTCTTTGAAGTACTATAAAGTTCAGTCAGAAAATATTGTATGGCCACATATCCAATTTAATAGCTAATGCAGTTTCCTTGGTCTGTAGTTGAGAAGACATTCAAAGTACAAAGGGATGCCACTGGAAGCTCTAAAGACCCAAAGTAAAGGAGCCAGCCTTTCAGAGCAAGATAAAAGGAATGTGGAAATCATCACCACTTCCCTCTTCCCAGCCATTATCCAATCATATCAGACATTCTTCAGGGGTCGGGCAGATGATTGGTTCAGCATGTAAGCTGCCTCCTGGTTTGCCTCCTCCTCTGCAGCCTATAAATACTTGTCTCAATTCTAGCAACTAATGTCCATGACCCTCAGACCCCGTGTCTACGAATGTAAATGACAGTAGTCTATCCCTCAGAAAGTTATAAGACAATTAAATACACTGATGTGTTCATGGTCACACTAAGCCGTCACATAGTGAGAACCTATGAGTCTCGCTCAGAGCAGAGCGATAACAGTTCATGTTCAGTCCTAGCAGTAGTGTTTCCATGAAAACAGCAGCACCCTGGGGGAGCATGAGCTCCAGCACATAAATCCCTTGTATGACACTTCTGAGGTTGGTGGCTCGGAGGCCAAAGGAAGAAAAAAAATACACTGTTTGAACAAAATCCTCAATACTCCTTTGCCACAGCCATTCCAGAATATAAAACCTTTTCTTTCTGTCAACAATATCCATATGCTATATAGAACCTGACAAAACTGCAGGAAAGTGGCCCAAGGCCTATGCCTAGGATCATGTCATTTATTTAAGCAGCTGTTTTCATTATCATTGAAGCCATTTGACATTCCTCACCTTAACACTGCCTCCCAACTTTGACACTATGTTGTAAGATGTTTGGTATGATAGATTCTAAGAATAGAGAAACGCAAAGAAATACATGAGACCCATGGGTCCCCTTCCTCCTCTACCCTCCCCACTCAGAGTATGTTTAGAGAATTATACTTCTAGCTTGTGGGGTGTGTAGCATGAAACAAACCATGGAGGCAGACTCTCAAGGTGCATCATGGGTTATTTTCTTATAGCCATTCCCACTGACAACATGGAGAAGTGTTTTTATCATCATCTGGAGTCAACTCACTGGCATACCATGCCTATTCAAACTTGCAGCTCCAGATATTAACCAGTGCAGGGCAAGTAATACTGTGCTATCCTGTAATCCTCATTCACAGTCCACCTATTGATCATACTTTTGGTGCTTTCTTCTCAGGACACACACACACACACACACACACACACACACATACACACACACACACACACACACACACACACACACACACACACACTGTACAGCAGAAAAAATACAGGGGACTTACAAGTGATAATTTTCTAGAGTGACAAAACCATGAATAGTTGGAACATGTAACTTCAAGCATTTCCTTATCTGAAAAAGTCTAACTTTTTGTGCAGAGTGATAGTTTAAATAACCTGTTAAATCCATATTTCACAGTTGGGTTTTTAAGTCTTTCTTATACAAGCTGAACCTTAAAGAATTAAGGGTTCTGGCTATGGATATAGCCAAATCTTTTGTGGTGTTCAATACATACATCTTTTTTCTTCCTGTATCCTGATATAAGAAATTTTCATGTGGATAGTAAAAAGAGCCAGTCTATGTGGCATAGGAAGAAACGCTTTCCTGTTTTGGTAGAAAACCAGGGGCGTGGATTCATCATCTCCATATACGAACTGAAAGTATTTAACACATTTGCTAGACACTGAGAAATGAAGTGTGAATGGGTCATAAGCATGGACCAGATGGGCAAAGGTAATCATAAGGCTATAGACAGAGTGTATCAAAGTTCTTTTCAAAACACAGAGAAAAACAAATGCCTAAGAGTTCGCCTATAAATTATGTATTTCAGAGAAGATTCACTGTCAAGGTCTATCAGAAATCACATTTCTAGAAATCTACATGGACTGCTCAATGTTTTGTTGGCTTGTTCCTCTAACAATCTGTAGAAAATAGAAGCTGATAAATTCTGTAGTACAAGGAATATTTGGTTTGTTTGTTTGTTTCTAACAGCCATCATTTAAGCTATTCTTTTTTGGCATCACTGTCCTTAGAATGCAGGACCCCAAGCCAAATCTTGTCTTCATTCTTTGAGCTTGATGGAAAATGATGTGGTATTATAGTCAGTCCCATCTGCAGACAGGAATTAAAATATCCAACAAGTATAGCTATCTATACTTCATGTAGGCAAGATGATGGGTGGTCTGCATTGAGTGGAGTCTGAGATCTTGTGGACATGGTTTATCTTTCTGGGTCCCAGGCAATAAGAAAATACCTCTGCATTTCCTCTGAACACCAGGTGAAGACAATGTGCTTAGACCTTAACACCCTTTTAATTCCACAAGCTTTGATGCACTTAAATAATCAAGAGACTTAGTGTCCTAGTCAGGAAAATGAGGATTGAAATGGTCCTTGAATATAAATATCCACAATATGTCACTATGGGGAATTAACTTATTTCTTTATGAAACTGGAATATTAAGTCTAAGAAAGTCCCTCATGTAGTAAGCTAATGCATTCTTTATGTCAACTATGAAGGACTATGGGCAAATTTCACAAAACAAGATAGAGTAAATGAGGAAGGGGAATAGAAAACCAAAAGACAGAGAGAAGAATTATTTTTAAAAAAATACACCAGGAACCTAGGGAAATAGCTCAGTTGGCAAAGTGTTTGCCAAGCAGTATAAAGACCTAATTTCAATCCCTAAAACCTGCATAAAAATGCCCTAGTGGAATAAGCTCACAATCCCAGCACTAAAAAGACAGAGACAGGAGGATCCCTGGGGTTGTGTCAGAGATTCAACTAGGCTGAATGGAGTTCTGGGAGGGAGAGAGGGGGAAGGAAGAAAGGAGTGAGGGAGGGAGACAGAGACAGAGACAGAGAGACAGGCACAGACAAAGAGACAGAGAAAGAGAGAAACACACATACACACAAAGAGAGAAACATACATACAGAGAAACTGAGATATTCTCTCAAAAAAAAAAAAAAAGTGCCGGAGGAATAAAAAGAGTTTGACCTATGGACTCCACATCACATTCAGCATACACACACAAAACCGCATGCATTCATGCATACACACAAAAATACTATAAAATGTTAGGATTTTAGTGTAGAGAAACTAAAGATACTGAAGATCATTTATCTGAAGATTACCAGACTGCATGTCATGTGGGGTGGGATAGGGGGATTCTTTGCTGTGGCACATGTAACAAGTGTCACAAGGCCACATGGGATTTACTACTGCACTGACCACTAAGTCCCCTGCCATAGTCGAGAGACATATGAGTTGGTAATTCTAGAACACCTGTTAGTCCTGAGATTGACCAGAGAAAAAACAATTTCACCATTTAGGGCCAAGTTTGAAGCAAGCTTTACTAAATTTAAAATATTGATCAAAGATGAACTTTGATCAGGACCACTTCCGAAACTTCCCAGCTGGGTGGCCTGGTGTTGCAGGCACTTTTATGGACAAAACTCATAGGCCAGTGTACTTTCCCATAAGGCTTTGTTATTTACCAAGAACTACAACTCCCAGCATTCCAGGAAGTTACTTGGCTCCTGGGTGGGTGGGGCTTATGAGTTAATTTTGGGTATTACACACCCAAAGAAGAGGATCTCACCTATAAAGATCCTGTAGAAGTGAGGCTGTTTTGTGGGGAAAGACTTATAGATCTGAACTGACTGGCCCAAGTAAGACTCAAGATTGTCTCGGTTCCTCAGTGGCGTTAGTAAGCACCTCAAATCTCAATACTTATTAGATGCACTTGGAGAAGTTCCCTCTCTTCTTGGTGAAGGTAGTGGGGATTTGTTCGGTTAGGTTAAACTGAGTAAGTCCAAGACCTTCATTCAGGAGGGATGGTTATTGCATATTTATCCTTGTACCATTATTTTTGTCAGAAAATCTAGAAAAACGAGAGAAAGGAACTATGTGAAGAACTAAGGCTTGTGGGAATTAAAAGTGGGAGCTGTATTAGCATCCTTACCCTGCTAGCAGTGCCTCCTTGTGTGGTCAGAGCATTAGGAAACATGAAACAAGGGAGGGGACTGGGTGTGGCAGGGTACAACTTACAACATGTCAACAGATAGCTAGAGCCATCATGAGCTGCCTGGAAATATAGGCAACGTCCTGACATCATCACAAAATGTCTCTGAGCTTTATGCTTCCGACCTGATGATAAATCTGGCATTCTCTGATGCCAGTACCTCATAATCACAGCTATGCATACTCTGATGAGAGGGTAAAATTCTAAAGGTGTGTTTTCTCTCAGTAATTATCTAGAAATAGGTTACAAGATAGGAGTTATTGGCATTTCTTCACCTACATCTAAGGGCTTTGCCCTAAAGAATCAATTCCATTGAAATTTTTTGATCAGTGTATTAATCAAGGCCCCCTTTTTGTTGGGAAGTAAACTGAAAGAGGACCTACATGTTAACCTAACTAAAATGGCTAGGGGTGGAAGTTTCCAGCAACAAAGGACTTATACATCAGTAAAACATGCTTTACCCATCAGCATCATTTCCTTTGGGTTGGCATCTCCCAGGCAGGTCCTTTCCTCTTGGTGATAGATGGTGCAGCAAACCTACCTTTTCTCTCATAGTGGTTAAATTAAAAGTCCTTACATTGAATGCCTTTGTTTACTTCTGCTACAGTGACCTCTCTTGGGCCAAGTTCACCTCTTGTCACTAGGGAGGTAGTCTGTGTTGATTTTCCTTGCCTGGGTCACTCAGCCTTTCCTAAAGAGAAAAGACCAGCCCATCGACCTGAAATCTTCATGAAATGGATTAGACTGGAACGTTATCTTCCCAAACAAATAGAGGTGTCTCATCAGAAAAAAGAAATAATAAATGAAATATGCACAGGACAAGAAAAGCAACAAATGGTAAGCAAGGCTGCTTGATGATTATACTGGCTGTCCCCATCAGCTTTCGTCATCTTGAAACAATTGAGGGCCATCTGGGAAGAAAATCCTCCACAGAGAAAATGCCTCTGTCAGATTGCTGCTAGCAAGTCTGTGAGGGGCAATTTCCTTACTAATGATTGATGTGGAAGGGTTTAGCCAATGACAGGTGGTGTCACTCCAGGGCAGATGCTCCTCTGGTGTATATGAACGCAGGCTAAGCAAGCTATAGGGAGCAAGCCTATGAGCTGCTTTCCTCCACGGCTTCTGTATCAGTTCCTGCCTCTGCTGCTGCTTGAGTTCCTGCTCTGGCTTTCCTTCATGATGGACTATAAGCTGCAAGGCACAAAAAAAAAAAAAACTTTTCCTCCCCAAGTTGCTTTGAGCCATAGTGTTTCCTGACAGCAACAGAAACCTAATAAAGACACTGACACAGAAAATGCTAGGATGCGCCCTCCTTTAATCCCAAGCATAGACTCCCAAGTTCTTGAGGAGACATTCAGACTGTTTGCAGAGTACCGGTAACAGTCCCACTTCTAAAGCTCTTATCCAAAAGCCAAGGATCAGAAGTCTGCAGACTCTTGTCTCTCATCTCTCTCCATAGACCTAAAAAAATACCAAACTAAGCATTTGACTTCATAATGACCAACTTTATGCAGTAAAATCAATTGTTCAATCGATCTTTTACAGTTAAAAACAAATCCAAATATCTAACCAGCCCTTTTCAGTCTAGGGTTTTTAAATTCCAAAACAGTGTCTCCTTCATGAGAGTATACAGGTTTTTTGTCATCCCTTTTTGTTTTGTTCTGTTCTATTCTTCTGTATCTGCTGTATGTTTTATATCTATGTATATGGTCACATAAAATCCTTGAATTCAACTTCATCCTCTTTTGTTAGTCAAATAGAGATCATCATGAATTGTACATGGTTCTATTTGCCCAACTAAGAGTCTCCAAATAGTTTCAGAGACTACTCAAAGCCCTTGGGTCATATATGGCCATCACCATGTCAGTGAAGATAATGCCTCATCTTAATTAAATGTGTAATTCACATTCTGGTATGGGAGGCAGTCAACGGTTTGTCTGTTCTTCTGCAACCATCCAGCACAACCTGTGCCCATCAGAATACGCGGACACCTTTTCAGACCACATTGCCTGATCAAAGGTTTCCAGGGCATCAGTGGAGGTAGAACAGGACCCACTGGCCCCAGATCACAGATGTCACAGAAAAGACATAAAATAATACAGAACATTCATTCAATAATCCAAAAAGATCTACCTATAACATACAGATTCTACTTGGATTTTTGGAGTTGTATCAGTTAATAGGGTTGGCCTTGGCATACTCATGAGTCCTGTGAGGGACAGCAGTAAGTAAAGTAGCACCTGACATGCATGGGAAATAAACTAGTGGGCATCTAAAAATCAGAATTTCCAAGTTCACATTTAAAGGACTGCTCGCCATAGGATGGCAGTTTGACCAGAATCCCTGAGGAAATGGGATATCCTTATCTTAGTAACTTAGTCCTGGTATGCAGGATAGGTTAAAAATTCTGTAAACTCCAGTCAAGGACCTGATGCCAATCCACAAAGCACCAATCTTGTGCTCTTCATCTATGCAGCATGGTAAATTGGGGCAACTCTGCTCCATCTCAGGCATCCTTGGCTACAGAGTAATGCTTCTGCAAGGTTACTTCCCACTCCTTCACAAAGGAAAAGCATAATTCACAAAAGAAAAGGTAACATTTGCCCAAATGAAATTTTTTTTAGGGAATAGATACTGTAAGGTAAGATAAGCATCAACTATCACAAATAGGCACCTGCCATAAGCCAGCATAAGAAACAGCGTGAGAAGCAGATAAAGACTGTTGCAGATGAATTATGAAAACAAGACTGGGTAAAGTTGAAACACAACAGCAACCAGTGAATAAACAAATACTGTAAAGTCCAGTTAGCAAAGTCCTACAAGTTAAAATAATGAGATAGGGCGCCATCTCACACTCATCAGATAGGGAAGGAAACTTCCGGACTCCCTTGAGTTGCTTGTGGTTGCTACACTGAACAGTTTGGCAAGAGCTCAATACTTTTCAAAGGGATCTAAGCCTCTTCATTTCTACATAACCAACCCCTGTGGAGAGGCTTGCACCTGGCTCTAAGAAGACACTTGACTTCATTTGTGACGCTGCATCATAAACAAACTGCATGTCTAGCATTAGGAAAATAAAGAATAATGTAAGTTTTAAATGAAAGTACCTATGTGACTCATCATGGAGAGTTATCAAAAACCTGGTGCAGAGAGGAATTTATTACAGATTGTTGTAGATGTCATGACTGAATTATTTTCACACTCCATATAATACATATATATGTATAATACAAAACGTAACAAAACAGAGCCATAGTAGATGTTCAGTGTTGAACTGAAAACTTCCTGCTCAACCATAAGTGAGAGACAACATGGTGTCTCCAGGAGATGGACTCACTATTCTATGCATTTTAGCATCTCCTTCCTTGGGTGATTTTGTTTAGCAAGTCCTACCAACTGCTTACCACTGCTGCTCAAACATCCAGTTACTTTCATAGCACCCAGACACTTATTAGAAATGTGGAATCTGTGCCCTATCACAGACCCATGAACTCAAAATCTGCAGAACATCTATGTTCACTTTAAAATACAGGAAGCATGGGTACGGAAATCTAGCTACCCACAAGACCAACATTGTATTTTCTTTCTGAAGACTCCTGTCCAATCTAAAGTCCTGACTCAACCATTAATGCCTATGACCTTTGACAAAGTAAAGTTGCTTACCTAGGTCTCCATTTTTGTTTTCCTAAGTGGTAGTAAATGTGAGATCTCTCTCTCTCTCTCTCTCTCTCTCTCTCTCTCTCTCTCTCTCTCTCTCTCACTCTGGTGCTTGTTGTAGGCATACTGTCCACTGAGGAGATACTGATACAGTCAAGATACTGGGATTTGGATGTTACTTTTGTTATTAATGAGAGTTCTGAAAGAAACAAAATTACCAAAGTAGGATACAGAAGAAAGGACCATCCATTTGGGGGCATCATTAGGGAGAGAGGAAGGAGAGAGAGCTAGAGGGAGAGAGGGAGAGAGGGGGGAGGGATGCATAGCATGAAAGGATGAACATGCAGGAAAGGGTTGCATCTCCATTCCGCTGTAGAGTCCACTGCACTTGACTATTTCTTCATTCCTTAAAGACACAAAGTTTAGTGGTAGTAGTTGCTTGTTTAGGTACTTTGCTTTTCATGCTTTATTTTTTGATGTTTTGACATGAAAAATCTATGTATATACACCATGAAGGTTTTTTTACATTTTGGCAGATGGAATTTTCTATCCACTCCTTTTCAACTCCCAAAATATAACAGAGACAATGGGAAGCCCTATAACCTTTGGGGGGCTGTCTCCTGCCTGTATCCCATGATGCTCTGTTCACAGCATCCTGCTCACAGCAGGGTTTAACTTGTTTTCTCACCTGAACCATATCCAGCTCTTACCTTGCTGCCCTGCACACTATAAAGGCAGCAAGAAGGAACACTGAAAATAGCAATCCCAGGGCTATCTCACTGCCTAAGGTCATTAATAACAACTGTTTCGCATATGATAAAATCTCTGCCACTATAAATACTGGTTCTTATCACTTCACCATAAATACTGGACCTTTAAATATTGTACCTTCATTACTTCAGTAGCTTAGCTTTCAATTCTTTTTTTTTTTTATTCACTTTATATCCTGCTCATTGTCCCCTCCCCCAGTCATCTCTTCCCACAATCCTCTCCCACACACCCTCTCCCATTTTTCTCTGAGAGGGTGGGACCCCTGTGGGTATCCCCCCACCCTGGCACATCAAGACTTTGTGGGGCTAGGTGCATCCTCTCCTACTGAGGCCAGGCCAGGCAGCTCACCTAGAGGAACACATCCCACAGACAGGCAGCAGCTTTTGGGACAGCCCCCATTCCGGTTGTTTGGGACCCACATGAAGACCAAGCTGCACATCTGCTGTATATGTTTGGGGAAGCCTAGGTTTAGCCTGTGTATGTTCTTTGGTTGGGGGTTCAGGCTCTCAGAACCCCAAGGGTCCTGGTTAGTTGACTCTGTTGGTATTCCTGTGGAGTTCCTATCCCCTCCGGGCCCACTATTCTTCCCCCTACTCTTCCATAAGAGTCCCCAAGCTCCACCCATTGTTTGGCTGTGGATTTCTGCATTCCTCTGATTCAGCTGCTGGGTAGAGTCTCTCAGAGGACAGTTATGCTAGACTCCTGTCTGCAAAAGCATAGCAGAGTATCATTAATAGTGTCAGAGGTTGGTGCTTGCCCATGGGATGGGTCTCAAGTTGGGCCTGTTATTGGTTGGTCATTCCTTCAATTTCTGCCCCATCCCCTGTTTCTGCATTTCTTGTAGACAGGATATATTTTGAGTAGAAGGTTTTGTAGGTAGGTTGGTGTCCCTATCACTCCACTGGCATTCCTGCCTGGTTACAGGAGGTGGTCTCTTCAGGTTCCATATCTCCCATGTAGTGAGTAACAGCTAAGGTCAGCCCCATTGATTCTGAATGTCTCCCTTATCCCAGGTCTCTGTCATATACTGTGTGTGGTTTATCTCTCCCTTTACCTCTTCCTCTCTGCCACGCCCCACCCCTACCACTATTAGCTCTTCCTACATCCTGAACATCCTGGCCAAGACATCTATTCACATGAAGAACCCTTTGCTAGGATTTCCTATCTTTAGCCACTATTACATCATCAAGTTGTCCTGCCTCCACCAATCCAAGCTCAGTGGTTTCAGTAAACAACTTTGACAATAAAGATCAGGCCTACTTTTGACCAGATAAAACTTCCCAAATTCTTGGAGTTCACTTTGCTTTCCCATAGAATATTCCTTTAGTTTGAAAACTTCATTTCAGCTGCCCATTGTGGCTTCTGACTCACAAGATGAACTGTTGGTTTCCTGTGATGTACCCTGTATGATACTGCCACAGACAAAGCAACCTGGACATCAGCCCAGGATCTCTTCTCTGTTGTCTCAGGATATTCCTGACTTGGGGCTGGGGGAAGCTTCAACCCCACAAGCAAAATGCTCTTTGTTGTATCTCACCCAGTGTTTGGCGTATTTTGCCACTGGAAGATTTGTTATCCCAGTACACAGTATTATAGGAATTCTCATTGCCTAAGACAGTAACTTCGTACTTCCTCTATTATTTAAGCATGCCTTATCTAGCCTACCACAGTGTAATCGCCCTGAGAGAAGGGACTGAGTGCCTTGTTGTCACCATCCTGTTTTTTCTTATCAGCGTCTGGCACAGAGTAGATGTCCCCCAAATATTTGTTGAAAGAATGATCAGATCAGAGCTGAAGTGTGGAAGCTTTTCTTTGGAGTGTCTTCCTGAATAGCAGGGTGATAAAACTTAACCAAAGGTGATATGACAAATTCCAAGATGTTCAACATTCTCACAGGCACTCACAGATAAAAGCCTCAGAGCCTTTGATCACCAGAAAATGTGCCTCTCCCACTAGTCTGATGACATTAATCTTTAATGCGTTCCTCACCTACCCATCCTACACTTACGTTTCCATATTATTCATTAATTCTGACATTGGCAGACTGAATTCCTCTGAGGCCCAAGGCACTCCAGTTCTCTCTACATCCCAAAGGCATATTTTTAAAAGACAGGCATAATTTTTGCCCACAAGATCCAGTGTAACAGTATTACCAATTAGCCCCTTGTACTCCCCAAATAAATTGCCCACTAGTCATCACTTTAAGAGATTAATTGACCATGCAGATACTGAGGCAGGAAAAATTCAAACACAGATCCAGTTAAAACTGCCTTGCAAAGTTCTCCTTTGGAGCAGACTCCTCTCTATTTTGATCTTAAACTATCACTTAAATGAAAGTTATAAACTTCAATTAAGTTTCCCGTCCTTAGGATCATATGTAATTCATTTGCCTTTTGTCACCTGGGACCTGCTAGTCCTTCTTGAGAGATTTTATACTAGGGTTTGGGAGGGGGAGTGTGCTTAGGTAAATGTTAATACTCTAGCTGGTTTTCTAATTTAGTACCTTGGAGAAAACAGCCATATTGGAAAATCCTATGACAGATACGGACAATCGAAACTTCTGTGAGCTCTGTACAGGGGCAAAATGTTGAGCCCAGGAAGTCCTTTAATAGATTCAAGTGCATTGAAAAGCTAGGTAAATGGGTAAACAGCAGTTATGAAGCAGGGCTTCAGCAAGAAATAAATGGCATACATATAAGAATGAGAAGTTTGCTGCTGCATGGGGCAGTGGGGGATGGGTGGGTATGTGTGTGTGCATACTTGCAATGTATGTGTGTGCTCAGAAGGCTGTATGCAAATGTCCATGTGCCTCTGTGTGTACATATGCATGTGGAGGCCAGCAGTTGACATCAACTGTCTTCTTCAATCACTTTCCACTTTATTTCTGAGACAGGCTTTCTCCCTACATCTGGGCTTTTCAATTCCACTAGATTGCTGGCCAATGAGCTCTGGGGATCCAGGATACTGCACCTCGTTAGTACTAATAACAGGTAAAAACCCTATACCCAGATTTGAAATAAATGCTGGGGGTGCTGAATATCCAGACTTGGGTGCTTATGCTTGCTTGCACAGCAAGCAGTTTACAAGGTAAGCCATCTCCCCATCACACAGAGCATTATCATAAATAATACTTACAAACGGGGTAAAGAAGTATTGTTCAAGCCAGGCCCTGACCTTTCTGTCAGCAGAGGCGTTATTTCCTCTAAACTGGAATGACTTGAGAATCAGACAAGTCATCAGAACTTGGAAAGAAAGAAACATGGCAAAGGGCCACCTTCTAAGGACCTGTGATCTCTGGGCCACAGAGCAGGAACATCCTGCAAGGAAGGAGCCAAGGATCTAAAATCCCCGATGTTCCCTTCTTCCCATCCGCCCACTCATTCTGCCAAAGTCCTCACTTGCCAGTAGGATACTAGAAGCCAAAGGAGCTCTTCAAGGAAGATCAAGCTTCCAGCCTGTTGAGAAAAGACCCTGGAGGGAAAGAATGACAGAAGGAGCATCAACTTGGTCAGGGATCCAGAGTATCTGGAGAGGACATCCAGAGATGCTAGGGCAGACCCCAGATTTACTGAATCAGAGACTCAGCAGCAAAGATACTTGAATCCTGGGAAAACTAATTTTTAAGCTTAAAACCTTAATTTTAACTTTTCTTCTAAAAGTGAAAAATCTCCTTTATCCAGTTTTGTCTTGTACTCCCTATGTCAAGTTGTGTGGATTCTCCAATGAAATGGAGGTATTTAGCCAGCCTGGCTTCAGTCCCGGGTATACATCTAGCCTGCTCACACTGGTATTGCTGTGCTGTTTTGTAAGTAGCTAATGCTGGGACTTTGCAAACGCCCAGCCTCTAGCCTAGTTACCCAACACTTGTTTATTCCAACAGCTCAAGAATTAGTGCTTAGATAACCACTAGCCTCTGGTTTGCTTAGGAAATGTTCCAGGTCTCATGGAGACTGAGAGGTCAAGTATACCTTATTTCTCTCTTATCTTCTGCTATTCAGATGGTAGTGGTACTGAGATAGAATCCCATTATGACTCCATCAGGCTGGTCATAAACTTCCACCTCTAGTGTAGAGATTAAAGGTGTTGAGCCACAATACCTGGTCATACCTCTCTTCTTTATTAATAATCCTAAACTTTGAAAATGAATATACCTGGTGATATTAACTATCTTGGCAGCTTCTCATGTTTATGGAAGGATAAAGGGGGAGACTAGTAGTCATCCCACTGGTTTGCCCTAACAGTATAGCAGTAAGTGACATATCTTTTCCTTATGTGAATTTTTATCATCAAACCAAGGAACTGACCCAATTTTAGTGGCCAGTCCTGTAATAGCACATACTGGGAAGGCTGAGGCAGGAAGAAGATGGAAGGTTTAAGAGCTGCCTAGGCAACACTGTGACCCCCTTTTCTCAAAATAAAAAAACACAAAAATAAAAGAGGCTGGGAACGTAGCTCAGTGCCAGAGTACTTGTTGTCATGTATGAGGGTCTATATTCAATCCCTAGTGCTGACAAAACCAGTAATTACCAGGCTTGAGTATTAGACTACTCAAGAGGCCAGCATTTGTAGGCAGACTACGGGGTGAAAAGATTCCCTGTTGTTGCTGTTTGCTTGGGGGAATGGGTGGTCTAGAAACAAACACCAGGCCTCAATCATGCAAAGCATGCATTCCACCACAGTTTAATGTTCTGCCTTAGCAATAGCCAAGGTATGTCGATTCTCAGGCTATTTCTTTATTATCCAAAGATTTAAAAACTAAACAAACAAGAAGCTAACCTGAAAATGTTTCTGACAAAGAACTCCTCCGATTTATACCCATCTCAGGTTTTATTGTGTTAGGGAAAATGAAGAAAGGAAACAATTTTAAAACAGCAGACAAATAGACAAGATGTCTATCATATGAACAAATCGCCTGCCTTTCATGATGCCAGTGGGCTTTCCCCAGCACCGAGCTATAGCTCTGCATGCATGTAATTCTCTCTTAAGTTCTAACAGGGAGTATTCTTAAGCCCACCATACTAAGGGGAAGACACAGCTTAACTTACAGTTCCATTACTATAAATATGCCCTTTAGGACTGCCTATTGGCCAATCACAGCCCATTTCTAAGAAGACCCATAATGACAGAATATTGGCTTTTCACTGGCTACAGTTATGGAACTTCTATATAGAGTAAAGTGTGTTCTTAAAACCTCTATTTATTGGGGCTGGCTAAGTTCTAAGAAGTCAATCGGCTATAAAGGGTTGGTCTCAAGTGCTTTAGAAATTTGTAAGCAAAGCTATCCATTCCTCCTTCTGTAGAACTTTATATATTAACACAGTTTTCATCAATATCTGGAGTGTACCTTAAGTCTAGAATCAAAAACCTAAGGCATTAAATAAGTTTTTCAGGCGACACCAATTCATACTCAAGTTTACGAAGCATAAGTCTAATATTCCTGATTAGAAGCACCTGGGACATTCTTCTTCCCTCTGGGCTTCTTGGCATTCAAGTGAATAAGCCTCTCTCTGAAAGCCCTGTCCATGGCATTTCTGCCTCAGTGGCTTTGAGATGGTATTGTAGACTGAATTCTATCCTGTCAGAATTTACACAGAGACTTCCTGAAACACACAGTACCTCAAAAAACAATACCCATATTTGATGTAGACATTTAAATAGAATAATTAAGCTAAAACAAGTCTGTTAGCAGATGTCCTAACTCAGTTGTGTAGTAGAGATATCATTAGGACTGCACAGAAGCCTGTGATGGGCACACCAAGGGGGCGATTGGCTCAAAGGCAAAGCAGAGGCAGAAGAAGTAGAGGGAAGCCACACAGTCAGAGAGAAAGGCCCGTGTGGAAAGGTCACTTCGCCAGTACCTTAATCTGGGTCACCTAGTCTCCAGGAATGAAGAAACACATCCCGTTAGCCTAAGGTCCCAGTCTAAGGTACAGCACTGTGACGAAATACTTATAGTGACAATAAGCATCAAGGACCGAGACTGACACTTCTAGGGGGAGAAATACTCCCTCTTCCCTTTCCCTCCTGGTGTGAGCATTAGAATGGGTCATCTGTAATTCCAGCACTCAGAAGGCTGAGGCAGAGGATTATGATTTTGACTCTAGAGAAATAACCCTCATCTCAAAGCAAAGAGGAGGAAAGGGAGGAAGGGTATAGTAGGTGTCACAGATTCAGGATCACAGAATCAAAATGCAATGAATGTTTCAAAAGCCCAAAAAGCATTGTCCTACACCATAATCTAGCGTTGTTATATTGAGAAAATAGAAATATATCCATCCATATGTTCATGAGGAGATATGTTAATGCTAAAATGCGTTTTGTTTATTTGAAGTTCAAATTCACCTTGGGGTCCTGGGCTTGTCACACAGTCATACAATAGCAGCCTCTTTGGGGTCAGGGAACTCAGCCACAATGATATCAAAACAAGATAGTCAAAGCGGCTGATTTATTAAAAGCCTCCTTTAGGACTGGGTGTTTCTTCTCTCCAACTTAAATAATGTAGTAACACTCAGAAGGACTGCCATTTCCATTAGTTGAAAGAATAGTGAACCTCGGGGATCTTGTCCAATCAGTGGGCACCAGAATTCTCATTGGAAATACCTTTATCTGTTACCATTGTTAAAGCCCATGGCTCATTTTTTTCCAAAAGAATCCTGAAGTCTAGAGCAACAAAATATCCCCAAAGAGCCTCAGAAACATCACGTGGCTCCCTTCTTGTGATGGTGCCTTATCTCTGAATTAAAGTGGCAGCTCATTTATTTTGGAATATATATACTGGCAAGATGGCCCAGTGGGAAAAGGTGCTTGCCACCAAACTCAATTCTAGCTGAAGTTGAAAGGTAGAAGAAAAGAATTGAATACTGCAGATTTTACACACACACACACACACACACACACGCACACACACACAACACACACACACACACACACACACATCTATACAATCATGCACACATACTGCATATGTGCATGCGATTTTGTACAAATATGCACAAATTTTTAAATAAAAATCTTATTTGATATTATAAACAGTCTTATAAATCTCAGTTTACCCCTATCTTTCTGTAACAGTACACAGCAATTAATATTTATGGAATAGTTCCCAAGCACCCAGAGATAAGTTTCAAAAATTTGTTCTCTTAAGTAAGTGCTTTGACCTCATTTTCACTGAGGTAATAGCGCTGATTTTCAGCAATATTTAGTTTATGCCTACCGCAGTTAATGCTTTTTACTCTATCTACCCTCATACTACTCAAAGGCAAATACCTCTTTACAGGTGAGGTGTATTAGTGCCTTAAGCCACCCCCCCCCACACACACACACACACGCACACACACACGCACACACAGAGACACAGCTGATTAACACTGAGATTCAAATTGGTCAACATAGCACCAAACCCTTATGCTAATTACTAACTCAGTTGGCGAAAGAGACCATTCACAACCCACTTAAGCCATTTCCCTACTTCAAGCTAGCATTTGAAGTTGATTCAGTACTTTAAACATAGTAATTTATGTGAGCCGGTTAGAAGCCTGAAGTGGCCAAGATGCTGGACTACGATCTCTACCACAGTCTGGAGATGACATTGGTACTGGGACTCTCCATACAAGAGCTGCTCTCTAGACAAAGATTTCCCACTGTCAGTATGACAAACAGCTAGATAGGAGACAGCAAATCAAGGGCCTGACATTTGCAGTTTGCTATATAACTTATCAGTTGGACCCATAGCTGGTGAGAACAAGAGGGGAAGATCCAACCATCACCAGAATAAAGCCTTAAGGAGCAACATCTGCACACACTGGAGGCTGATAAAGGATATTTACTCCTCCACTCAACAAGCCCATGTGGAGTTTCCCATTTGCCAAGCACTCAGCGGCTCTCTGGAGAGCCAGCCCTCCCTTCTCAGAGGAGCTAACACACAGTACTTTACACATATCTTCTTGATCAGAATGGGAAACAGCTCTTGCACATCACCAAGAGTAGGAACAACCTTTTGTCCAAAGAATTTTTAAATCTTAAAGAAGGAGAATTTTAAATCTACGAATCAATGAGAAGTACTTTTCAATTAAGCTTCCCATTACCACAGTCAATATTTTTGTATTGTCTCAGCTACTCAACCTCTGGGGATTTATTTCCCTTCTCTGAGCCTCAATTTTCTCGTCTATAAAATGTGGATAGAAAATACCTGGCACATGGAAGGCCTGAGATTATTGAGGTTGTCAGTATGGGTGGTTAAAAGGGCTCTGATATATTCTAGCTGCCATAAAGAACTACCAGAGGGTAAGTAAACTGTGGGTCCAAGGTAGGTTCATTTCAAGTACAGCTTCTGGGTCTCTGGGTGAAACATACATAAGGCATGGCTATAGGAAGTGCACGGATTGCGACTCTCTAGTTCTAACCCCAAAGCCTAGTGATTCTCATGCACATGGCTGTGAGAGAAGGCTTGTCTCAAGGTTGGGATGCCTGATGGCTTCCCAGCGTCAATCTTTGCTCATTAGTCACTTGCGTAAGACAAGCAGAAAGGATTCAGTCCCTTCCACATCTCAGAATACCAATTATAATAAAGTTGAAGTGGTTTTCCAAGGTAACATGTTACCCTAGTAACAGGCAGAGCCAGGGTTTCCACACCCGGGCCTGAGTGTAAAGTCTTGCTTTTGGCCACCCGACAAAAGAGACACAAAGCTTCCCAGGAAACTCACCAGCACCAGAAGATAGACTGGAATAAAGTCTTCAACACCATTTCTTTATGATGTCAGACTCCAGAGTCGGACTGATTAACAACAGTCTCTTAACCTGAAAAAAACTTTTATGTTAAACAACGGACCTGGGATTCCCTGCCCTAAGCTTGGGGACTCAGAAGTAGCCTCCTAAACTAACCATGACACTTTCCTTCCTGGGAGAGCCTAGCTTCAGAACAGCCAAAACCTGTAGGCTAATGGCTTCCACAGATGGTTACCTATCATCTCTCAGGGCCTTGTGACTTAACAGTTTATACATAAAGACTTGCTTTACCACACAGGTTTCAGGATTCACAGGTCATTAACAGCTAAGCCCCCTCAACAAGTTAACATTCATACGAGAACAACGGAGATGGGAGAGACTCTAATAACTTACTTTTGGTTGGATTATTATTTGATGGGAAAAAAAAAGGCCATTGAAGCTGAAAAGGAGACTTTGGGCAATTGGGATATAAACTGTGGATTAGAAAATGATCAAGAATTAGACACAATTTATTATGTATGATGAACACATGGTAGTTATGTAGAAATATATCCTCTTGGTTACACATTCAACAATAATAGAGAAAAAAGTGTCTCACTTGGCACTTTTTTGCCTTGATGTTCAAATACTCAAAAAAAAAAAAAACAAAAAACAAAAAACAAAAAACAAAAACCAGATCCAGCAATGATGGAAAGTGGTAGCAGACTAAAGCAGCATGCTAGCTGTACACTGGTGGTCATTAGACATTGCAGCTCTAGCTGCACACTGGTGGTCATTAGACACTGCAGCTCTAGCTGCACACTGGTGGTCATTAGACATTGCAGCTCTAGTTGCACACTGGTGGTCATTAGACACTGCAGCTCTAGCTGCACACTGGTGGTCATTAGACATTGAGGCTCTAGCTGCACACTGGTGGTCATTAGACATTGCGGCTCTAGCTGCACACTGGTGGTCATTAGACACTGCGGCTCTAGCTGCACACTGGTGGTCATTACACACTGCAGCTCTAGCTGCACACTGGTGGTCATTAGACAGTGCAGCTCTAGCTGCACACTGGTGGTCATTAGACACTGCAGCTCTAGCTGCACACTGGTGGTCATTACACACTGCAGCTCTAGCTGCACACTGGTGGTCATTAGACATTGCAGCTCTAGCTGCACACTGGTGGTCATTAGACACTGCAGCTCTAGCTGCACACTGGTGGTCATTAGACATTGCTTGCTGATTTGTTGTTGTTGTTGTTGGCTTTAAATTTTTCATAATTTAAAACAAATTTTAACAATTAAATAAGACATTTAGGAGTTCAGTAAATCAATTTCTAAAAGCTTATTCCTTTTTTATTGAAAAACTGGGCCAAAGAATATGACTTCACTCAGTATATAAGTTGGCTGTTTCAGGATTGGATGTAATTGTTAAAATATGTTCTCAAGTTAAATACCCAGCAATTATAAAGTGCCAAATAAGTTGTACTCAGTGTGCTCAGTGGCGGTGTACGCATCTCTAAAACATGATGGTGTTAATGTTTGCATTGAGGCATACAAAAAGATGTTCAAGACAAACTTATGAAAAAAGCAGAAGCTACATGTGTGCTATACCATCTTGCAAAGAGAATTGTGTGTCCCCATTATACTGATTCTGTAACCCCAAGTATACGGACAGTTTCTCGGCCTTTTGGCTGCATGTTAAGATTGATTCTTTGTTGTTACTGTTTCCCACAGGGCCAGAAGCATGGGACGTTGTAGCCTTTTCTGTGTTTACATATGCTGGGTTTAAACTCAGAACCCAACCTGTCTAATTTTATCAACCCTTTTGACTTGATCCTCCTTTTAAATAACATCAACTACTTTATTGTATAAAGTACTTTCCAGAAATGGCCGTAACTTACTATCCCATCCCATGGGCTCTCTGCCTTGTGTAACCTAGCCATTCCTTTCAAGAGGTTGTATCCTCCCCTTGAACCTGGCAAATTCTTGATAATGCCTCCATTAATAGAGAATGGCAGAAATGATTTTATATGTTATCCCAGATTAGACCTCTAAGATGACACAGATTCCAGTGGATTCTTTCTCTTTGAGGATGCTTGCCTTTGAAACTTAGCCACATAGCTGTGAGGAAGTCTGGGTCATATAGAAATGCCACAGCATGAAAGTGTTCCAACTTACAGGCAGACTGAGGTCCTTAGCCAATAGCATCAGACAGAGAGTGCACGTGTGAGGGATATTCTGAGATGACTCTAGCTCAAGTGTTATCTGGCTACAGCTGCACAGGCGATCTGATCAAGAACCATGAGAGATAATAAATATGTCATTCAATAGCACTAAGAGCAAGGCATTTAGCACACTGCATTTTATACACTCAGACAGTATGATAGAGTTTAGACCGTCATTCTCCTATTGTCCTCACCATCCCATGCTTGTAAGTAACATAGTAAGACCCCCTTTTTACAGTGGAAAAACTAAACTATAGGGAGTATGGGACTAATATATTATAAATAAGAGACCAGCTTCTACATTCTATCTCTGTGTCTCTGTGACATCATCTTGATTTACTCCTGAGTTAAATGAGTGTGGCAACATCATGGATCTTAACAGCTTAAGCCACGTACTGTCTAACAGTGTGACATGTCTCCATGCTTTGAAGCATCCTTGACTCCTGGACTTTGTTTTTCATACCCAATTCTTGGCAGAAGATAAAAATAAAAAAAAAAAAAACAAACAAAAAGGGGAAAGTAAGACAAAAAGAAAGATGAACAAATTAAGACAGACAAAACTTTAGAATACACAGAGTCCCAGTCACCTGCCTCAGCTTCTCTGTTGCATACGCCTGTTACACTCTCCTTTCCCTCCTTTATTAGGGCAACTGTCCCAGTGACTTCCCTGCTTCACTTATACCTTCTGATGAGTCTCTCTGATGTTCTCTCTCTCTCCCTCCCTCTCCCTCCCTCCTCCTCCCCCCTCTCTTTTTCCAGTGTCTCATGTAGCCCAAGCTGGCCTTGAACTTGTTATTTAGCTGAGGATGACCTTGAACTCCTGTTCCTCCTCCCTCCATCTTCCAAGTGTTGATATTGCTGACATGTGCCTGAGTGCCAACCTGGCCTCAGTCTGTTCTCAATAAAACTGTGTCATTGATGCTGTGATTGAATCCAGTAGCATTGTGCCACTTAGAATCCCCTATGGGCCTGATTCACCCCAGAGCAAATGATAAAGTCCTAGTGGGACAGTCAGGTGCCTGGCATCGCTGTCGTCATCATCGTCATCTCAGCAGCAGCAGCAAACAGCTGCAACATTGTCGCCATCATTCATCTCCTTTCCTCTGACTCTTTCTCCTCTCTTCCTTCCTCTAGAAGGTGAAGGCCTGCTCTAGCTGAGGTCATTTCCGCTTCCTATCACCTCAAAAGGAAGATATTTTATTTTCTCCAGGTATCTTTCAGGCTCCCTCCCGCCCCTCCATGAGGATATTACTTGAATGGTCAGTTTTAGGCAACTTTTCAGGGCCACACTATAGGAACTGCAGCCTCCATGTCCCTTCCCTCATTCGATATTTCTACAGTATCCATTACAAGTAGATGTTGTAGTCCCTGAGCTGTGCACCACAAAAGCTGTCAAAGTGGCAGCAGGCCCCTTCCTCCGGACCAGCCTACTGCCATGGCAGTAAAATGTCCCACAGAAGCTGTCCAAAATGATGGCTCTTGTCAAAATGGCTACACCACAACATCTCCTCAGCCTACAGTTGTTAAAGGAGCTGCAGGAGCTGTCTACATTGATACACTACCTTTCCTGCCTTAGCAGGAGCTGCCCCTCAAGAGCTGTCCACAGTGGTGACATCTTTCCTTCCTCAGCATACTGCCAGCATAAGAAGCTGTCCACCATGACTTCACCTTCTTTCTTGACTCAGCCTACAGCTTTTATGAAGCACCACTGCAGAAGCTGTCCCATGGGAGCTGTCCACACTGGCAGCACCTCCTCTCCACCCTTTCTTCCACCCAGCAGCCCCACAGAGATAGTGCTTCAGCAAAAGCCAGCTGCAGCCAGAAAGGACTTCTCACCCTAACCCATAGGCCAGATGCAGAGAATATGGGGTGACCAATCCCTGAGCAGGAAAGCCCACCAATCCCTGACCCACCCACAAAAACCCACCAACCCCGAAAGTCCACCAATCCCTGAACAGGAAAACCCAACAATCCCTGATCCCCCCACCCCACACCCCACAAGCTCTGGACTTGAAATCCCAACAATCCTCACTCTGGAAAGCTCTGCCCTGAAAAGCTCTGCCTTCTCAGAAATCCTATATCAGCACTGCCCCTTTGTCCAATTTTTGCTCCAGGAAGCAGAGGGCAGCCATCCCTGGATTCATCCCGCCACACCCTGGACCCTCTAATAATTCTCTTTCATGAGATTTCCTGCCTGCTGTGACTCTCTCATTAGAAGACGTCAAGAAGAAAAGAAGCAATGAAGAAGTGAAGAGAAAGAGTGGGGCTGAGGCCTCTGAGCTCCTCAGTTCAGCTGGGGATACCCTACCCTGGGAATAGCAACACCTCTGCCGAGAAGGCTTCCTCTCAGAGATGTGTGGTTTCTGGGCTTCCATGTCTCAGGCTGCCCTTTCATTAGGATACTGTCCCACCTCAGAGCTGTGTGGTTCCTAGGCCCTCATGTCTGAGGATACCCTTCCACTGGGATACGTTCTCCCTTCAGACCTGTATGTTCCTGGGCTTTTGAGTCCCAGAATACTCTCCCATTTGAGCAGAAACACTTCCAGATGTGACATACATTTGAATTTGTTACCCACCATGATAGTTAATCTTCACTGTCTACTTGACTACACTTAGAGTTACCATGAACCTCTTGTGTGTCTATGAGGATGTCTCCAGAAAGATTTATCTGAGCAGGAAAAACTCATTTTCCAGAATGTGGCACTCATGGACATTCATTTCTCTGTTCCCAGACTGCCAATGCAGTGTGACCATGATGGGCTGGATCTCCTACAACTGTACCTGAAACCGGCCCTTTATCCCTTAAGTTGCTTCTTGTCAAGTGTTTGTCATAGCAACGAGAGAACAGTTTCCATGACAACAGACATTACTGTCGGCATTATTATTTAGGACCCCCAAATCCAGAACAGTGCATCTAGCAGATTGATGTTTAATAAGTATTTGTTAATCATGTTTTCACAAATGGCAGACCTTAAAATACAGCTGTGATCAATCTATTAGAATTAGAACACAGGTGTTCAAACTTCCATGGTTACACCCATCAAGCAGGTGAACTGACTGACCTCCCCCAGAGACAAGACTAAGTCCCAACCCTCAGAATTATGCAAATGACCTTTCTTGGTGCGAGAGCCTTTACAGGTAAAAGCTAAGGGTCTCATGATGAATCTTAAGATCCTTAGATCTAAATTGAGCCTGGGCTAAAAGTCCAACAATGGGTGTACTTATAAAAAGAGATGTGATCTATAGGCGAGGAGCTGTGAAGGGGGACCAGAGCTCAGAAAACTGTCTACTAGCCCAGGAACACCAAGGTCTGTCAGCTGCCATGAGAGAAAGGAGGGAGACAGCACACAGTCTTCAAAAGGAATCAATCCCTCCAGCACCTTGATTTTGGATTTCCAGCCTCCACAACTGTGAGAGAGTAAATTTCTATTGCAAGCTATTAGCTTGGGTATGGCAGCCCAGTGAAATGAAGCTAGCTATCTACAAGACCCTCATGGCTCCTTAAATGCCAGAGTGCTTTCCAACGTGGCCCAACGATCTAAACTTGACCTTATTGTGCCAACAGGCCTTATTATAATTATACATTCCTTTTCCATGGGGCAACCAGGCTAGCACAGTCTTTACACTACAGAAGATGTTGTCTACTTCTCTCACCACCCCTGCCTAATTTCAGGTCTTCATGTCCCCCAGCCTGGTGACTGTGGCTGTAAGTTGCCCATACAGCTACTTATTTCATCCTGGAATGTATACCTGTGGCTCAATTCCAATCTCTAGATGTCACTGATCTGGATTTAATCAGCATCGGGAGCTGGGGCTCTGGACCCTCTGCATCTCAGCATGTCTGTGATCCAGTCCCTGATGCTAATCTCAGGGCTCCTCAAAACCTCAGGATCTACTGCCCAGGCCACATTAACACACCACCAGAAGTACTCACTGTTCCTGTAACTTTCCTGAAGTCTACTGTGATGTTTAATTTATGTTGTAAGAAATAAAAGAACATTTCTTCCTGCTGAAGACATCTGCAGCTGCTAAGCTCTAGCTCTGTTGTTTCTTACTAGGAGACAAAGCAGGAAAGGAGTTTCTGTCCTAATCCGAATGTTTAACAACACCCTCCTGCAAGCAGGTCAGAGAAGCATCATTCAAAATCCCCAGCCCTCCAGACAAATGCTCTGCATGCAGGCCAGTAGATGGAAATCACAATCCTTGCTCATTAATCTGCAAACATGAATAGAGAAATGGAAGGTTTATTCTGCATTTAAATCAGATGACATATAAACTGCTGCATTGCTGAGGCTGGGGAGATTGCTCAGTGGGTAATTCAGAGCAGGAGTGAGCCTGAGACAGAGGATTCTCACTCATATGGGGCCACTCTGGCAGCCTGTGCGAGGAGAGAGCCCAAGATGACCACCAGTCAGTTGTCATGGGGGCCTGGATAGGGAGCTAGTCTGAAATGACTACCAGTTAGGTGCCGTAAAGGCCTGGGATGGAGGGTGACCATGCCCAAGATGACCCCTTCCTGCATGAGGAAAACACAACACTCCTGAGACCACTCCAGAGATGACCTCCAATACTCAGAAATCCCAGGGCCATTAAGAGAAGCAAGCAAGTGATGGAGAAATGGAAGAGAAAGAGAAACAGAGGATGTGGGCACAATGAAGAGAAGCAGAACTTGATACTCCAGGGGAATGAGGAACAGCCTGATGTGAGTAGCCAGTAATGCTACCTGAGACCATGGTGGGGTCCTGACCTGTGCTGCCACTGGGAAGCCACATCTGGTTCCATGGCCCTGCAGAAGCAGAGATCTGTTACCACCAAAGGCCAGGCAAATGTTCCTGAACTGGGCTATAGCCTGGGGACATATTCACATCTGAGCGCTGTGTAGAACTGGCTCCACCCCACACCTGGGCATTGTAGGAGAGCTCGCTCTGGGAGCATGATAGCAGGAGAGCTGATTCAGACTCTAGCCACCTATAGTACTCAGGAGACCAGCCCCTGCATATTGATTGGATTGCCGGTGAGCTGGTTCCAAGAGTATGAGCATGGGAAAGCTGGTCCAGAGGTCATGTGAGAGCTGTCCCTGCCCCTCATTATCTACAGCACTCAGAAGAACAGACCCTATACCTCACCTGGGCCTCACATAGAGCTGTCCCTCATGGCTGCAGAATGGGCAAGCTGGCCCTAAGGGCATGGGTGTGGGAGAACTGATCTTTCCACTTGCCTGCCATGTGATGACATGGGTGAGGGAGAGATGCCCCTCTCTCTTGCCCCTTGCCACCTATGGCAGGCAGGAGAGCTGGCCCCAAAGTCATCAGAGTGAGAGACCTGGGCCTGTCCCTTGCCTACTGGAGCACTGAGAAAGTGGGCCCTACATATAGACAGGGCAATGCAGTAGAGCTGGCCTGGATGCAGGGTTGCAGGTGAGCTGCCCCAAGGGTATGAGTACAGGAAGGCTGGCCATGCCTCTTGTCTGCAGTGGTGTAGACAAGGGAGAGATGTCTTCCTCCCCTCCCTCATCCCTTGATATCCATGACAGGCAAGAGAGCTGGCCTTGAGGTCATGAGAACCTCAGATAGAACTGGTCCTGTCCCTCATAGGCTACAACACTCAGAAGAGCAGGTCCTGAACCTCACCTAGGCAGCAGGGTAGAGCTGGTCCTTCTAGGGGTTGCCAGTAAGCCAGCCCCGAGCATATGAGGGAGAGCCTGTGAGCTGACCAGTGCAGCTAACTCTCAGGCTCAGATCCAGGGCTTTGAATTGGTCCATTCCAACATCTACCCCATCAGTGAACTGCTAGAGTACATGAAGTCCTACCCATAGCATAGCAGAAACAGAAATCCAAGGAGTCACTGCAATGAATATTTACAAGCAAAGAAATGTGGACAAAAGAGTATACTATGGGACACACTGTGACATACTACAGCTTCCACAACTAGATTTCGTTTCTCTGTTGGAGTGGGGGAAGGTTGCAAAGGTGGAAGGTGGGTATGAGGGGAGAGGGAGATGAATGGGACTGCAATGCATGATATGAGATTCACAAAGAACCAACAAAGAGCTTTTAAAAAACCATTGCTTGGCACTTAAAAGCCTCATAGGAACACTGTTTAACCAGTTATCACTTAGCCTGCAAAAAGGAACTGGCATCTAAAAGACAGATTTTGTAGACACAGTCAATAAAAGTCTCCAACCCCCCCACCACCACCCCCCAAATAACAAAAACCCAAGGCTAGACTGTTTTAGTACAGAATTATACTGGACTTTCAAGAAGAGCTAATGCCAATACTCCCCAAATTTTTACACAAAATAGAAGCAGAAGGAACGTTGCCAATTTTATTTTATGAGGCTATAGCTATGCAAACTACATAAAGATTCAACAAAAAAAATTACAGACCAATTTTCTTTATGAATGTTGATGCAAAAATATTCAAAATACTTAAAATCAAGTTCAAGAATACATTAAAGACCATCTACCATGATCAAGTAGGCTTCATCCCAGACATGCAGTGGTGGTTCAACATACAAAAATCTGTCAATGTAATCCACCATATAAAGAAACTGAAAGAAAAAAACTACATGATCATCTCATTAAATGCTTAAAAAGCCTTTGACAAAACCCAATACCTCTTCATGATAAAAGTCTTAGAGAGATCAGGTATTCAAGAGACTTACCTAAACATAATAAAGACAATTTATAGCAAGTCTATAGCAAACATTAAATTAAATGGAAAGAAACTCAAAGAAATTCCATTAAAATAAAGAACAAGAAGAGGCTGTCCATTCTCTCCATATTTATTCAATGTAGTACTTGAACTTCTACCAGAGCAATAAAAAACACAAATGGAGATGAAGGGGATTCAGTTTGAAAAGAAAGACATCAAAGTAATGCTATTCACAGATGACATGATAAGCAACCCCCAAAAATCTACCAGGGAACTCCTACAGCTGATAAACACTTCATCAATGTGGCCTGGGTAAAAGATTAACTCAAAAAAACTCAGTAGTCTTCTTATACACAAATAACAAAGAAGCTTAGAAAAATTAGGGAAACAATGTCCTTCACAATAGCTACAAATAACATAAAATATCTTGGGTTAACTCTAACCAAGCAAGTGAAAGATCTGTATATAAAATCTTCAAGTCTTTGAAGAAGGAAATAGAAGAAGATATTAGAAGATGGAAAGATCTCCCATGCTCATGGATCAGTAGGGTCAACTGAAGGACCCAGCCAACTAATTCTATTTTGTATTCAAACTCCATTTTATGTCCATCCTGTCTTCAGTTTGAATGTGGTAACTGGAAAAAACCACAGCTTGTTCCAGGAACCAAGACACCCCCTAAGTAACAGCCAATCCAAACTTGATAAGGGGAAATGCCCAGTGTCATGCCCGGGGCAAATGACTAAAGTTATAGCAAAATTTATGATATTAGCTAGAGTTTCATGCAAGCTGTGTTTTCTAAAATGCCAACCAATCATGTAACAGCCAAGTTGGAAAGCCACTTACCAGCTTCCACTGTATAAAAGATAAGGCTGACACCAGCTCAGCATCTTCCAGACCCAATCACTGCACTGGAGGAGTTGGAGAGAGGTTCAGGCTCAAACTTGAATAAAGACTCTTTGCTTTTGCATACGGGTTGTACTCCTGGTGGTCTTTGGTGCTCAACATCTTACCAAAAGCAAACATCAGGTTGAACACAAACCCCATCAACATCCCAACACAATTATTTACAGATCTTGAAAAAACAATACTCAGCTTCATATGTAAAAACAAAACAAAACAAAAAAACCCACAAGATAACTAAAGCAATTCTATACAATAAAAGAATGTCTGGAGATATCATACCCCTGATTTCAACCTGTACTACAGAGCAATAGTAATAAAAACTACATGGCACTGGCATAAAAACTGACATGTTGACCAATGGAATCATCAACTCCAATGTAAATCCTCATACCTGTGGACACCTGATTTTTGATAAAGAAGCCGGAAATATACAATGGGGGAAAAAAAGCATTTTCAACAAACAGTGCTAGTCTAAGTGGATGTCTGCATGTAGAAGATTGCAAATAGATCCAAATTTAATCACCTTGCATAAAACACAAGGCCAAGTAGGCCAAGTAGATCGAAGACCTCAACATAAAACCAGATACACTGAACCTGACAGAAGATAAAGTGGGGAATAGTCTTGAACACATTGGTACAGGACACAACTTTCTGAACAGAACACCAATAGCTCAGGCACTTAGATCGACAATAAGTAAGACCCCATGCGCCTGAAAAGCTTCTGTAAGGCAAAGGACACTTCAATAGGACAAAACAGCAGCCCAGAGAATGGGAAAATATCTTTACCAACTCCACATCTAAGAGAGGGCTAATATCCAAAATATATAAAGAATTCAAGAAACTAGACATAAGCAAACTAAATAATCCAATTAAAACTGGATTATTTTTCATTGGAATTAAATTTATTATTTTTAGTGGAATGGCAAGGGGGAACACTCCTCCACTTCTGGTGGGAGTGTATAGCCACTTTGGAAATCAATCTGGTGGTTTCTCAGAAAACTGGGAATTGATCTACCACAAGACTAGCCATACCACTCCCAGGAATATACCCAAAGGATATTTTACTGTACTTCAAGGACACTTGCTCAATTACGTTCAAAGCAGCTTTAATAATAATAGCCAGAATCTAGAAACAACCTAGATATCCCTCAACCAAAGAATGGATTTTTTTAAAAAGTGGCACATTTACACAATGGAGTATTAATTAGCTGTTTAGAAAAATGACATCATGAAATTTGCAGGCACATGGGTGGAACTAAAAAAAATAATGATGAGTGAGGTAACCCAGACCTGGAAAGACAAACATAGTATGTACTCACTCATAAGTGAACATTAGCTTCAAAGTAAAGGATAATCAGGCTACAATCCACAGACGTAGAGAGGCTAAGTAACAAAGAGAGTTTAAGCAGGGAATGCAGGGGTCTCCCTGGGAAGGAGAAATAGAATAGATTGTATGGGTGGACTGGGCATGGGTAGGGATAGGGACAGGAGGGATCAGCTGAGGACAGGGGAAACAGAATACTGGGGGAGAAGCCTGGAATTGGGAGCCTATCGGGGTTGAGGTAGAAACCTAGTGAAATCTATGAGGATGAAACTAGTGAAGATTCCTAGAAATGGGGGGCATGGGTCCTGAACTGGCCATCCTGTGTAACCAAGCAAGGCCTCAAGTGGAGTGACTGGGACACCAACCCTCAAACCTACAGTTTGTCATGCCTGCAGGATTTGTTGGGACAGAGAGACCAAAGAGACTTCATGCAGCAAGTGAAGGGAGCAGATGCAGAGTCCCACAGGCAAACATTAGGCGGAGCATAGGGAGGACTGCAGAGGAGGGGAAGAAAGGATTGGAGGAGTCAGAACAGTCAAGGATACCACAAGAACAAGGCACACAAATTAACTGCCTGGGACTCAAGTGATCACAGAGATCAAGGAGCCTTTATGGGTCTGAGCTTTGTCCTTTGCATAGATATTTGTAACTTGGGATTCTTGTGAGATTCCCAACAATAGAAGTGGGTCTATCTCGGACTCTTTTGCCTGCCTTTAGGACCCTTTTCTTCCTACTGTGCTGTTTGGTTCAACCTAGATTTGAAATTATGTGCCTGGTCTTATTGTAGCTTGTTATTCAGTAATTTGATTGATGTTCCTGGAAGGCCTGCTCTTTTCTGAGGGGAGGTAGAGGAGGATGGATCTGGGGAAAGGGGAGGTAAGGGAGAGACAGGGAGGGATGGAAGGGAAAATACAGCCTCCTTATCAAGATTCATACTCACCTTCCTGATTGACCATGGGTTTCCAGGCATTTGTCAATCCGAAAAAGATGACATAGTGACAGTCACCTAATACATATTTGCTCATTTGCTATTAGCTTTGGCTCAATGACAGAGCACTTGCCTGGTGTATACTAGGTGCTGGGTCTATCCCTAGCACTGAAAAAAAAAAGTAATCCTTCACAAGAAGAAGAAGTAGAAGCAGGGTGAGGGGAAGGGAAAGAAGAGAAAAAGGAGTAGGAGGACGAGGAGCAGGAGGAGGAGGAGGAGGAAGAGGAAGAGAAAAATGAAGAAGAAGGAAGGGGAGAGAAGCAGAAGCAGAAACAGCAGGGGCAGGAAGAAGAAGAAGAAGAAGAAGAAGAAGAAGAAGAAGAAGAAGAAGAAGAAGAAGAAGAAGA